>BMAW01021515.1:0-69766 GCA_019974015.1 Nephila pilipes | reverse complement strand
AGGGTCTCAAGTCCCTTAAATTGAGCGTCTGAATAAATAAAAGGCGAAAAAATATAAACGATAGATACAAGGTATCACATGAATTTGATTCGTTTACATGTTAGGAGGTACGTCTGAGGGAAACGTGTTCTTCAACCCATCTGCCATCTGATCTAGACACCTGCCCTCAAGTCGGTTCTAAAATAAATTATCCATTGTATTATTAACTGCGTGAAAAACAATAGCAACGACCTTGAAAATTCTGAAGAAGATTAGAACCTTCATGTCAAGAGTTCTATTAGTTATATATTTTTGAAGATGATTATAAATAAATTAAGAGATTTGAAAATTTTTTGTATAGTAATAATTTAAGTTCTAATTAAAACTCTATATCCTTAAAAATGAATGCCAAATACTAATTGAATGTATAGAACAAATTGACATAGGCATGCTTGCTTAGAAAAATTAATGACCTCAGAAACTGGTTGGAAGGAAAAATATACAAAGATATTTTTTTTTTATAAATAAAAGTATTTTTACATAAATAAATAGTTAGTCAGAAAGAATAACGTTAAGTGAGAATTTCAAAACAATACATAAAAGGAAAAAATGATTTTATTTAATTGTAAAATAGTTTACCTGATTACATCTTTCCTTGTTTAATTAACCTCTTTTGCTTTCTGCCATTCCAGCGAACGAATGATCTCAAGATATTGAACGCTCCAAAAAGTTACTGTAACAATAAATCTAAAACTCCAAATTATGTTTTATAAGTTACTGAATAAGGATGTCATACGAATTGTTTTCTGTTTTTAGCGTTATTATTTAAGAAGTTACCACAAATTATAAAATGTAAAGGAAAAAAATTAAGGCTTTTCAGGACCAATATTTCATTTTGATAAATTAATTAATTTGATTTCAAATAATAAAAAAATTAAGCAGAATAAAATTTGAAACAGTTAGTAAAAATAAAATTTAAAATAATAACAACAACAACAATCATCTTAAATGCTCAACAACACCAAAATTTTTCACCCCGAGTTATTGAATTATGATGTCGTATAGTTTCTTCTATTTAACATAAATATTTACGAAATTATCGTAAATTATGAAATGTAAAGAAAAAATAAGGCATTTAAGACTTGTTTTGTTTTGATAAATTAACAAACTTATACTAAAAAAAAATTAAGTAATGATTATAAAATTTGAAATAAAATAAGTAAAAACACAATTAAAAACAAAAAACAGTAGCACGCTGTAAAAACATCTTCTTTACATCGCATTATGTTCACATTTTTGATAGCATTAAAAAAAACAATTTAACGTTCCGTTGCCTAATTCAAATTTTAAAATTAAAAAGAAGTTCAATGAAAGGATGCAGTTTTATCTTTTATTTTTTTTTAAGACATGAAAACTTTTAATAAAAACATTTCAGATTGAAGTTTCTTTTTCGGTTCGCTAAACTGGAGAAAATAATTTTCAGCGCTTCTTAGGTTAGAGAATTTCACTTTCCTTGGCTGACTGATGGACCACGAGACGATTGCAGATATGCCGCAAAAATTATTAATTATCATAACTGAAATTACTTTATAAATAAATTAATAGCATACAGTGAGTATGCATATAAAATTTTCAAATCCTATTTAATAAAATATACTGGTATATCATAGTTATAAATAATGTCGATTAATATTTAGAATAAATGCTATGACGTATTAAACGCGAATAAAACTGCTGGTAATATTGCTTTACTGTAAAGAATAATATTCAAAACAGGAATTCATTACATCCAGAATAATCGGAAGAAGATTTTATAGAGTGCCTAAATAAAATTTTCGACCTTACAAACAACATATCAATCACAGAGATTAAATTATATATATTGTTACAAAAAAAAAAAAAAAAAATCCAATTGTGCGTGGGTGTAGGAGAGTGAAAATCAGTCCAACACTGAGGATAATGGTAAATGTATTCACAAATCTTCAGGACAAGACGACACAGATAGCAGAGCTTAGACAGTAACGGCACAAACAAGAACACAGCACTTGTATAGATTAGCGACACAGATAAAGGAACAATAACAGCACTGTAATGAGAGTCACAGTTATATCAGCAACGTTCAGCTCACCAGCTTACTAGTTTGTACTACGGATAAATTTCCGCAGTAATACTCTGCACTTCGGCAGTTCCCGATAGATTTCCTGGCAGATACAAACCACTTCAGCAAATTCACTCGGCTATGCTACAGATAACTCCTCGGAAGATTCACTCATCCAATGCTGACCATTGCTAGTCGATTTCCCGATTGATCTCCTTGGCTTCGCATCTCTATTTGTAGGAGCTCCGACCAGGGGTGAAGTAACAGGGAAAATTCAGGAAAAGTCCACAATTTTCTTCCCAGTTGAAATATCACCTAGTTTCCAGCATTTTCCACCCACCAAGTTTCTCGCAAAGTCATCGAAATGGTCGCCAAATTTGTCTCCAAGGTTAAAGGGTCGTTACTTACACTTTCCTTGGCTGACTAATAAAATCCCAGTAAATGTGTTTTCAAAGTCGTGCGAGCCTTTGTTGACCTGTTATCTCACCCAGACTGAATCAAATGTTGAATTTACAGAATTTAGGGCAAATTCCCTTTTTCTAGAATATAAAAGCTGCCGACTCACTTTTCGTCAAATGATACTACAGCCGCTTAACTCTACTCGCCTGTGACCTCTGCTTCTGTGTTCTTGCTTCCATGTATATGCTCCATGTAATATCATCATTTTAAATAAATAATTATTTGAAATAAAGCTGGAAATCACTTTTGGTGACTACAACAAGACGATTACACCATCTTAATCCTAAAGGAATTGATAATTCCTTTTAATAAGTTGTCAGGATATGATATCCTATGTTCCAACCGCTCTGTCATGAAGGTATTGGTCAGTATCAGGAATTTAGTAATTTAAAAACTTCTCATTCAATAGAGATAGAAGCAATCACAATCCGTCCATAAACTAAAAAAAAAAAAAAAAAAAACTCTTCAGATCCTGTGAAAGCTAATGGGATCTTAAAAAAAATATACTACACTCGGATGTTCCATTTTTCTACAAAAGTTTAATAGCTTTGATAAAGGTAAAAAATATTTTTGTGCATTGTACTGTTTAAATTGCTTAAATTATTGAAAGCTTTATTAAATGCATAGATAAATAATGAATGACCATAAGGTTTCGATTATTAATATCCTTTTCAGTTTACAATAATTTATTAAATGTTTAACAATTAAGCAAAATGAATCCAGCATTGCATTTTTTTAAAAACATTATTGGATTTATAGTTTTGATTGTATATCTCATTTATTGAATTGAGCTATTATTACATACAGAATGAATTCATAAAATTCTATAATAATTTAAACTTTAAATGCAAGAATGTTTTTATATGCGAATTGAATATAAAATTAACGTGAAAAATTAATTTGAGAAATTATTTTATGAATGTGTGTTTAGTTTAGTTTTTATTAACGTCACACTAGAAGCAACACGAGGGCTATTGGCGACGGACCTCGTAATTTTGAACCACGGTCAAGTGACGAGGACGACACCTGAGCTGGCACCCCCCTCTCCTAACATCCACACCACACCAACGGGAGGACTTTGGACCCCGAACAGATTTAACGTGCATCAGCCCCGGCTATACGGCGGGTCTTTGGCAGCCAAGGATCGAACCCGCGACTGAGCGAAAACCGCCGGCCGCTAGTCCACGACCTTGACCACTAGGCTACCGCGGCCCTTTTATGAATGTGTGAATTATGATATGCTGAAAGTTGAGTTGTGTGCTGATTATTTTCTATTGTGTATTATTTGAAATTCATTTCTATTTAAAAATTTTATTAATTGTGTGATATTCTTAGTTTTCAATATTTGTCATGAAAATTATTTTTTATTTATTAGTATGTTCTTCGCGCTTTCTTAAATTGGAACTAAATAGATCAGTTCTCTTCAGTTTGTGATACACAGGGTGATCCAGAAGTCAGGACAAACCTTAAAAATTAATAATTGATGAAAGAATAAAGATAAAGAGCTCCGATTCAAACCATACGGATGGAGAAAAAAGCCGGGTTTTATGATGAAATAAAAGAAAACTGCTCAAATAGTTATATATTTAGCTACCAGATGGTGTACTAATGACAAGTCCCTGACATGTTTTAAAGAAACAAACAACTGTTCTATGTGCTGTTCGTCATTCAGAAGCACAGATTTCAGATGAGACAAAACACCATTCACAGCATTAAGTAACATTTCTTGCGGTATGGCAGAAACATGCTTGCATCTTTCAACGTTGGCAAGGAAATCAGTTTGTCTCGGTACACTTTTGACTTCCAGAATCCTCACAACCAAAAGTCAGACGGTGTCACATTGGGAGATCTGGATGGCCATATGCTTGGAAAGGATCTACTAATACATATATCTTCCCCAAATGAAGAGCAATGAATGCGTTGAACAGGCACAGGGATATGCGGTGGTGCTCCATCTTACATTAAGATGACTATGTGTAGAGCATGACGCGTTAGCAGATCTAGAATGATGTTGATCTGTGATAAAGCTGCATAGCACTCACCACTGACAGAAACTGTCTTAAAATACTTCCATGTGACCCCCTCGTAAAAAAATATGGACTGATTAATAAATCGACCCTTTTTTGAAAGCGACCAAAAAAATGACCATCTGGCAGTGAAGTCACACCAGGCAGTCACTTTTGGCTAATGCAGGTGCTCTTGAACAAATACATGTGGAATTTGTGTGTTCCACGCATAACAGTTGTGTGTGTTAACACAGTCAGACAAGGTGAAATGTGCTTCATCCGTCCAAAACACAGTATGAAGCCAGTCCTGCTGCTGATCCATGTTACTGAATGCTCAATTCGCAAAATCTTAACGAATGATGACCAGGTTTCAGTTCATGATTGTATTGAAACTTGTATAGATATCGTTTCAGGGTAATTCGTAGAGCTCTCCAGACACTTCCGTATGCCAAATCTGTCTGCCTCGAAACTTCTCAAACATTGCATTCCCCGTGGGCAGAAACCATCGACATGGATTACAATGTTTGTTCGACTGTCAAGACAATATTAGTATTCTTTCATGCCTCTCTTCATACGCAAAACCAAAAAAAGGAATCACATAGAGCTAGGTCAGGTGAATAAGGTGCGTAGGGAAAAGAAGGTGAAAAAATACCGTTTTTGGCCAAAAACTGGCACGTTGAGATAGCTTTTTCTATCAGTTAATAGTCAGAACTTGAGGCACAAACACTCAGCTACCCTTCTCATTCCCAAATCTTCTGTTAAAATTCACTGATAATGTATTCATTGATACGTAGTCAGTCTTAAAGCATATTGTCCCCAATTTTCTCGACAATTTCGTCTATCCGGGTAGTAGATGAACATCCAGAAAGAGGTGAGCCATCAATCGACATGTCACTATTTTGAAAAGGAGACAACCAATCACACACTTGAGTATTTCCCGAAGCGTCGTCTTCGTACTTTGTTTTCAACATCACAGCATTTCTGTGGCGTTTTTCCCGAGCAGACGTAAAATTTTACTGCTATACGTTGTTCACTTAAACTTTCTAAATTAAAAAAAGAAGAGGGGAGAGCAAAACCACTGTGGCAAAAAATTCACTACGGGTGCGTAAAACTTTCCCAGCGAACCTACAAGTAGTACTGAACTAACGCGACATTTCCTTAGTGGGTAAAATGCGTACTACGCAAGTTCTGTCCAAGGGACCATTATTTCGGGAACTTTGAAGTAACCCCTCGTGTATTTCATATCCTCATAGAGTGTAGCGTGGAATTTGAAAGAATAAGATACCAGGTCAAGAATATCATTCTGTGCTTGACCATTATTCAACATTACGTGATCACTAGTCAATAGCTTTCTTACGTGAATAAACTCTAGAACGAGGTTAATTAATCCGGTCAAATAGTTAAATTAAAAGGAGAAAATACACCAAAATTTGAGATTATACCCGCCAAATATATACGAAAACCTTTTTCCAAAAAAAAATTAGCCAACTTAGTACGCTTTCAACATATAGTAGGTCCAGTAATAAGCTTCGAATATCAATGGTCAAGTAATTCATATTGAAATCGAAACTGTACAATTCATCGCGTGATTAGCAAGATTTGTAAAAGGTTTTGCGAATTATTAAACTTGACAAACTTAAAAAGTCTTAACCGTGATGAATAAACTATACGCCAATATTTTTAAATGAATTTATTTTATCGTACAATTTTTATGATAAAAGAAGCTCATTATAGTTAGATAACAAATAACCTATACTGTATTAGCAACATTTCGAACATATCCGTTATAATTTTAACATCAGCATCTATTTCACCGTTGGATTAAGTTCAAGTGAAGGGACGAGGACGACACCTGAGCTAGTACACCGCACTCCAAACTTCCACACGATACTCCACTGCACGACGAATCTTTAGTGCCGTCAGGGCTCGAACCCTCGACTCGAGGAAAACCGCCGGCCGCTTGTCCTCAACCATTACCACTGGCTACCACATAAACGAGAGAGAGAGAGGTAGAGAAATATATATACGTTAGACTTATTTTCCCCTTAAAACGCGCTAACTGTGACGAATATTTGTTGGAGAGAATGCTTTCAATTAACATTTTTTAACTATATGTTTCTGCCTAAAAAATAGTTTCAAAATACTTCTATGTCTTGAGTAATCGTATTAAAGTTTTAAACAAGCGTAAAAACCAATAGTAGTGGCTTTGAATATTTTCAATTAAGTGAACAGTAGGCTTAATAACAATTAGTCAAAATTAAACTCATATTCAAGGTTTTAACAGACTGGTGATTAAAACCTGAATAGTGGCATTTTCATTCCCAAAATAGAGAAACTAGAAATAATTATTATAATTACTTTCTTTGATGTTATTCTTGAAATTTCTTAAAATTTTTACTATCTCAATTATTAATAAAATAAAGCACTCATTCAATTCAATTGAGGTTTTAAAGGTTAAGTTTTTGTACAATATTAATCGCTGAGCTTTCTGAGAATTCTATTTTAGTATAACTTGTTCAAGGTAATATTAGATTTTGTTTATCAGAAATTTGAATATAAGAATACATTAATTTGCATTGCATTATATACTTCTCGTTTCGTCATTCTATTAACTACTTTTAAAATTTCCCTTCGAATATCTTTAGAAAGACTGATTTTTTTCTAAAATAATCTCACTAAGAGATTCTAAGAACTCTTTCGAAAGAGCTTTATGCAATGACGAAATTAGTTTGTTAGTTTTTATCAACGTCGCACTGGAAGCAACACGAGGGCTATTGGCGACGGACCTCGTAATTTTGAACCTCGGTCAAGTGATGAGGACGACACCTGAGCTGGCACCCCCTCTCCAAACATCCACACCACACCAACGGGAGGACTTTGGGCCCCGACAGATTTAACGTGCATCAGCCCCGGCTACACGGCGGGTCTTCGGCGGCCAAGGTTCGAACCCACGACTGAACGAAAACCGCAGGCCACGAATCCGAAACCTTGACCACTAGGCAACCGCGGCTATGCAATGACGAAAACAAGATAATTAAACGATGCACTTATCATGCATCAGTCCCGCTGCACGGCGGACCTTTATTGAGATCAGGACTCGAACTCGTGTCTTGAAGGAAACGACTCCGACCACTATCTCCGGACCATGACCCCTAGGCTACAGCAGACACTTCACTTTAAACTAAGGTTACTAAGACTAGCATTTTGCAATGATTTCTTTAAAAAAAAATATTCTCCAGGATGGAAGAAAATTGGTGTAATAAAAGTGTAATTGGTGTAATTATATTATTCAAAATGTACCATTTTGGGATTCTCCTTGGAAAAATAAAGGTAACTGCCCAGCAGTTTATTGCGCCATCATGACATTTCTAAAACAATTTTACAAAAATCAGTTATCTCATAAATCATCTTTAGTGAAATTTTATTAGATTACATGGTTAAATTAAATGGTAGTATCGTTTTTTTTAATCCGATTCGTTTATTGGGCAAACTGTAATGGATTTGTTAAATGTTTGAATTTTTGTTGCAAATGCGTGTCTTCGCTAAGGATTTTGTTGTTCTTCGAAAATTTTAGTGCTTTTTAATTTTTTTCTAGATTTTGTATATGTGTGTTTATTTTCTTCACGTTATTTTTTTCTTTTGTAAAAATTGATTGATTTAGTTGGTTTTATCAACGTCGCACTAGAAGCAACACGAGGGCTGCTGGCGACAGACCTCGTAATTTTGAAGCTCGGTCAAGTGACGAGGACGATATCAATCCCCTCTCCATACTTCCCAGCCTCACACTCACCCATTGGGACCTCAACAGATTTAAAATTCATCACCTTGGCTACACGGCAAGTCTTTAGTACCATCGAGGCTCAAACCTACGACTTCACAAAAACTGCCCGCTGCTAATCCACGACCAGGGTCTCTAGGCTTCCTTAGAATACCCAAGGGAACCGAGCGTACCCAAAGGGCTTAGAGCTATAAACTGGCCCCCAGGGTGACAATCACCCTCGCACTAAGCATTTATTTCCAAAAAGAATTTTCTTACAATAACAAAGGATAAGTTATTACCGTACATGTTATTGCAAGGAACAATAGAAATACAAAATTTCGAAATTCAAAAGAAAATAAACAATGTGTTCACAGAGTGGGACGTCATAGTTCTAATATTTCCAATTTTTCTTTTTTTTTTCTTCGAATGTATAACAATCTGTATTCCATTGAAATCGCGATTTCCTGATGTTAACGATTTCCAACTATGCTGGATGTAGAGATTAGGACTAACACCCATAGTCAGACAGTTGGCGACGGCTACTGTCTGACTATGGGTGTTAGTGATAATCTGCAATAAAACTGCATTATTTTAAAAGAGTTTCTGAGATCAAGGTAGCTCAGCGGTCATGGTCACGAACACATGAGTAGAACTGAGTCGTGGGTCTTGATGACAGTGAAGACCCACCGTGTACCACGACTGATATGTGTTAAATCTGTCGAGGCGTGGTGTGGAAGTTTGGAGAGGGAGGTGGCAGCTTAGGTGTCGTCCTCATCACTTGATCGAGAATCGAACTGTCGTTTTCCTTCACCAATAGCCTTCGTGTTGCTTCTACAGTGACGTTAATAAAGCCAGCCACCAAAAAATCCATCGCCGATAGCCATTGTGTTTCCAGGTGCGATTTTAGTAAAGCTTAGTTTTTATTAACGTCGCACTAGAAGCAACACGAGGACTATTACGACGGACATCGTATTTTGAACCTCGGTCAAGAGACGAGGTGGACACCTGAACTGCCACCTCCTTCTCCAAACTTCCACACCACACTAAAGGGTGGACTTTGGGCCCCGACAAATTTGACGTGCATCAGCCCCGGCTACACGGCGGGTCTTTAGCGGCCTAGGCTCGAACCCGCGACTGAACGAAAACCGCCGGCCATGAATCTGAAACCATGACCACTGGGCTACAGTGGCTACCTCCAAGTGCGATGTTGATAAACAATAAATAAATTAAAAGAGTTTGTGACAGTTTTTTGCTGTAGCTTTGTCATTGAGTGTTTTAGCTACTAATTGTATATTTCAAATAGTTAAATATATAATTAAAAATGTATTCTCTGAAAAAAATTGAATTTATCCATCAAATGCAAATAATGACCACACCTGCTTCTCTCAGCTAAGACAATTTTAAAACACAACGGCATATTTTACAATGAAAATAAATTTTAAAAAATTATTTTCGCAGATATTTGTATAGTGTGAATCTTATCTCCCCTCCTTTCCCCCCAAAGACTTCACATTACTTTAAAATGAGTGTGAACTCAATTGATTTGTAATGAGATTTGGGGGTTTATGTTGAGAGAGTGAAGGACAAACAATTGCACACATTGTTTGATCATTGTCTTTATTTTCATTATTGAGCCCTTCCTGGTGGTTGATCTATATATATAGGAAAATTGCGATTATTTTGATCCCAGACTTTACATAGCACCAAAAAAAAGTCGTCAAATCCCAGACATACCTGTTATGTAAAAAATACCTAGAAGAGTTATTCTTCATTCCTTTGAGTCCTAATTCTGCTTTCATTGCTGTCTGTACTATAAAAACAGAGGAGAATCTTTGAGCTTCTTCGTACAAAAAAAATCACAAATAACTTTTATGGATCAATTCATTTCTTATCAATCAGATCAACGAGTGAATTCGATAGTCGAATCCTCTATGAATTAAATTTGCATAAAAATCAAGTATTTCCATATATGTAGAACACAAAAATTTGTTTCACGATATATCTAGATATTGAAAAAAAAAAAAAAAAAAAAAAACTAAGTTAAGAATGAAGAATATGCATTGTTATACTCATTGTATTTCAGTAAAATATGTTAAAAAATATTTTTTTAAAAAAACTGAACTTAACAGAAGCCTGTGAATATCAATTATTTAGGAACTGGTCTTACAAAAAGCAGGGCTTAGGCCTACAAAGGAAGGATTCAAACAAATTTAATATTAAAACAGGCATCACATGAAAAATACCTCGTTTGCTTACAGCATCAATCCCATCGATTCTATATTTACAGCAAAAGCCAACTTTAGAATCATCTTGCGGAATTAAATAGAAATTTGTTAATATATGTTAAAATATTGAAAGTCATTCTGTGCTATCTGCACTTAAAAATTACAATATTAACTCCCCAAAAGTTATTCATAGATTAGCCAACAAAATATTTATACAATAGCGTTTTCATACTCAAACGATACTTCAGATTCCATGACATTCGGAAATTTTTTGGAATGATTAGGCGGTCAGTCTCACAATATCAATGACGGAGTCTAATGGATGACGACTGGATTGCTCCGAAGATACCGATTGCAGTATCTACAGAAACAGAATCAAAAGAACCAATGAAATTTTTTATGCAAGTAAATACTTCAAGCTCTTAGGGAACATTCTAACCATAGATAAGATATCCAATTGGACGAAGAACAGAAGAGAGAAAATTCTTAGCACACACGAATCATTTGCAAAATCATTATAACACCCGGGCTTTTACATAAATTCAACCTACCAGATAATGAAGTGCCTGTAACCGTATCAACGATTAAGAACATATTTTTTTGAATTGTAGTAAATAAGCGTCTCTCATTTTGACAAAACCTCTGGAATATAGTCAAAATCAATCGGCGATGTAATATTATATTCGAAAAATTTTTGGACAAAGCACTAGCTAGTGAACAAGTGTTCAGACCATTGCTTCAGAAAACAAAATACTTTGATATATACTGAATTAAAATCATTTTTAAAAAGGGATAATAGCCTTTGTTTCTCGATATCCCCTAAAAATCAATAAATCAATCAATTGATATCAAATTAAAACTAACTGGAATCGAAATTTTAGTGGCCGCATAGTATAGCTCGCAGTCTATGTCAACATCGAGTTGTGCGTTCGAGCTGTGATGCCACTGAAGACCGTAGTGGAGCTAAATTTGTTCCCCTCCCCCATGGCGTGGTGTGGAAGGTTGGAGAGGGAGGTTTCAGGTCAAATGTTGTCCACGTCAGTTAACTGAGGTTCAAAATTACGAGGTCCGTCGCCAAAAGCCTTGTGTTCCTTCTCGGTGTGATGTTAATAAACAATTACATCACATTGAAGTTTTATACATTTTTATAAAACTACGAAACTTCATTGTAGAAATGAGAAGAATTAGTTTTTTAAAAAATTTCCTGAATGTACTTTTATTTGATTTCCTTTTCACTTTAGTTATCTCATGTATTGCGTGGCCGCGGTAATGAGTTCATAAGGGCGTTGCTTCGATCAAGTCATGTGTTCGAGTCCTGACGCCACTTTAGGCTTGAGTGTAGGGGGCTGAGGTACTAATATCTGTCAGAGCTCACGTTGAGATGGTGTGAAATTAGGAGTGTAGGGCTCTATATCGGTGTCATCCTCATCACTTTCCCTTGGATCATGTCCGTTACTTTTAAGATTTACATTTTTGAACAATCTATCAAACATTATATATTAAAAGTTAAAGCGCTTTTATAACATGGAAAATAATAGGAATGTTTTTTATTGCATCAGCTCATTATTTGGTTTACATCCCTTTGGTCTTTCGCGTGTAGCCCGCTTTGGCAAGAATGATCACATGAATTGATTACTTAGAAGTAACACGAAAACTGTTAGCGACGGACCACGTAATTCTAAGCTTTAGTCGAGAGACAAGGACAACACCTAAGCTGGCACTCAACTCATCAGACTTCCACACCACGTTAACGTAATAAGTAAATAGGAAAAAAATGCAACTGTTAGCATACATTCATAGCAACTGCACAAGTGATTGTTTATTAACGTTGTGCTGGGAAGCAACACGAGGGTTATTAGCCAACGACCTCGTAGTTTTGAACCTTGGTCAAGTACCTAGGACCACATCTGAGCTGGTACCTCCTTCTCGAAACTTCCACACCACGTCAATGTGAAGACTTTGAGTCTCGACAGATTTAACGTGCATCGGCCCCGCTACACGGTGGGACTTCAACGGCAATAAAACTCGAACCCACGATTCAACGGAAACAACGCCGGTCGCGAATTCACAACCATGACCACTCAGCTACCGCGGTTTTCTGTGACATTGAATCCAACATGATTTTTGTCAGATGTCCATCCAAACCGAGACCCCATGTAACGTGATTTAGACCATCATATATGCATATTTCGAGAATCAACCCCCCGTTCCGCACATAGTGCACTACGGGTTTGGGGTAGGAAGGCTCTTAGCCTAACTATGACTAACGGCCTCAATAGCCTCAGGACGCCCATGCACACATGATGGTGTTCCTTGGTGCTCCAGGAACTGGATACATCCAAACTAGTCGATCTTTTTTGTCAATGTTTCAGATGAAATCGCACCATGCCACTATAGAGCAGACAGGTGGGTCTAAAATCCCATTCTCCTTTCCCTCTTCATCCGGGCATGAGACTGGCAGGAGAGTAGACCACTCCTGGCGCGGTTCATCAAATATGCAGTGGGGAATCGCATAGCTATAGAAGTCCACTTCCTGATGTTCGAATTGAAGTTATAGTTATAAACGAATCTCATGCACTAAGAATGAACTTCGTTCCTGCGCACGAGTGTGACGCATAGAAAACACTTAACGACGGAAAATTTTAATACAGGTGTTAATTAATCTTTAACTAAATTAAACTTAATTAGTATAAAACTAAATTAAGTTAAATGGAATTGATAGGAAACAATTCCATGTTTCTTTTTTACGACGAAGAAAGTAAAATCACCAGCAAATCCTTCACGCACACAAAGATGAATTCACTGACAATCAAACACGATCTTTTGTGAGAAGTTCATCAAAAAAAGGGACCCTACGTAAAGTGATTTACACCATCAGATATGTAGTGGGGAATCGCATAGCTATCGAAGTCCCTCTGTTCGAATTGGAATAATAGTGAGAAACGAAACCCATGCACTAACAATGAACTTCGTTTCTGCGCACGAGTGCGCGAAGAGATAGAACACGACACAATTCTATGAATTAGAAGTGTGAAATTGATAGTCTCTCGACTCGCACCATTGACAACGTACTTTAAATGTGTAGTCAGAGCATCGTGTCACTAGGCAAAATACATAAATACATTCATTGGCATTTTGTCGTCCTTTGCATATCTCACAGTGAAAGTGTTGATGCCTTAGGATTTACGAAGTCTGAAAACCGGATCTGGATTTGAGATTGATTAAAAAGAGAATATTTGTCAACTATGTACACTGCTATATTTGAAGGAGGCACGTAACTGCAACGAACTAGTATAGTTATTTATTTTAAGGCATGTGCCTACCTTCGGAGTACACTTTTTTTTTCAAAAAAAAAAAGTTTTTAGTTACAATGGTCTATAAAGTGTTCAATTCAAAAGTCATTTTCATGAGCTTTTTTTATTACTTTTTTAAAATTTTTGCCATATTTTGTTAAAATTTAGTAAAAATTGACATTTACGCTAATGTTCATATTACAAATTCTAATTAATATTTCTCACTTTTTTTTGGTTTCAACACTACATTTAATAAACATATATCTGTGTTGTGAAGTAGAAAAATACAGTTATTTCTTAAACTTACTGAGTTATGCCAAAACTTATAAACACAACATGCTTTTACAGAAAAATATATCCCCTTTTTATATAAAAAATAGTTCCAAAACAAATAGTTATAGACTTAAAAGCAATGTTTGAGGTTCACAACATACCAAGAAATGCACCAAACATTGTGGTAAAATTTCATTTGAATATATGGGATACTTTTTAAGAAATGAGATTTTTCGTAATAAAAAAAAATTAAAATCGCAGCTTTCCAGAAAATGCAAATCTATAAATCAAAATTAAGTGAAGAAATATTTGCCTTATACACCTACAAAACTATAAAACAAATGAATAAATAAAACTAAATTCTATATTTAAAAAGCAAATTGTTCATTTACATCGTTTAAAAAGGAAGAAACGGCTATTTAAATGCATTGTTTACATTTCTATGGCTTAGTTTCGGTCTTGGAAAAATTCTACTTTCAGTCGCTATAAATTGAACTTCCGGCTTAAAATCTAGGCTATAACTTTGTTTCTAGCTACCCTAGAAACAAATGCAAAACATTTTTTGAAATCGTATACATGTGGGCTATAATAAAAAGCAATAAAGAAGATTTTGAAAATTTCCTCGAAAACGTTGAATTTTGGGTAGGCCTTAAGAGACAATCATTGAATAAACATCGGTCACGAAAATTGTGACAACGTTATTCTAGCTTTAGAATAAAAACTATCAAAATATATTATTAATGTGAAGCGTTTATTTAATCACTCGAGAGTAGAATTCTAAATTTTAAACGTCTGCCGTCCATTACCCAGCTCTTGCGCCGTATCGAGATCTAATATATTAGTCATAATCTACTTAACTCCAATTGAATACACCCAAGACGCAAAATAGAATTCTTTATTTATTATCACTGTGAAATATCTAAAGTCGCTATCTCTAGAATCTCAACCTAACTCATAATCCTAATTTATAATTTAAATAAGAAATCTATTTCACCAGTTCCCTCATTTTTGATTCCGCGACTTTCTTCAACGGTAACTATGTAGCTCAATATTTCTAGTGGAACTCTCTTTAATCTACAATACAAACATAAGAATTTCGATGTAAATAACAATTCTCTGACAGCAAGTCATTTTCCTCTATCTCTCTTATTTCATTTATTCTATTTCATTTATATATCATTATATCTAAATCACTACACTTCTGTCTTCACCTAAATTAAATAATCACGTTTCTCATTTTGGTTGGGAAGAAATTATAATTTTATGGAATTCAAATTGAAAAAATTCTTGAGGTTAGTATAGAGAAAATCGCGAATAGCCCAACGTCATAAATTAACCAGAGATTATAATTGAGAATTATGCTTAATAACAGCAAAAAACAGGGTTGGATAAACTGGAACTGATTCCAATACACTTCTAGCAACAGAATCCGAATCAGGTATTTCCAAGAAGACCACCCCATACTTGCTCGCACCTGTTTAGTGTGCTCATCAATCTCTCAGCTTCATTTGTCTCCTGTAACCTCTAATCTCTCTATCTCCTCTTATCTCTGGTATCTCTAATACTTCCAATCTCTCTATATCTGATTCACTGCACATCTTATACAGTAACTAATACTAATTTACATAAGTCACTGTTCTTTCACAAGACGGTTCTCAAATCAAATAACATAGTAAAATAGGCTTAAATGTTAGTTAAAGGGAAATACTTGTACGCATATGAGCCTGTTGTACAATAAACGTCAAATTTGCGTGAAAGGTACAACATGCTAAAGTACGCATATCATTAGCATTTCAACGCATCTGAATGCACGGGTTGGAATTGGATCGCTTATGATGATAGTCTACCGGTACTGCGGCTTATCATTGCGTGATATTGCAGCTTGCGTTGACCATGATCCGATGGCTATCCTATGAACATGGAATCGTTACACCTTATGACACTCTTGATTCGCTACTTTAGATCTGATCCATGGAAACTAATTAAAGTATCAATCAATAAAACATTATTATTATAAATGTGAAGTGGTAACTAACACCCGTCCAAAATCAAAGATGATAACTGAAAAATTTACTTATCACGATAAGTGTAAAACTGGATCCAAGTCAAGAACATTGTTTATAATTTGGGACCTAGTGAAATAATATCAGCTTTCTGACAATTACTTAACCTTCTTGAGCCAATATCGTGTGTGTCTTGCATAATCTCGCTAAACTTCTATCTCTTTTAAGCACTTTTAACATGTCCAATCTCTCTATAAATTCATTAATCTTACACACACACACACATATATATATATGATTTTCTAGCTAAATATCAAAGTATTAACTGTATTTTCAAAGATATTGTAAAACCAGTTCCTCAGTTGCTCGATATATGGCACCACAAATCAGCTTCATGTGATAGCTCACGCAGAGCCCCCTATTCCTGAACAAAACCGAGAAGCGTTTAATTATCGCCCTCTTCTATTCTCCGCCTTCTCTCTTCTATACTCCGAACACCAGCGCGCGTTCCAACGCCCATCGCCGAGATGCGATAAAATTGAGTAGCCATCTATCTTTCTCGAGGGAACTAGTTAATCCAAAATAACATGTACATAGTAATATTGCAAATAGTCTTACTTCATCTAATCACGAATAAAATAATAATTCGACTCTAAGCTCATCACTGAACTGGTAAATGCCAACACTGAACTTTTCCCCCAAGATTCCCAAGCACCAGGAGGTGTCTTGTAGACCCCCCCATATATATATATATATATATATATATAAGTAAGAGTATAATAAAAAATAATATATAAAAAAAATAAAGATAAATATACAGTGAAAGAATATTCAAACAAACGAGAACCTGAAAAAAAAATTACAGTTATTCCAATCTAAGTGAGTAAGAATGTGTAAATATCTCCTTCAGATTAGAAATTTTAACTTAGGTACATGCAGGGCCTTGTAAAAATGAAAGTAATTCATTCCTGCCAACTAGAATTTTTTCTGAAGAAAAAGTCAAATGAAGCTATTCAACATTTTTTTATATTGCAGTGATCCCGGCCCTACAATTTTTATACCAAAACGAATAATATATTAATAATATATAAACGAATTATAACCCAGTATTCTATCAAATGATTACATATTTTTAAACAGTGTCATAATTTTTATTCATAAATAAAATTAAATTCCAGATTACTCTTGAAGTTAACCCTTTCGGGACGACACGCCTCTGCATTGGACGTTCCATGGGGCGGAGGAGAATCGAAAGGAACTGTTGAACGGGCCGGGGGTTTTGCGTTGTTAAGCCAAACTTTAGAAAAAAATCATCCTAATGTTATAATTTTTGGTAAAATTTTAGATTATTAATTAAGCTGTTATATATTTTAAAATTAGCATTTTTAATTTACAGAAAAATGAATATAAAGAAGTGCTTACTTTGAGAAACAATTTTCAGAAGCGCTATTGAAATTATTCCGAAGTTTTATGGACAAAAACATCCATAAACTTTAAATTTAATAAAAAAAAATTCAATAAAGGCTATTTACAAGAAGTAACAAAACTTAATGTGGAGACCGTGTGTGGTAATTCTAGATGCGCGGAGAAACACAAAGTCCTGTTTTGTCCATCTCTGACAAAATGTCCGCAGCAGATTCACTAGAAATATTCATTTCTAACCTTTTAGAAAATTAATCACACTCTCATAATAATTGGATCGTCGACCTTATGTGTGTATTCTTGCGATAAATAATGCTTTATCGCAATTATATACAGGAGTCAAGGCTTTCAGAAATAAAAAGGGAAGTAAACGAAATACATCCAAAAGCAACGCAAAGTCAAACAGTACTAACGGTACAGCTCTAAAAAGAAAGAAATAAGAAATACATAGCAAAAACCGATAAAAAAACATTCAATGAAAAACCAGAAACACGAATGTACATCACATGGAAGTTTAAAGAGCCGAGTTCGGTTTGTTTACATTACACTTTCCTTCCTTCCCCACAACAGCTGGTGAGCAAAATAATGAATTAAGACAGACTGTGATTAAAATGAAGGTCAAGATCTTTAACCTACTATTCAGTACAAAAGTAATGGACACAGGGTGCTATCTAGAGATATTTAGAAAACGTTCCACCTTAGAATGCGAATACGCATCATTCGGCCCCTGAGCTCATTCACCAGTGATGCGTATTCGGTACGATCGTCCCGAAAGGGTTAAAAAGAAATAGATTTATAAGTAATATATTTTATCTCACCTCTCCCATGAAATACAGTGCCTGACCTATTGTTCAGTCCTGGCAACGTGCTTGCTTGTCACGAGAGTAGTATGAGATAACTTTGTGATTAATGTGATAGCACATGTGCTGCTTATATTATTCCACAGACATATGTTGGCATATAGTATAATTAGGACTCGAACACGCAACTCGTCTCGAAAATCAAGAATTGGTGTTTATCAATTTCCCAAGAATTATATATGAAGTGTAAACAAAAATAGTTAAAATAATTTTAAAAATTTTATAAATGAGTTTATGTTTGTATATATTATATTAAATTAAAATAACAAGAATGTAATTATATTATGTAAAATTATATTATATAATAAATGATGAATAATTATGAATGTAATTATATTATATAAAATGTATGTAATTATATTAAATTAAAATAACAAGAAGCTATAAAATTTAAAATTGTAAGTAAGAATAAAAAATCTGCAACTTGTTTTATATAAAAATGCACATTTTTACAACGTTTTATTTTCATTATAAAAAGGATTCAATCATTTGTTGCAAGCCTAAAAAATCAAAAGTGTCTGTGTTCCGCATTGATATGTGATTACAAAGTATATCGTTTAATAATATTTAAAGGGCATATTTCTTGATGCTCTTGAAGAAATCTCTAAAAGAGAAAGAATTGCTGTACAAAAACTTCCTCGAATGAACATTTTTTTTTAAGAAAAAGACATTCTTCATAACACTTTTGAAATTATTTATTTGAAGTGAAGTGCTTCTAATAATTGTAAATTCCAGGCAATTTATTTTTTGGGAGTTTTTATTTGTTTTAAAGTGACGTTTCATTGCAAATGTACTATATGTTTGTTATTAAAACTCTACCAAGTCGGAGCAAGTCAGAAATGAATACAACCCCTTGATAAACATAGATGAAGGCCGATGCTATCCTTAGGTAGTAGGTCGTATCTCCCGTACGTTTCGTAGTAATAGCACCGTTTGTGCTTTTTTATGATCCGATATTCTGGAACTTTCTTAATACACTGCATATGTATATACGCTACTGACCATTAAAATTGAAACACCGTGAAGGAAAGCAAATACAATAAAGATATTTACTGTACGTAAACAGTATGCCAAGAAGATAAAATGATTAAATTTGATAGCTGTTTGGGAGTTCACTGGGGTGCGAAATTAGTAGAAACAGATGTCACCCCTTGCAGCTAAAACAGCTTTTCCTCGGTTAAGCATAGAGTCGAATTGGGCTTGGATGACAGAAGCGGGCAACTCATTCCATACTGCTTCAAATTTATGACACACTTCTTCGACCGTATGAGCTGGAGAGAGGTAGAGGGCTAGTCTGTCAGCAACCCATGGTCAGATGCTTTCAATGGACCAGATGCCTTGAAGACCATGCAGTCCAGGGCAATAATCGAACACCCTGTGCATCGAGGAAAGTCAAAACACGACGTACAACATGTGGTCTTACATTATCTTATTGGAAGATGGAGTTCAGCTGGCCTCAAAAATAGGGTACAACCATTGGACGTTAGATGTCAGAAATATACCGATCTGCGTTCAAATTACTATCAATACGAACTAGAGATGTGCGTGGCGTGTACCCAAAGGTTACCCAAACCATCACACCAGGTGCAGGGCTCCTATGCTGATATCGAATGTAAGCAAGAGACGAGTGGTCTCCTCGGAGCCTCCAGACACGTATACGGCCATCAGAATACTGTACGCAGAACCGGAACTCGTCTGAAGAGACGACATTGTTCCACTCCTGTATCCAACTTTGTTGTTTGGCGCACCAGAGTTGCTGTCTCTCTCTATACTGTATTGTCAAGAGAAGCCAAAGTGAGGGTCACCGTGCTGACAGTAAACGCTGCTGCTTGGGTCGTCGCACCGTACAAGCGGATACTGGACGTGCTGCAAACATGCCCATTTCCTGACCAATGATACGTGATGTGGTTGTACGATTTTGCAGGGCTGACCTCACAATATGTCTGGGTGTTAGTCATGGGAGGGCGTGGAAATCCTTCATGTCGTTCAGTATGACCCTCAGCAACCCATTGATTCCATATTCGCATGACAGTGGTTAGATTCCGACCAGTGTGACGGGCAATATTACGGAATGATAATCCACACTCGAGAGAGGCAACGATCCTGCCTCTATCGAATTCTGATACTTGCTGGTAAGCATTTCTTCTACTTAACTCGATATTTTAACATGATCTTCTACTTAACATGACAGGTATAACACGATATTTTGAGCGAACTCCGACCATATAAAGCACTTTCCGAATGAGAAATCCACTGCACAACTTTTCTTTTATGAAATGCTTCAGATGTCGTTTCTCCCTCCTGCGTAGTCTAAATGCTCTAAAATACCAATTATTTACATATCCCAACCTCTTCTTCTTTTCATGTGATATTGACGTTCGTCAGATCATACAGAAGAGATACGTGTTCTAACTAACACTAATTTGTTTTAACATTGGGATATTTTTTTTTCTATCCGAAAATAATATCCGTTTGGGTCCAGTTTCGAGACATTTGGCGAAATCTACCTTCAGCTAGATATCACACTCAATGCCCATTCCATGTTAGATCAAATAAATAAAATTCTCAACTACCCTCTGTAAAACCTAAACACCAAAATTAAAAAGGAAGCTGAATTCCAGGATAATTCTTTAAGAAAACATCTGACTTCAAAAGCCGGATATTTTGTAATTCAATATAACTGTAATTTAAAGCTAGAGATTTTTTTTTAAAAATAAAATCCGTTAAAATTAGAGTTCCGGAGATAGTTCCCCTGGAACATAGGACCTTAATTTTACGGTGTCGTACATAGTGTGATAAACACGAAGGAATTTCAACGTAAATTTAATTGAAATCTATCGTCCGGAGCACGATAGGTTATAATTGGTGTAGTGAAAATAAAGAGGTAGTGAGATGCACACTTAATCTCAGTCAAGCATATCTCTGAGTTTAAAAGCTAAGGTTTTCGGATCTGTGAAGACCGAAATACTAAGGGCTGTCGCAAAGTTTTAATTATTACTAAGAAATAACTGAAATAATTCTAAAATAATGAAAATTAAAAATAATAAAATTTATTCCGTACGGTAATAGATTCTTATGTACATAACTCTGTAAATTACAGATCTTAATATTGATTACCGTAGATTGTTGCAACCCAAAGTATCATTTTCCTCGGCGTTTCTTGATTTTTCGATGTCCGACAATTGTAGAACTCAGCAGATTATGTATGTGAATTCTTATCTTCTCCATACTATTGGTTACTTCAATCTACGGCTTCCTGTCACCAAACACAAATCAACATTTCTTAATAGCTGTAATTTACAACATTATGTACATAAGGATCAATTAATATGTCGAATCAGTTTATCCGGATATCTGTTATTCTAATCAGTTACTTCTTAGTAATAATGAAGACTTTACGATACCGCCTTGTATAACACTGAATTGGAACATGGCTTAAAAGGAAGCATGGCTATAAAATAAGCAATAAAATTACGTAAAGAACCGAAAAAGCGTTGGATTATTGGCTCGATGGATTGAATTAATTTTTTTGTTAATTCGATTCGATTCTTTTTTTTTTTTATTATTATTATTATTTTACCATTTCAGGGAAATAATATTTTTATTTGATTAAAGAATGTCGAACCCAAAATGCAGATATTTCACTTTTACATTTAATTTGAGAATGAGAATTTATACTATACACTAATAAGATAATTTTATTGTCAAATCCAAACAGAAGCTTACGCCAGGGTATCAAAATGCATCTGATTTAGCGTTAATTGCCATTTGGCGAGAAACGGAGTGATTAGGCTAGTTGGCAATGCCTCAAACCTTCGCATTCGCTGGCTTGCACTTTTAATTGAAAGAGTGAATCATTAGAGGTAACATCCAATTTACGAGGGGTGGTCATAGTACGACTCTTGAAGGTGAAGGGTGCGGCTCATATACAGATAAAAAATATGCATGAAATGTGGAAAACTAAAGCCATCAATATCCTAAAGTAATTAATTTATTTTATTTTTATTACAGTGTTATTAGCAAATTTAATCTGATCAATGCCTAAAAGTAATCATTTTATTTCATTTCTTGTTAGTTTAGAAACTTAATAATGTTATTTTATAACGTAAAAAAAATTTGAACTGATTTTATCCGATGTAAAGAAAGTCTAAAAGTCAGATGTGTTTGTAAATGCTTTACGAATATTGTCCGTCATAGCAGTTATAAATAGTTGCCGAAAGTTTGGCTGAAGTCTTGTTAGAGCAGTTCGCACAAGCTCAAAACCTGAGAAGGATACTTATTTTTAATCTAGTATGGGGATGAAAAATAATTATGGGGATATTTTTGGGAGAAAATTTCAGAGCGACTTCTCGCATTGTTTATTTCCCATGAGGTTTACTGTCTTTGGTAAACACGGGTGACGCACTCCCGGGATACCCTAGCGATCCTTCTCTATTTTCGACCCTCCTTCTTGTCAACCATTTTTACCTTTTTTTCAACTTCACGTCTAGACCACAGTTTAATCTTGTTTGGCGCAGCATAGCCATATCTGGCTCTTGCGCCAATAAACTTTACATTCACTCACTCACTCACTCTCGCATTGTTTATTGTTATAGGCTCCTCACAAAGCGTTTCAGTGGTAACATGATCGAAAAAATTCTATTTATGAAAAATTTAATGAAATAGAGCCATTTTGTGAGGGATGTGTCCGTTGCACTCCCTACGGAAACGGTTACCACGGCAGTTGCTGAAGCAAAAATCACGAGATCGAAAAACTGTCTTGGGGAAAAATTCGGAAAATAGAGTCATTTTCAAGTGGCGTAGCTGGGGGGAGGGGGCATCTGCCTTTGGACGCAGCATTCAGGAGGTGCGAAATTGATGTTAAGAAATTTTCTTTCCCTTCCTCATTGCATTTTAGTGTACAGGAGGGCCATGGTAGCCTAGTGGTCAAGGTCGTGGACTAGCGACCGGCGGTTTTCGTTCAGTCGCGGGTTCGATCCTTGGCTGCCAAAGACCCGCCGTGTAGCCGGGGCTGATGCACGCTAAATCTGTTCGGGGCCCAAAGTTCTCCAATGGCGTGGTGTGGATGTTAGGAGAGGGTGGGTGCCAGCTCAGGTGTCGTCCTCGTCACTTGACCGTGGTTCAAAATTACGAGGTCCATCGCCAATAGTCCTCGTGTTGCTTCTAGTGCGACGTTACTAAAACTAAACCTCCGGTATGCGTGGAGTGGAGTTAGGAAAGGGAGGTGCCAGCTTAAGTATCATCCTCGTCACTTGACCGAGATTCAAAATTACGAGGTCCGTCACCAATAACGGGCCGCGGTAGCCTAGTGGTCAAGGTCGTGGATAGCGGCTGGCGGTTTTCGTTCAGTCGCGGGTTCGATCCTTGGCCGCCAAAGACCCGCCGTGTAGCCGGGGCTGATGCACGTTAAATCTGTTCGGGGCCCAAAGTCCTCCCGTTGGCGTGGTGTGGATGTTAGGAGAGGGGGTGCCAGCTCAGGTGTCGTCCTCGTCACTTGACCGTGGTTCAAAATTACGATGTCCGTCGCCAATAGCCCTCGTGTTGCTTCTAGTGCGACGTTAATAAAAACTAAACTAAACTAAAACCGTCACCAATAGCCCTCATGTTGCTTCTAGTGCGACGTTAATAAAACCAATCAATTAATCCATAGGCAGTGTAGCTGGCCACTCCTGCTACAAACGTCAAGGCTAGCATTTTGTTACGCGATTAGCATTTTGTTGCAAAATCACACGATTCTTCTAATTGCCATTTTTGTCTTTGAATATAAACATATTATAAAATATCTTCCAAAAGCAACTGTTTATTTTGAGAGAGTCAGTTTATCACATAGTCGCAAGTATCATAGTCAGAGAAAGGTTAGTGGGAAAACGGGATTTAATTACATCGATGCATAGAAGAATGGGGGATGACACTCTAAGTGAAGTGGAGTAGAAATTTGGAGATACGAGGTCACGGTAATCTGAAAAAGGTCTCAAAAGTCTGATGAATTCGTTCGTTAATAACTCATACAATAGTTTTAATGCAATTTTAATTAAATCGAAAAAAAATTTCGAGAGCAGACCCGAATCACCCAATATTGGTTTTTATCATTTTTTGCCTTAAAATTTCTTTTAACTTCTACCTACGTATTCTAAAATTTCTCTCTGTGTGTGTCATGGAAACGTATTTGAATTTTATAAAACTACAATCAGTTTATTACTTAAATCAAAGAATTTCCTATAAAAGTCAATTTCGGTTTTTTTTTTTTTTTTTTTTGTATCTCAGGGACTTATCTTCTCTAGGTAATTACGAGCATTGTGACCCCGAGGTACCCTAGAGATCGTTTTCTTTTCCAGGGGTCTTTCTGTCTTTGATAAATACTCGAATTGCGTCCTGGGATACCATAGCGATCCTTCTCCATTTTTGACCATTCTTTTTGTCAACCTTTTCATACCATTTTAAGCATCTTTTCTGACGTATTGATCTCAAATACACATTGTTTGGCTTAGTGTAACAATATTAGTATTTTGCTTCCTGAACCTCGGCTTTCACTCACTCACTCACCCTTTCTTTTCTTTTCTTTTTTTTTTTTTTTTTCAGAATTATTCAATTTTCACAAAACTGTAATTTATGCATTATTTCGGCAGAAAATTTGGACGAATCTCTCATCGCCTTGGACAACAAGTGACGAAGACGATATCTGAGCAGGAACCACTGTCTCCATACTTCCACACCATGCCATATTATAAAAAATTATATAGATAAAATTATATAGAGGATTTGGAGCCTCGATAGATTGTTTGTTAGCGTCACTTAGAAGCAACAAAATGGTTATTGGCAACGATCCTCGTAATTTTGAATCTCTGTGAAGTGACGAGGACGAATCCTGAGCCGGCCCTCCTTATCTAAGCTTCTATACCTCGCCAATGGAAGACTTGGAGATTTGATATATTAAACGTACAATAGCCTCACTACACGGTGAGACTTTAGTGTCATCAGGGCTCGAATCCACGACTTAAAGGAAAGAACGTCGGTCGCAAGTTCTCGACATGACCATTCGGCTGCCGCTGGCAATTTTGTTCTGAAGGACAGATGTGAACCTTGAATCTGTTTTTAATACATTGACAGCCTAGATGTCTCTTCTATCAAGTTAATGCGACTCTCTTAGATTAAAATATTCGATGACTTCTTCAAAAAAGTGCCAAACCAACTCTAAACAGGAAAAAAAGTTTAAAAAGGACGGTCTTAGAAAAGGAGAAATAGACAAAAAAGAAAAAAAAAATCTTGTAGCTGACTGGCTTTTCTACGACGAAATTGAGAGAAAATAAATATGATGGCTTGTTTACAGCTTTTCTAACACTTTTTATTACTTAGAGCTATATGTCAGTTTGGGTAAAAATTTTGCTTCAATTTTCAACCATTTCTCGATAAGCTAGAATCTTGAAATTTTGAATAAAAGCTCATTTTGGACAACAAATTCAATATTCAGTTACAAAATCATAAAAAAATATTTTCAAAAATTTTTAGTCGGAAATAAAAACAGATGAATAAAAAATAATGTCGATAGTTGTTCGCATTTTTTTAAACTGACACTTGTATGTGGCAAAAGAATAATAATAATAATAAAAAAATTTCCCTTCGGCCAGTAAGAAATTAAATGAAATTGTACTGAAAATGACAGTTTATCATCACAAATAAAAATAAAAAAAAAAATGAGTAGATTTTTAAATCCAGCTGAAAAAACTTTTTTTTTTTATTTCTTATTTGCGATGATAAACTGTCATTTTCAGTACATTTTCATTTAATTTCTTACTGGCCGAAGGGGAAAAAATTACTTTTTACGTTTTAGCTCTTTCTTTACCCTTTTGCACTTACAAGTGTTGGAAATTTAATTTTTTTTTTATATTTATTTTAATATAATGACTGGAATTTTTAGAAGAAAAATACTGAAAGTAAGGGGGAAAAAAACTGTACCGAACGAACTGGTTGCTCACAGAAGGAAGTATGTAAAAAGGAAACCGGATTTGTTTCCTTCTGAGTATTTTACCATAAGTAAGGTTGAAAAAAAAAAAAACCTCATGAAAAGAAAAGAGTTGTGAACGAAAAAAAATTTTTTTTAGAATATATTTGAAAAGATTTAGATCATTAATCGGATATGATAAGTATAATAAGTTAACAAATAAGTAATACCGTTTCAGTGATTTATAAAAATGTTTTTTAAGAAATTTGGATTCACTTTAAAAAAAAAAATTGCTCGTTATCGTATTATTGTTTTGAAATCCATTAAATTTGAGCTTTCAGTAATTTGCATTGATTACATTCCTAGTTTCTAAACATTATCGAAAATCTGAGATCTATAGGGAAAGTGAGTAAAAATACAAATTTTCCTCTATAACCCGGCCTTTCACCTTTTTATATAGGAAATTATTGCACAGAAAATTATTTTATGCCTCTACTTAAATGGAACAATATAGGCTATCAATAAAAAAAGCTGTACATTTTTGTAGTTTAATATATATATATATATATGTATTTGTGTGTATGTATTTGTATGTGTGTTACCAAAATTTTTGAGCAATTAAAGTTTTAGAGGATTTTTATTATATTTTTTTTAATACCAGGATTGGTTTTCAATCTTGATCGCGGGTTTGTAGTTTGATTCACGCGTTGGATATAAAAGGGGACTTTCCCTTTTTGTTGTTGTGACAAGTTTAATTACGAGTGGGAATTTAATAAGCTAACTCACTAAAATTTAGTCCACCTGGTTTCAGCAATATATATATATATATATATATATATATATATATATATATATATATAAAATAGCGCTATATTCAAGCGCACCACCGCACTTCTTCCATGTAGATGTTTCCAGAGGTGCAGATTTTTCGCGTATGTGTTGATTAAAACACCATGCAGTTCGATGCCTCTCCCTTCCTGCTATGCATCGTTTTATCGATAAAGAATAAGTCTGAATTTTAAAATGCCTGCTATCTCTGCCATAACCACTAAACAATTTAAACACGTTTGGATGCATCTCGAAAAAATCAAGCGTAAGATACACACATCTTTTGTTGTTATAGTGATTATTCTAATAATCCGGAGTTTTCGGCATTTTAGCGGTGCTCTGTTCCGATATCAGCCGTATTACAGACAGAGAATTGTACTTTCTCTTTCAAATGTTACTTTTTCCACATTAAATGCTCATTCTCGAATCAAATTTCATTCGTTTTTGAAGCAATGTAAAATATTGCCGTGGCGTGGAAATGGGGAAGTTATGTTACATGCGTACACGGTAAGGAATCTTAAATACTTACGTTCATAAAATTTTCGAAAGAAAAATGCCGAGGGAGTATTCTTATGTTGTAGCTCGAGATTTGTTTACTATTTCTTACAACATTCGAAACAGTAATATATTTTCCTTCTCCCCGCCATCTTTACAAAACGGTAATTTCGCGTGTTAAGGAATCGTGGATAAACTAGAGGAGTAAATCATTTGTTTTTTATGTGTGTAATCAGTGATATTTTAAAAGTATTTGTTCGAAAGTTGTTACATTTCAGTCAATACCATACAGCGTTTTTATGTTTTACTTTTTTTTCTTCTCTCAGGTTTCAAGTCTGAAATTAACAAAAGAAATTCTCCTTTTTCAATCATTTTCGACAAAATTTGTTGCTAAAAATGGAAAATCTATCGTTATAATTTAATAATCAGAAATGCGTATAACAACAAGAGCATCTTATCGAATTTTCATGCAAAACTTTTCAATCAAATGCAAATAATCTCTTTATCTGAAATCAGAAAAATGTACATTTGATTTATTTTAACTTACGTCGAACTTGAATTACACGCTGGAGTATTGGCAACGGACCTCGTAGTAAAATATCATAGTACGAAAGGGAGGCTTTAATTATGAGCAGCTCTTCCCACTGGAAACTTTCTTGTCACCACCAGCAAGGGTTTTGAGTCTCAGATGAATTTAATAATTAATATAAATAAAAAAAAATTAATAAAGCTTTTAAACAAAGATGGAATAAATACAAAAATAATTTTTAACGTTAAATAATATGTAATTTATAAATGGTTTAGGTAATTAACTAAGATATTTGGGTAATACCCGATAAATTAAGCACCCCAAAGCTATTTACTTTTGTAAGAGATCGAAAGAAGTATTAAAGCCTCAAGCTTTTATAAATTATATAATATTTTGCAATTAAAAATTATTTTTATATCTCTTAGTCCATCTTTAAATAAAAGCTTGATTAAAATTATTTATTTACTTTTTTACATTTATTTAACTTCTTTTAGTCTGGAAATTTAAGACTGAACAGCAATTAAGTGAGCTATACGTGGGTGCAAAATTTCAACTGAAATGGACGTAGTTATGTGTGTATAACCCCGTCACTGTTTGAGCATATCATAGTTATAGATGCCATCGGAATACCATCGTATACAAAAGTTCAGCTCGATTGGATGATAGGGAGTGTATTAAAGTTCGACTCTAAATTTTGAACTGGAAAAGCAAACATATGAACATTGCAAGTTAAGTAAAAGATTTAAATAAAAAAACAGCTTCATAATTCTATACAGAGCGACCACAGTAGCCTAATGGTTAAGGTCGCAAGCTCGTAATCTGCGTTACTTCCATTGAGTCGTGGGTTCGACTCCAGATTCGTCGAGTAATTGGTTGGTGCACTTTAAATCTGTCGAGACTTTTAAGCCCTTACGTTGGAATAGTGTGGAAGCTAGGAAAGTGAAGTGCCAACTCAGGTGTCGTCCTAATCATTTGACCGAGGCTCAAAATTACGAGGTCCGTTGCTGAAAGATGTTTCTCAGTATGACGGGAATAAACAATCAATCAATCCTTACGATAGCGTTCGAGTAAAAGCCAGATTCCAGAACGCTAAAAGCTTAAGGAAACTGAAAGATCTCAAAACTGTTACCATGTGGTGGGAAATAAAAATAAATGTCTCAATCGTCTCATCAATAACTCTAATCATATTCAAGGACATGCGTCCAGGCTATCAAAGACATTACGTGATTTGCATATTATCAATCCTATCTTCTTGAAGTGTTCTTATAGCATAAGTTCTCTCTCTCACCCTGCTAAAAGCATGGACCAGTTAGTGGTGCAAACAAATGAAGGTTCTCAATTTAGACTGGTTTTTTTTTTTTTTTATCTATATCAATTTTCGAGAACAGTTTTAGAAATAAGATGATAACAGAGATAAATTTATTACCGTAAAAAAGTACAATTTTATGATGAAAGTCCATGTAAAATAGGTCTGTATTTGGCAGTGACTGCTATTATCTATTCACCATTTCTCAATTTATTGGATCGCAAGTGTTATATATGATAGAAATATGTTTAATGGTAAAGCACGAGTATAAGTGATGATGCTTTAGTAAATTAGTAGAACTTAATATTGAATAAATGGCCGGCGTTGTTTCGTCAAGTCATGGGATTTATCCCTGTTACTACTGAAAACACGTCGTGTAGCGGGGATGATGTACGTAAAATCTGCCGAGGATCCAAGTCTTCCCATTGGCGTGGTATGGAAGTTTGGAGAGGGAGATGCTGGCTTAGGTATCGTCCTTGTTACTTGATTGAGGCTCAAAATGATGAAGTTCATCTTCAATAGCTCTCGTGTTGCTTTTCAATGCGACGTTAATAAACAATCAATCAATCAAAATAAAGAAAAACCTCTCCATTTTTTCTAGCTTTTTTTTTTCTTTTTTTGTTTTTAATATCCTCAAGAAAAAATACGCCTCCTACCATAAAATTTGTAAATATATTTACGTTTTCATTGCATATATTTATTCTTCTAAAATAAAAGGATTTTTATTAATAAGTTTCCTTTCTTACTTTGCTTCTTATTCAATACAACTATGTTTTTACGTTAAATTTGGATTGAATGTCGATATTCAGCCTCCTCTTGAATTAATTGATGAGTTCATTGAATGATAGATCGTTTTTACGGGATATAGAACAATAATTATGATAAGTTTCATTTCTTATCTTGTTTCTTATTCAATGCAACTAAGTTTCCATGGGTAAGTTTGGATTAAATATGGGTTTCCAAACTCCTCTTGAAGCAATTGTTAATTTTCCTCTCTTATTTTGTTTTCTATTCAATATAACTAAGTTTTCACAGTTAAATTTGGCTTGAATAATTATTATTTTTATTTATTAAGTTTAAGGAAGGGGAAATAGTTTTGATATTTTAAGATAACACTTTTCAAAAATAAATGTGCCTTAGTCTCGATTATCAGCTATCTCTTAAATTCGAGAGTTTTTTTTTCTGGTTGTAGAAAAAGAGAGCTGTTTTTTTTTTCCTTCATAATTTTACAATGAATTTAATGTCACGGAAGACTAGTTTAATAGTTCCAAGTAATTGTCGTAGAATATCGTAGCCTATGATCCTTTTTCATGTAATTATCATAAAATGGGTTGTACTTGTATATAAACGTTTTCACGGCTCAAGTTTGCGAAAGAAACGCAAATAATTTGTCGTGACTTACAAGATTTCCACCAACTCCACTATTCTGTATGAAGAACAAAGGATGGAACATAGGATCAAACAAAAAATTTCTTTGATTTCTGCAAGAAATGGATGCTATTTGTTTACCTTAGTTGGTCGTGGGAAAAAGGCACTAATGTGTTTCAAGTTTCGGCGTATTTGAGGTGACAAACCATGGATTCATTTGCAGAGCTTGCTGTCACTGATGATGAAGGAATGAATGTCCCCTCCCTCGGTCTCCTATAGTTAAAATTTTAAAAAATAAGCTTCTCTCTCTTTTTCTGACTGGGAGTTCTAGTGGTCAACTTGTAATACCGGTATTCGGATTCAGTCCTATATTCTAAGACCAAACAATTTAAATCGAACCGCTTGAAAGATACAAATTTATGTTCCTGTGGCTCTGTTGGAGATGCTGACCAATACGTTTCTTTTGCCCTTTTACCAAAAGTTTTCTTTTAAAATGTCCTATTGTTGAAGCGAAACCTATTTGGCTAAAGTCCGTGTGTGAAAATCCTAGTTTGCATTTCATGCTTAAATCCTGTATTCTTACGGCTCGTAAAATTCCCCAACAAATTTCATAATTGTTTCAATATTTAGATACATTTCTAAATTTTCAATTTCCCCCTTTGTGTGCTTATGATTGTATACCTACTATATATGTATACAGTTTTGTCTGGTGCTTCATTTCTGAAATTTTCCGTTTTATGTTTACTACTCTAACCAAAGCTGTCTGCTGGCATGAGTCATAGTATCAGCTTCCATTATTACCAGAAAATCGTGACGTCAATGGAATACAGATTGATATGCATTACAAACAAAGAAGAAAGAAAAGAAAATTGGGAAGTGAAAAATTGGAAGTATTAGAACTATGACGTCGCACTCTGTAAACAAATTGTTAGCTTTTATTTTGTTTTGAATTTTGGAATTATGATTTATCTTTTGCTCCTTGCTCCAACATGTACTGCTATTTGTTACCTTTTTTTGTTGTAAAAAATGTTCAATTTTTGCCCCCTTCTTTTTGCCAATATAGCCTGAGAACAGGGGTGATTGTCTCCCGGGGGTCGGTTTGTAGCTCTAAGCCCTTTGGGTGAGCTCGGTCCCCTTGGGCATTCTGCCAATGGCCCTCGTGTTACTTCTAGTGCAATGTCAATAAAATCAACCAACCTGGGGACCATGGTTACTAAACCGTGGATTAAATGAAATGTGAGTTACAGTATTAATATAAAGTGATCGAACAATCAAAATTCAAAAAGACATTTGTCAATATTGGTGTTTCCCGCTGTCGTAGCTCTTTTTCTAACCACTATTATATTATTATTAACGTTATCAACTAACTGACGCAATTTGTTCTCATTTTTTAACCATCCATGTTCTATAGACTCGGGTGGATTAAGTTCTGTGGTAATCTTTTTGTCTTGTTTCCATTTCGAATTCGTTCCATAAGAGCTTTTTCTCGATTATATAAGCTTCTTGTTTACGTTTACACTTTTTCGACATTATTTTCAATTAATCCGGAAATATTTTTTTAAAAAATATCTACGGTAAAAATCTTTGCATTTGTAAATAATAAAATAAAAAATATCTAATAGATTTTAATCCATTTTATAATTTTTTCATTAGCTCAAACATTTTTATAATGTTTTCTCTCTTTATTCACGATTTTTAATTATTTAACATAATTGATGTTTAATTTTTATGGAATTTAGTCTTATCCGCACAACGCACCTGAAATTTTTTAAACCATATTATTATGCCAAGACACATATGAACCGTTAATCTTAGCAATGAAATAAATAATAAAAATATAGTATAATTTTTTTTAAAAAAATTGTATTGTCTTCTATTACGAGTTTTATAACGAGCTAAAAATAAATTGTTTTGTATAGTTTATTTCTATACATTTAATGTGCAGCGGCTCTCGTCAACAACAATCTCAGAAGTTAAAAGGCCTTACTCAACCAGCCCAATGAGATATCTTTTCAACCTGATTGGTAGGGCCGTCAACTTCCGGACATTGTTGCTGACAAGAGCCGCTGCAAATGTAATAAGTATATAAGGGGGGGGATGCGACGAAGTAACATATATTCATTGCAAATGTTCAAATGATTGTGATTGATTATTAATTCCACACTGAGAAACAACACGAGGGGTTTGGGCGACGGACCTCGCAGTCTTAAACCTAAGTAACGAGAACGACACTCCAGTTTGAACCTAGAGAGAGAAATTGGAACCTCGGCAGACTTAACATGCATCAGCCCCGCTACACGGAGGGTCTTTAGGGGCAACAGGGTTCGAACCCACGACTTGAGGGAAACAACGACGGTCGCGAACTCGTGATTATGACCACTTAGTTACAACGGCAGAAATAAACATTCTTTTATATCATTTGCTACGTATAATGCGAAAACATGCGGAACTTATCTGTTGAGGAGAAACAGAATTAAAAGTGAAAAAGAGGAACAAGTATGAAAACGAGAATAAAGTTAAGGTTGTTCCTTAAACGATTTGGTTTGGTTTCGTTAACGTCACTCTAGAAGGAATGCGAGGGCTATTGGCGACGGACCTCGTAATTTTGAATCTCGGTCAAGTGAAGAGGACGATATCTGAGCTGGCACCCCCTCTCCTAACTTCCACCCTACGCCGACGGGAGGACTTTGGGCCCCGACAGATTTAACGTGCATCAGCCCCAGCTACATGGCGGGTCTTTAGTGCTATCAAGGTTGAATTCACGACTCGACGAAAAATTTCCGGCCGCAACCATGACCACTAAGCTACCGCGGCCACTGTTCCTTGTATAAAAGTAATTAGAGAAAAAGGGTGGGAGTCAGATAATAGAATTATATATAGCGAGATTCTTCAGCTAATTTAGCGTTTAATTTGTAGAAATTAATACTTCAAAATCATTTTCATTTTTAAGAAAAATCTTGAGATGAAAATAATTGTTAAAATTTGTATCATATAATTAGAAAAATTAGGATTGAAAATTAGAAAAGACCAAGTTTAATTTTTTTAAAGGATAAGAATGCAAATTTTTCTACTTTTGTTAGTAAATTCAACATAGTAAAATTCTGAGTATTTTCATTCAATCGAGAAAGTGAACGTTTTTCAATTTTCCCATGTTTAATTTTATTTATATACTGCTGCTATTAATTCTTATTTAAACAACAGAAAAACAAAAAAAATCAAGCAATTATCGCTGTTGTTAGCCGATGTTTGCCTCGGAGATATAAAGCCGGTTATTTTTAAGAAACAACACCTTTCAAGAAACAACACCTGCAATATAAGTATGTATGAAAACATTAAACCAGATTTTAACTCTACAATGAAATCATAGAATACTGTAGCTGGAAAGCTGAGAATAGAACACTTTTTTTTATCTTCCAAGTGTACCTTAGCCTAAATTTTTCTTTATCGTAAAGATCCAAGTTTATCTAACTACTTCTGCCATCTATTGGCAAGTAGGAAAAACTCTAACTGTGAATAAAAGCGCGGGCTTCTTTGACACTTTGATTGAATTTTATATCTCGCTCAATGGCATACATAGAGGAGGAGGGGAGTTAAGCCGTCCCATAGGCTGAAAAAAAATCTACACATTTTAAATTTTTAATATATGACTACTCTTTCATCAGCGTGTTTTTTTTCCCTTCTAAATACTCCCTCCCCCATTTCCATAAAGTAGCGTTTTAATCTGTTACATTAAGTGTTTGTACATATTCTTATTTGAGGTGCAGTAAAGCAAGATAAGAATCTTTGTAATATCTACCATCAATATTTCTTATCTTTCATTTAATAAACTATAAATAATTGCACCTCCCTCCCTCCAGACAAGGCTTAAGTGAATGCTTAGTTCTTTTACAATGCTGCTCTATCGTGAAATTGAGACCCCTGCGGGACCAAGGACTGAAAAGTATCGCAAATGTAAGAAACTTTCCGATCGAAAAAAAAAAAAAGTTGAGTATTTCCATTTTATATACCTTACTATTTTAATTTTACTCTAGTTAAAATACCCCCCCCCCCCCCTCTTTATCTAAGCTCAAACTGCCATTCTCCCTATCCAAAATATTTATCAATATTGATGAAGTACAATTTTATTTCCTCATTTAAAACAAAATATTTTCTGTTACCTATACTTTTTGTGTTTGGTTAATTTTTTAAAGAAAGAATTAACTACAAAATTATTAAGATTATATATATATATATATATATATATATATATATATATATAAAGAAAGCAAATCATTATTTATAATTTGAAAAGGTTTACTTGATAATTTTTCGTGACGTCAATTTTATAAATCTGTGTTAGATTCGTTACATAAGAGTTTGTACATTAAAAAAAATCAAGCTATCAGTTAAATTACTTTGAATAATTTCAATTTAAGTGACTATTAACAACATATCATCTATTTTCAGAGAACATATTCCGAATTTTTGAACGTAATTTGAAAATTAAAACTCAACCGTCTCAAGTCCATCGTTTATAATACTTTTATGCAGGTAGTTTGTCATAAATTATGCGAATAAATTTGATTATTGAATACTCATATATGAAAAATCATATAAAATCTCTTCTAATAGTTTTGCATTCAAGACAGAATGTTTGAAAGCCGTATTTCAAAACAAAAACAAAATTATCTAGAAGTAATAACAGATCAACCAGAATATGTTTAATCAATGTCTATTGATCCTTTTAGTTTTCGTAGTTGGCTGATAGAATTCATATTATTCTAAAAGGCTCAGTTCAATTATTATTATTAGAGAGGGGTGATTATGTATTAAAAGTCACATTGAGAAACAACACGAGGGTCATAGATCTCATTATTTTGAACCTCGGTTAAACGTCGAGGACGATCCCTGAGGTAGCACCTCCTTCTCCAAACTTACACACCATGACAGCGGGAGGACTTGGTACCTGAATCAAATTTAACGTGTATTTGCTTCGCTATACGGAAAGTCTTTTGTGGCATCAGGGCTCGAACGACTCGATGAAAACTGTGCTGTCTGTGACCACTAGGCTACAGCGGCCGCTATTTAGGAGAGGAGTATAGTATTAAAAACTCTGTACTCCCCTCTTTGGTGAATTTTTTCTCAAGTGATACTTGAGAAAAAATTCACCAAATCATATAGAAATTTACAAGATATTTCCAAACATTATTTTGCCATATTAAAAATTTCTTTTGAGGGGCAGTTTCCAAAAATATAACTACTTCAAAACTTCGCTTCTATAAGATTTCGTTTAGATACAAGCAAGATTCATTTTTAGAGAAAATAGATCTTAAAACAAAAGTCACAGATGAGCTTTTTTTTTTTTTTATTAAATCACAAGAGTTCCCAAGATCAATTTGTGACTCCATCTAACTTACAATCAGTTTATCAAAATCAATAAGAATTTTCGAGTTTCCTCAGTATTTGTAAATTCCGAGTGTAGTTTTAATTAAGTCATAAGAAAAGGCAGTTGTTCTTAACGTACGAGTGGAAAAGAATTTTTTTTTCTACTAATAACAAATTGTATATTGGTCTGTATTCAATTATATGCTTTAAAACATCGAAAAAATAACGTATGTATCCACTATTTTCTCAAGGAAAATCGAAACAAGTGTGAAACTCCTCACATGCTGTATTGTAATTTCGTTTCTATAATAGTATATATAGTTTTCTTTTATTCAGTTATATATATATATAAAAACGAACATTAAAAACTCGAGTAAAATACTATTAAAATTATTAAATATATATAATTTTTCACTGTAATTAATGGTATACATGATGGGAAAAAAAGTGAAGTTTACGTTTGAAAAATTTTTAGTGCTAATTCTAAAGCTATGAAATTGACAAATGTGTTAGTAGCTGAACTGTAAAAAAGAAATTCTATCTCCCCTATGAATCATGCAGATATTTATAGTGAAAAATGGGTGGATAAAATTTCATAGCTTGAAGACTAAATACCAAAACAATGTTATAGGTTAATGAAATATTTCTTACATAATTATGATGCTCCTGCATTTTATAAAGAGGAAGTACATTAGAATCAAAGCATTATCTAATGACATATGGAGCCTTTCCCGACTTTATAGCAAAATTCAAAAAGTGAATATAAAGTTTAAAAAAAAAGAAAGTGCATAAAATATTCAGAATTTTAAATTAATGACAGAAATAATTATATTGCTTACAAGGTTCTGAATAATCATCAATCAGTTAATATGAGAGAAACTAACCCGAGATTACATTTCACTTTTGAATAGAAATATTTGAAGTATGAGCAAAGGTAAAAATTTGCGAAATGTTTCCAAAACACATAAAAAGTATAATATGCAAACGAGATATAAAAAGGAACAATTTCTTTTCACCTTATTATGCGTGTAAAATATAAGAAATCCTCAAGATATTTTTGTCTATTAAGAAATAAGAATTATAATTAAGTCAATGTTTTAAGCAGTTCCATTTATTTTCTGCTTATTATAATTTTTTCTTCATAAAAAAACTTTCTGTGAAAGTTGAAAAGGCCAGTTTTAAGTATTCATCATAAGATTATATAATACACAAATAATTTAAACTTTGAATGTGATTCATTCAACTTAATTCATTTTTTTAAATGGATATATTTTGATACAGTTCCTTTAAACACACACAGCAAGATATTTTGCCCAAGTCATAAATCTAACTACTTCAGGGAATGCAAAAATGTACAGCTTAAAATAAATTTCAATATTGTTAAACATTTAGAGTAATATTTTTTCTTATCATACAAGTATTCATCTACATATTTATTACGTTAGGATACTAATAAACATCTTATACAAGATACTATTGTATAGAAGAAAGTATCAGTGTATGAAAGAAATTATATGATTATTCAAAACTTTGGATTACAAATAATGCAAGTAGTGCAATAAAGTAATTTAAATAATTCAGAAAATATTAATATAAAATTTATCCCTTTTTAAATATTTAATTATGTCCAAGGAAAAGTGATAGATTCCCTAAAATAAAATAAACAAGCAATGGTTCTGTAAACATTAATTCATAAATGTTATCCCTTGACAATTATAATACACTATGCACATCTATATAGATGTTTCTTCAAGGAAAAAGTAAAAATTAATATCACAGCTCCAAATGTTAGGAAACTTTGATTTATTTTTCAAGATTTTTAACTATTTTATAGCTACACATCAGTCTCTTTTAATAAGTTGAATTATTAAATTCCTCTCATTATATCCTATTGACTAAAGAATATACTTTAAAATACAGATAATAAAATTTACGACTTCATACAGTACATTTAATCTCTCTCTGTTACTGGAGAAAATATTTAAATGATAATTTTTATTCAGTTTTGAGCTCATTTCTGAATATTCAAACTTCCTTTCCTCAAAAACATGTAGAAATTTCTTTTCATTCTTTTCCATAGATTCTATTCTACATCTAAATTATTTGCATATTAAATGAAGTATTTCTAATACACATTTCACCTTATATTATTTGTGAGAGGGGTGGGGGGAGATTCCCAGTTAAATCTGTGAAAAATGGTCAAATTCTGCATAGCTACTTAATTCAGAATTTTCCCTAACATGCTTCTACTTTCTTTCTTTCAACATAAAATTTAATTTATATATGAAGAATAAAATAAAGATAACTAAAGGATATTTCTGATGAATCAAATTTTATTAATTACAAAATCAACACCCAGAAAAAAGCTTTTCATTGGTATTTGAAAACCTTGAAAAAACAGCTTCCAAGAACTTCTATATGTCGATACCTAAAATAAATAAAATGAGAGTTAAACAAAGGAAAATAATTTACACATTCATATGCATTATTTTCCAGCTAATCAAATCACTCTGCATTTAAATAAAGAAAAATTTACAAATCAAATGCCAACTTAAAAGTAATTAGCTTGAAAATATAAGGAATTTGTAGAAATAACTTATTAAAAAAATTGATTGAAAAATGTTCTGTGATACAATTAAACAATTAGTGCAATAACAAAATAATATATATAACTAATTCTTAGCTATAAATTTTTACTCCGACTATTAATTGCTCTCCACTGTAAAGATAGAGGCAATTTTGTTTCCCATCTTACAGAAAACATTTAAAACAGTTATGCATAGGTAATTTATTCATTCAGTAAATAATTGTAAATACAGTTTCAAGCATAGTGGCTGGCTGTGGAGTAAAGCTTAGCATGTCTAATTGATTTGATAAGTCAAAATCATCAAATCACTGCTGATTCAGGTTAGATTCTTGGTGACTTTGGTTTGGATAACAGGTCATGGGTCAACTCAGCCCTTCAGGATCAATAAATGAATACAAAGTTTGATTGAGAAGTTAATGGGGGTTCAGTATTGAGCTTATTATCCAGCCTGGGCACCAGCAAGCAATTACAACCCCAGTCCCAAAGGCTACAGAAACAGAGATGGGCACTGGCCTGATGGGCCTTCAAAGACCTGGACAAATTTTAACAGTTACCAGCATAAACATTTATTACTAACTGAAAATGTTAGAAAAGTTCAATTCATAGTACAACTAGCAAAAGAAATTTTGCTCACATTTTGAAAAGGGGTGTTTTTAGATGACTCTTCATTAAACTTGTTTAGTATTCTATTTATAAGTTTGTACTAGATAAAGTATGTAATATCAAACATATGGTGCATGCAATATAAAATAGGCAATTGATAATGGAATTTTTATATTTAAATATATATACACAGACCAGTTTAAATTTAAAATATAAAGCACAGTAAGAAACATCAATTAGCTTTCAAAAGTAAATTCCCAATAATTGAAAAATCATCCTTTACAAAATAAATATTAATATAATCTTATTATATATGAAAATATTAATAAATATTAATATATGAAAAGTTAATAACCAATACCCTAAAATTAAGGGTATTGGTTATTAACTTTTCAGAAATTCTTATGAATTAAATAAGAGTAACATAAAAGAAATAAAATGGATGCATCCACAATTTTTTTGAACAAAGGACACACAGTAACTGTCTATAAATCAATAGTACTCTAATAATAGTGGTGTGTGTGTGTATACATACACACATACATATAAACAAAGAAATACTTGTATAAAATATATCATAAAAAGACATTTTAAGTCTGAATAAAATCCATTTCCAACAACTAAGAAATATTGAACTACTTTCACATGCATAATCCAATCAAGATTTACTGACCAAACATTAAATGTTATGAAAATAAATGCAAAAATGGTCATCTTATTAATCAGGATAAAAAGTTGGTAGTATTAGAGGAAACAATTGCACATATTTCCCTATGTTGTATAACATAGGTTCCTATTCTTTTGGCCAATTACCCCCTTTCCAAAATAAAAATTACTAACAGACCATTTTTCAAAGGGAAAACCCTCCTATTCTCAAAATTAATACAGTAATTATGATTTTTCAAATCTTTAATAAGCATATAAAAATATTTCTGATAGTCAATAAAGAAATCAATCATGCAGAAATATTGCCCTTTTCTTCACTCTTTTGAATGCATTCCTCCCAGCAATAAAAGTAGTTATCTAGCTTTAACCCTTTGAGGGGTGGTATATAAAAATATTTAATGTTTGCTAAAATTCTTCTGATATGCATTAATAATGTTAAAAGGACACAATCTCAGGCAGTAAAATTAATTTACTTCCTGATTTTTAGGACCGGTAAAGATAATATACCACTGCTCAATAAGACATCTTATTTGTACACTCGCTCTAGAGTAATCTTTTGAAGAAGTAATAAATGTTTAAAAGAAAATTATATTTTAATTAATTTGTGAAATATTAGGATTATAAACACTTTTGAAAAGACTAGATTAAAACTGTAGTGATATTTCCTATATTATTTTTTTCTGAAGATATTTCCAATCCAGCGGAAGGGAGCTCTTAAACAAGGCTTTCTCGATTGAAAGTTCCCATTTAGGCATTCTTTAACAGATATTTGATATATATATAATATTTACAAAAAAAATAATTGAAATTAGACTATACAACTATTTCAGATTCAATTCAAATTTTACTTTAATAATTATGCATCCTATTACATAAAATCAGAAACAGTCACAGATGAAACAAAACCATGAATGCAACAAATGCAAGATAAAACCAAAATTCTGTTGGACGTATGGTCCCCAAAGAGCTCAAAAACTAACCTTCTACAGTGAATTGGGTTTTAAAGTATGCAAAACACACCTTCTCACATGTGTGATGAACAGACATGTTGCACAAAAAATTGGCCAGTCCTCCTAACTCTGAATTATTTAGCAAGATGCATACTCATTTCTTTTTAATCACAGCTAACGCCGATTTTATAATTCTTTTACAGTTTAGAAAGAATCATTCTTACTTTCAAGATAAACATCTGACACACAAACACCACGTATTTTATTCTTCTTACAAAGTGGGTATCTTTTTGTTCTTTCATATCTTTTGTAATCCCACTTGCTGATGCTTTTTGCCTCAGTTTACTTAGATCCTTTTATGCCTATTGATCATTTATGATCCATTTATCTTGATTATTTATGATCCATGCAGTGAGGAGGGACTTTGCTCTATTACAGGCAACCTATTGTCTATTTCATGCTAATGCCTCATTCCATCTCCAACAAGTCCCTAATCTGCTATCTTTAGACGGTTCTATTTTATAGATGCCTGCAAGGGCTGTCTCTCCATCCTCTCTTTATTCTATTTTCTTTCCAATAGTTTTAGTTTCTAGAAATAATTTTTCTCCCCTGCACTGTTGATCATTTTGTATTCATATTACAAATTTATTTTCTTTGGAGAATAAGTCTGCTTTTTGGCAGAGTGATAATTCAAAACATATTCATCTCATGACCAAAATTTCACTGTAACAAGCCAAACCATTCCATATTAGTCTAAACAGCAAATTTCATTGCTGCCATTTGTTACTCACTAGCCCAAATTGTGGGTGGTGGTATCAATTTTTAAACATGCAGTTTGAAGTATGATACAAGTAGTTTATATATTTTGTTTTGAGTAATTAGCAGTATTTACATAAAGTTTCAAGCATATAAAATGGGTAGATGATGAGTTTAAAATTTTCACTTAATCTCAGAAACATTTGTGTAAGGGGGGGGGGGGAATCACTTATGGGAAACTTTCCATAGAATCAAAGCAGAAATTTTTATAACTGTTCTGTATGATTCTGCCATTTAATATAAGTAAATAAAAATATAAGCTACCAATAGAAGATTGGTTTGGTTTTCTACGAACAGAGTTCTAGAAGCAACACGGGGGCTATTGGTGACAGACCTTGTAATTTTAAACCTCGGTCAAGTGACGAGGACAAGACCTGAGCTGGCACCCCCTACCATTAGAACATGTTTAGTAAAAAAGTATTTTACAGATTTGTAGGGTTCCAAAAGGTGATATAAAGAATATACCACCATGTTTGAAAGGGATAATAAAAGTAGATTGATATTTTCTAGTATAAGATTCTGTTTTATTCTTTCATTAAGAAGTCAAGCATGCATATTAAAAATAATAAATATAGTTTTAAAATTTATAACCCATATAACAACTTCTACTGGTATAATTTTTAAAAAACTATATTGATAAATAAACTATTATTATCTTTAAGAAAAAAAACATACATTAAAACTTTTCAGATATATTTAAAAGATCAATTAAAGAATCATCTCAAGGCTTCAGCTATAACAAAGAATAATTTATTTGAAAGAAAAAAAAATTACAAACAAAAAGAACTATATAAGGTATTTGTTAAATATCACCTTCTGTTTTTCAAAAATTCCCAGTTACTTTTAACAAATAGCAATCAAGGAAGAAAACACATTACCTACAGAAGTTTCTCAAAACAAGAGCTATAAGGGTTACTAAAAATGAACGACATTATTGCACCCAAAAACTCTTTAGTCTCCAAGGGCACCCTATATTTCACATTAACTGAATCTGTTTTATTCTTTTTTAAGTCAAGCAAGCATATTAAAAATACTAAATGCACCTTTGAAATTTATAGGCTTATAAAAAGTTATAATGGTATGATTTTTTCTTCAAGTGTGAGTGCATCAATAACTATCATAAGTTAATGTTATCTCCTGTGCTTAAAGCCTGCCTGTAGATGGCATTTTTTATAAAGGGGTGAGTATGGGATGTCATACAATCCCCTCAGAGCAGATCAGACTAATTATCCAAGTGGAGCAGATATAAGAGAGTTGATACTCGAGAAAGTTGTGATGTAACAAAGTTGACTGCAATGAACATCTAGGTAATGCAAAAGGAACCACTATTAAATGTATTGCGGGGTGATGGAGTACTAACAGTAAACTGTACTGATCACCAAGGTAACACAACAGGAACTGTGTTGAATGAATGAATGAATTAAGTTGTTATTATTATTAAAAACTGTGTCTGATCTCACATGAATTTAATGGAAAGTAAATAGCTAAGTAACAGTAAGTTACAAAAAGGTGAAAAATAAGGAGAATCTTAAGTAAAATTTAAAGTTAAGTAAAAGTTAAAATAGTTAGTTTAGTTTTTGTGTTGTGCGTGTGTGTGTGAAGAAATAGTTTCAACAGTAAAATTCCAAATGATGAAAAATATGTTCATGCAATTAAACATATAAAATGTACAGTAATAAATTTTAAACTTACCAATGCATTAAAAATTATTAAACAGAAAGTTTCCACCACAAAACACAGGGGAAAAAAAATAGAAATAGTACTTGTACCTTTTCTTTCTTTAATTGGCATTGCATCTTCAATTCCGTTGCATATTATTCCATCAACTTCATCAGCAACATCCTCTATACCATTATTTAAAGTGGGCTGTGAGCTTGACCCCATTTCTGGTTTTGTTTGATAGGTGGTTTCCTTTTTTGGGGATTTTTTTTGTCTGTTCATCTTCCTTTAAACCTTTTTTCCAAGAACAAAGAACAAACAGTGAATATGTATGAACAATTGGTAAAAGTTTTAATGAGAATAATTAAACGAAGTTTTAAGAATAAAGTCACTAGAAATAAGAATTAGGGATTTTTTTCAAATAAACTAGTGAATATTTAAAGGTTTCAGAATGAAAAAAAAAAAATCTCTATATCACATTCAATGAAATATTAAGAAAAAGATGTCAGGCTGAGTATTCTGCAAAAATCAAGCAATTCAAATAGATCTAATTTTCCAAAAGCAAGAAAATAATGAATTTTAAGAAAAAAGGTTACTAGTTGAAATGCAATGATTCAAATGAAAGCTCTCCCAAAATGGGTATATGTGCTTGATTCAAAATAGTCCCTGTGAAAAGTATTTAAATTTCTGATTAGCAAGAAGGTTATTACAAGGTTATGGGATAGGACATTTAGATACGTATCAAATTCTTAAAAATACTGTGCAAGTTGAAAAGAAAAAGGAATTATATGATACAATGAAGACAGAAAATTCTAAATATTTAAAAGGTTTTAAGCAGTGTCAAAAGACATCAGAACTGATTACCAAAAATGTTAAAAGCTAAAGGGTAAATTACCATTTTAAAAAGAAAAATATCAGTTCATTTTTAAAGGTTCATTCCGAATATAGATAACAATTTGTCACAATAACTTTGCAATTACACATTATGTGTAAACTTTCAAATCTAGTTTTAAATATAGCAACCATTAACATAAATTTAGTTACTATTCAGCAAGATATTATCCATTCTAAAACAAGACTACATAATTAACTCGCACAAAAATTTAAACATATTGAGATATTAACAAGCTAATTAATAACACTCATGTATAATTTATGTTACCAAAAGTGATACAGTTTTAAATTTTATATTACAAAAATAATTTTTAAAAATACTAAGTAAAAATTCAAAATCAATATAATCAGAAGTCTTTCTGGAAAAATATTGCGCATTCATATAGAGTATTAAATTATTTATAAAGCAACAACATTCAAAAAGCATGACAATACTAGAATTTTAAATAGCTATAAAAATATTACAATTGAAATGTTTCAAATAATATATAGGATAAAGAGATATCAAAGCAGATACTAAAATTGCATTTTAAAATATAAAAGAAAAATTCTTTTTAAAAAATGTACCTTTTCTTTACCAATTGAAATTGAAGGTGCACCTCTCACACAGCTCCTTCATCATACATTCTTTTTAAGCCATGAATGTTCGTTATTATTCCCTACAATTTACACAAATGTCATAAGTAACATGACTGCCAGTAGATTATTTTGTAAAATGTTTTAATTTATTCCATCACTTTAGTAACCAATTATTTCATACATAAGCACTTTAAATTAAACCCTTAAAAATTCTGATGGAGAAAAAAAGTATTTTGAAAAATAATATATTTAACAAATTATAATAAATGTGACGAGTATATGACAAATCTTTCAATTCATTTGATATTTGTACCTGTAGATGTAAATAAGTATAGTATTCCATTTCTTTTGTACTGTGTTTGTGAAATGCAATATGCTTCATTTGGTTTCAATTATGAACAAAGTTGAAGAACTGAATAATTTGTTAGATTTCTTTAAGAAAAAAACCCCTCATGTTAAAAATGTAGATGAATATCATCAACAACTAAAAACGTGATTTCTTCAAACAAGCTTCTCAGGAAAGGTTTTCCCTGCAGAAATGTATTTCAGATAATATTTTTCACACTTGAACTTTTGATATATAATTAAAAGAGTAAAAATACATTAGGTAACAGAGGTTTCATTTTTTAAAAATTAGTTTGAATTATGTCATTGAAAAGCTATTACCTTTAAGTTTGTTTCCTGATAATCAAGACAATGATAAAATACTGATTTATCATTCACATTATAACTATATTTTCATAAGAAGAATTTACTCTACCACAAAGAGTAAGTTTTTTGCTTTTGCTCTTTGTGTATAGTTATTCTTTTCCTTGTTACATCATGTCTAACATTGGGTTTGTTGCATTTATAGAGTAGTTACAGACATAATTACCTTTATTAGTTAATTATGAAAAATTAGAACACACACACATATATATATATATATTACAAATGAATTTAAAAATTGAATATATTAATGTAAAATTTTTACTTTTATTTGGGAAAAAAAAAAGTAAATCATCCAAATCAGCAGAAACATTTGCAGATATGTAAGCAAGCTATTTAGCATGCAAGTTATTGAGCGAAAGACTACCTCATATTTTTAGGTGGGTATATCATACAAAGGCTTGGCAAAATGTAAAATGCTTTTATACCATGAAAGTTATAAAACCTCAAACCTGTTAAATAAAACAAAAAAATGTAAATAAATTTGTAAATTATATTGCAACATACTCGTGTATTTTTAAAACAACATGTATTTGAAATATCATAAAGTAATTATGAAACTACATTTTTTTAAAAAATTTCATTAAAATACTTTTTAATTGAATGAAAAATTATCACAAAACTTTCATGTCTTGTTTCAAAATATATGCTTAAATCTTAACTTTATACTGATGTAGCATAAAAGTATTATATCATTTTTCCATCAAAGAGCTATAATGGCTTCAAATTTATTTGGTTTACACAGAGATTTTTTATAATTATGAAAACATCCTAATTCATGATTTTCTAATATTTAAAAAAAATTCTTTCCTCTGCTGTTCTTTAAAATATAATTCAATACAATTCTTTGAGGAGTGTTTAGATTTTTAATGTTAGTATTTATTTTTAACATTTGTTTAAACTGTCTGGTAATATTTGTTGTTTCTTCCATTGGGAAATTTCAAATTTGAATGAATAATTAATGCAAAAATAGAACAGTGTTTTAAATCACAATTACCGCACACATTAACACACAATACAGTGTTTTAAAGATTTTTAAAACACTGTATTGGAAATATTAAATTGTAATATCTTCAGAAAGATTTTTTATCTTAAGAATTGTTATTGATCAGTTTAGAAAATGATTTTCATAATTTCGATATGAGTAATTATTTGTGTATATAGCAGGCACTATCCACAATATTCCATTGTAACCGTATCTTTAGTGACTTCATCTTAATTCTTGAAAAATTATAAGACCCAATAACGTTTTAAAATTATTATAGATCAGTGATGAAAATGAGTTTCATATACCTAAATATTTGCATATAAAGCTAAAATGATACTTGTTGAAAAATGTGTGTCATTTATTGCATTTTATTTTTTGCAGAATTAACAAAAATATTGATATTATTCTACTTGTTTTAGTTTGTTCTAAAATTTGAATAAAGAATAAAGGCAAATGTAAGCTATGTGTGTTTGCTATCTAATTTATACAATAACAGAGTATTTTAATGCATCCACAACACAGTATAGAAGTGAGTGAAAGCAAAGTTTATTGGTGCAAGAGCCAGATATGGCTATGCTGTGCCAAACAAGATTTAACTGTGGTCTAGACATGCAAAAATTGATAAAAAGACAAATTGCTTGACAAGTGAAAGTAAAGTTTATTGACCCAAGAGCCAGATATGGCTATGCTGCACCAATTAAGATTAAACTGTGGTCTAGACGTGAAGTTGAAAAAAAGATAAAAAGTGGTTGACAAGAAGGAGGGTCGAAAATAGAGAAGGATTGCTAGGGTATCCTAGGAGCGAGTCACCCGTGTTTACCAAAGACAGTAAACCCCATGGGAAAGAAAAAGATCACTAAGGTGCCTCCGGGTCATAATGCCTGTACTTACCTGAAGAAGGCAAGTCCTTGAAGTCCCCTGATCTAATCCCCAGGGGCAGGGCACCCGGCTATACCCCCAGATGCTGGTACCCATTTTAGTCGCCTCTTACAACATAAATGAGCTACAGTGGGACTATTCTGTCATTCCCGGTCAACACAGTATAGAAAGTGTTGTGGATTTTTGGGGCACTTTGCTACGCTTTTTAAAAGATGACTATACAGCAATGATGATTGAAAAGAATTCTTTTTCTTTTTACTTCTTTAGTGTACATTAATGTAACAAACTTTTTTTCAATCAACTGGAATATTATAACACATTTTTTTATATCTTGTTGTTTTGAGAGATATTTGTTTATATTTAAGATATTACTACATTCTAAGAACTGTTGTGCATCAGTTTTTTCTTCCAAGAAAACAGTTATGGTGATGATAAAGTTATACACATAGAATAAATTTGACAAAAATAGCTTTTCTTTCAGATTCTTCAACAAAATGAAGTAAATTTCAGATGCTTTAAGACTGCAGCAAGATATTTCAGACTATACTTTTCTTCAAGAACACAGTTTCAAATTTTAACCTAAATTTAATGTGTACTTTGAAACTGAATGCTCATGTCTAATCTGACATACTTGCCATATTCTAAACACTGTTAATCATATTATAACAGACTGTCTATATAATATTTAAGATTTTAAATCTGACATTTTACATTTCATTTTTTCTCCCCATCCTGTGGTTTGAAAAAAATATTGCAAAAATTTGAATAAATGCTTGGAACAGTATAGTCACATTTTATTCCATGCCACAAATTGCAAAATTCAATCACACAGCATAAATAATAAATAAATTTCTTCTGTATTCAATACATGATACAAACACTACATTTATATATAATTCATTAAATTATAAAAACACTTAAATTTCCATCATAGAATAAAGCTGAGAATATTATCCAACCCTTTTATTCGATATGTAAAACACATTTTTATTTACAATCCAATCAATCACATTCATTCAAAAAAAAAAAAAAAAGTCCCAAGCTAGATATTTAATGTACTTTTTAAGATAATTCAGATATAATACAAAAAGACTCGATATTTTGACGTTGTTAGTTTGCTCAATTAAACCACTTTAAGTATATGAATAATATTTTTTGAAAATATGCTTGTGTCGAGATGAATTGCAAAGTAAAGGTGAGGTTCTGATGTTGGAGAGACAAAACAAGAATAATTTTTGCATGACAAGGTAAAATAAGCTGTTAAGCTATATTCAAGATTTATAGATTGTCTTTCTATTCCTCAGAATTTTGTTATTATCCTTCTTATGGTATCATTTCCATTAAAAATACAATTTCAAAAAATAACATTTTATGTACATATTTAAAAATCACATTGATTATCAATAATATAAGTTTTCATGAGTGTCTTGTTATTCTCAAAGTCAGATCTTCAATTTTTGCACTTAAAACATACAATTTAAAATTTTATTCGTGTGTGTGTGATTTAAAAATACTAATTTGTATACGAAAATTTTTTTGGAGAATCTTAATGCTAGCAAATCATTTTTAAATTTGAAATTGTATATGGAATATATTCACTCACATTTCTTTTTCAGGTGGATTAGAATAATTACTGTATTTACTTAAATATTGTACATTTCCTTTTAAAACATTAGAATCAATTCCTGATTGAACTTTATGAGTCAAACAACCGAAAGTAAAATTCAAACTTATAACAATTTAAATCATAAATCATCATATAACTATTACAGCTTTGTTACATATCTTGATTAAAACAGAAAATAATTTAATCCAAATTTAAAATCCATGTTATTTTATTTTTTAAACAGAATCAGCCTGATAAATAAGTGTTTATTCTTGAAGGATACTAGAATTCAGAAATGCTTGATTGCAGTTTTAACTATTTCCATTTTAAGACAATTTAGAATTATGATACTAGAATAAATATTGGGGCCATTATTTATAACATGTTAGAATCAAACTAATAATTATAAAACAAAAATCTATTTTGAAATGCTAAATAAATTTAATCAAAACATAAAGGAGAATATAACTAAATAATCAACAACAGTTTAAAAACAATTACAGCAGCACAGTGAGGGTTGACATTATCATAAATGGGGACAATAGATGTCAGTATTTCCCTTCTTTTGTTTTAAATGACTCTTTGCAGTTATCGTTAGGCCTGACAAACAACTGCATTGATCATATAGTCCCCGATTCCATAGACTCAACAAGCAAGACACCTTTTTTGGCTCGAAAAACCCATAGCCTTCCTGCTGCTGAAGATTCGTTTGAACCTTCAGCTTCAGGACAACTTTTGCATTCTCATCTTACATTGTGAACATCATAATGTTTTTAAATTGTCTACACCATTTATGCACAACACCATCACTCATAAAGTTCTTTTTTATACTCGACTCATTGTTCAGAGAATCCCAACTGTATTATTCCCTCCTGCTTGAAGAAAGTGAATAACACTAAGCAACTCACACTAGGTGGGAGCATCAATTGTACAACTCAGTCTGCTTACAGCTCAGCTTAAAATCAAGAGACAGCATCAGTAATAGCAGAGGTTATAGTTAGAGAGATGTGCAGTCATTCAAAGTGTGTCTCCATCTCCTACCATTTTGTCTTGTTGTTTAGCAGCTTGTTTGGAGGTTGAAAAAAAATGGCCCTCACACTTTTGCCTTGTGTATAACACTACTAGCTTCAAAAGTGTACTAAATATAATTGATTGTATTTTTTACATTATAAATTCTTGATTGGTCATTTTAAAACCTCTATATTGTAATACTCTTCCCTTGTATGGAAACTCATCAGTTTTATTAGTAGATTGACATATTTTAGTATAAGAATCTATTGGTTAAAGTGAAGTATTGGGTGTCCCTTGACAATTTTGGTGATTTGGCAAATAGGTCACCAAAGCTGCAATACACAAGTTAGTGATGTCAAAAATGAACAGTAAACTGAAATAAAACTAATTCTAAAGAAGAAATCGGCAAACTTAAATGTAATTAATTATATGAGAATGTTCAGATTACAGAAACTTTATGGAGCAAAAAATAATATTTTATCAAAAATTATATTTATTAATATATATGTTATATATAATTATACATAATTTTGATAAATAAGTTTCATGTATAGATATTAAAATGATTAATATTTATAACTATAAATTATAATTATAGTAAGACATTTTAATTACAGAAATTTATAAAACATATAGTAATGTTATGCAGTAAAAATTACACAGGTTTGCAATTAAAACACTATAGTATTTTTTACCTTTAATATAGATTTTAAACTACTAAAATTGAAAAAAAATACTAAAAAAATTCCATCACATCAAGTTTTTTTTAAATTCAAATTTTTAGTATTTATTTCGTATGAAATTTCTATTTCAGTTAAAATTTAGTATTCAATATTTGATTTCTAAAAATCTCCATAATAACACGACTTCTCACATTAATTTTATTAATTATAGCAGGTTTAGTGATAAGAGGAAAGTAAGATGATCATGTCCAAAAAGGTTTAATTAGTTCATAGTGAATGCTAAGGAATATTACAGTCTAAATTGAGTATGTTTCGACGTATTCTATGGGATACTAGGAATAAGTATAAATAAACCTTCTGTCATATTAGATCACATTTCAACAAACTAAACAACTTCAGCATCTCACTTGCTATGTGAAGCCTCACTCAGTTTACATCCAGCATTCACATGTTACTGTGAGCATATTTTTATTCCTGGATTATGGCTACAAGAGGTTGCATTATTCCTCCACACAACTTTTGTTTCAGTTGTGATGAACACATGATAAAAAGTCAACAAAGAAGCATAAATGATTTTGTGATGAAAGTTCATTTTGTTTACTTCAAATTGAAACTTGGGGATCAAAACCATGAATGGCTCCTCAAAGTGTGCAGGAGATGCAAGGAAAATCTTCATTTGTGGTTTAAGTGCAAGAAAGACTTATTTTTTCTTTTTATATTCCTACAGTATGGCATGAACAGAGAAACTACTCTACTGCCTGCCATTACTGTTTGGTAGATGTAAATGGATTTAATACAAAAAATAAGATATGTTACCTTAACCTTGATTCAGTAATTTGTCCAGGGCCCTATAGCTCCAAAATACCAGTTCCATAGCCACCTTCCAGTTTGGATATCCTCAGTGAGACAGAGGATGAAGACACATTACCTCCCCAATATGAATCTAGTTCATATTTTTTTGTTGACGACAGACCTCAACTTTTTTTCAGAGAACTTGATGATCTCATTAGAAGACATTTCCAAAGATGCAACCAACACAGGAAGCTGAAAAACAAAAATCTGCTATTACCCTAGACCTTATTTTTAGGGTACAAACATTTAGAGAAAAAATTTACTTAGTTTTTCTCCAAAGGAAGGAAATATAGTTTATTGCAGAAATGTTCAAGGACTTATAAAGTTCTTTGAAGTAGAATATGATTTATATACGAGAGGCATCATTCATTGATTTATCCAAAACTAGCCTCAAAGCAGTCTTGCTGCATAATGGAAATGCATTTGTATCTTTTCCTATCAGATATTCGGAGCATATGGAAGAAAACTATAATGATATGGCTATGATTCTTGAAAAAATATCAAGAATAACTATGGATGATTTATAGTGACTTCAAAATATTAACCATGTTTTTGGGTCAGTAGGCAGCTTATATAAAATATCCCTGCTTTCTACGCTTGGAGGCCAGTAGAACCAGATAACTGCACTACACAAAAACTGACTGGCCAGACCGAGACATTATAGCCAAAGTAAAAAAAAAAAAACTTCTTCTACATGGCCTTGGTTCTACCAAAAAAGTTTTACTATTACCTCTTCATATTACAATGGGACTCATTAATCAGTTTGTTAAATCACTGCCAAAATATTGAGAATGTTTTAGATATCTGTGTTCAAGTTCCCAAAACTGTATTTTCAACCTGAATGAGAGAGTTTTTATTGGCACTGACATATGAAAACTTATCAGATGTGACTAAAGAGAGGAAAAGAAGCCCTTTCAAGAACATAGTGCACAAGAAAATCTTTTCACTACGTTCTTGAAAGGAACTCTTTCACAATGCATGCTGGTAGCATATTAAGCTCGACGATGCAGGACAGACTTAGTAGCTCATTTCCTACATTCTCATACTGACTACTTTCCAGAAAATTTGGTAGCCTACAGTGAAAAGCAGGAAGAAAGATTTCACTGAGATGTGCATGATTTCTAGAGACACCAAGGAAGAAGTGATGTCAATATGCTAACTGATTAACTGTTGGATGCTCAAACAAGAAACCAAAGTTGGAAAGCGAGTTCAGAGAAGCATCATGGGAAAAAGGATTCACCAGAAAAAAAAAGAGTGAACATAAAATTGCGAGAATATATCACAATTTTTTTTTATTAATTATAAGAATTAATATGTTTAGTTCATTGTTGGTCATTTTTTTGATTAAATGTGGTTTAAAACATATAATTCAGCAAAAATATTCTATACAGAAAAAAATTAAAGACATGTGAAATATAAAAAAAATTCCATGAAGAAGGATAAATTCATTCCAAATTCAACATTTAGCCTTCTTTTAAATTAATTTTTATCCATGTGCATCTGTAAAACATGTATTCCAAATAATAATAAAAAAAAAATGCAAATCAAGCTTTTCTGTATATTTAAGAGAAAAATTAAAGAATCCCTTCAAGGCTTCAGCTATGACAAAGCATAAATTTGAAGGGGGGGAGTTAAAAAGCAAAAAGAACTATATAAGGTACTTATAAAATATCACCTGCTATTCTTCAAAGTGTCAGTTGCTATTAATAAATAACAATCAAGAAAGAAAAACACATGACCTACATCAGAGTTTCTCAAAACAAGAGCTATCCGAGTTACCAAAAACATTCGCATGATTGAACATAAACATCTTATAAGCAATATAATGGCCTCCCTCACAGTCCAGGAATGTTCAAGGGTTTGTCAAATAATGCTAGTGCCAACTAGCTGGCACTTATTGGCTGATCTAAATATGAATCTTTCACAGATTTGTCCATATTGTAATCTTCAATAATGAATCTATTAGAAAATTGAAAACCAGTTATATATGACATAAAACTCAGCTCAAAAAATACATACTTCAAATTTTTTGTTCTAAACATGCCAAATATTATAATTACGTATATTTATAAAACATAATTTAACCTTCAAATATGCAAATCAAACAAAATATCTTTAAATACGAAATGTTAAGTGTAATATACATAAGATTTGCTCATAGTATATTACAAGAGAAATAAATTCAAAATTCTATAAAATTAATATCTTCATAAAAATATTTATGATTCACCAATAAGATTTCTGTTTCTAATTCAGGCAATATATCTAAAATTAATTTTTACTACATTCTGATGATTGGTTTCAATATATTGTCAGGTCTTATTGCATTACAACTGCACAGCTGTTAGAAAAAGAATTTATAAAAATGTTATCTTATTCATGAAAACAATTCATTACACTGATGTATTTTTAAGTTTTCATTTTACCAAAATATATAAGAAAATTTTAGTTTCAACTTAGATTTACTCTGATTATGTGTTGATTATTTTATTTATGGTATTCTGAAAGTATTTTACTCTTTAAAATAGGTTTGTCTTTATCATAGGCTTAAAAATATGAATGCTAAATTGTATACATAGCATTACAATGGCAAAGCTGTTAGATAAAAAAAAAATTCTTATTCTAAAGCAGCAATAAAAATAAATGACAAATATGAACATCCTCATAATCAAACCTAATCTGTCATTCAGTTACATTAAAAGTTTAAAAAGTACCATTTCTAAACTTGTTCAAAAGAATTCTATTAAAGTACAATTTTTAACTATTTTAACAAAATCAATTTCTTGCAATGTGCGATAGAAATGGTACTTTACAAAAAGTAATACTCTATATGCGCATGTATACAAATTTTAACACATATATTTTTAAGTCTATAATAAAAACAAACGTATTTCAAAGTAAAATATGCTTTCATTGTACACAATAAACAAAGTAATAATAATCACATCACCAGAGTAAATCTATTAGAGGGCTGAAACTAAGACACATTTACATATGTTTTGTTTCCATAAAAAATCAAACACAAAAGTTTCATGAACGATGTTCATGAATAAGGTAACAAAACTAGACTATATAAATATGTTTTACTTAAGTAAAAAAAAAAAAAAAAATCTGAAAAGAAATGCAGACTTGAAATTACACCAGCAATTACGAAAAATTTGATTTCAATGGCGAAACACCACAAAACATTATGAACATCAATGATACAAAAAATGGGCAAAGTCCTATTTCTATAAAAAGTTGTGAAACTTGTTGTTTTCAATCCAGAAATAATTTCTTTTACAATTTTTTATGCTGATTTTGCCCCCTTTCCATAACAACATTCTGTCATGTAACGATGAAATCAGTATTTTGCCCAAGAGGCGAGATTTTGTAATACGCACTTGACTATTGACCACTTTTTAAAAAAAAATGTCAATTAAGTGTCTAAGCGTCCAGACCAGCATGAAAAGGCCAAGACTAGAAATGGAATCATTCTCATAGTAGGGTTACCAGAAAAATAACTACGATTAACTTTTAAAAAACTATTTGATAAGGTTGTCTAGTTAATGGCTTTTCGCCCATGGAAAAATTTCCGTCACCAAGAAGTACGCTAAACTCGAATCCAAACCAACAAAAAATGTGTCGTTTTTAAAATTCACAATTAATAGGCAAAAACATGTGCATTACAGTTTATATTTTTTCACAAATAGTTTATAAAATTTAATTTTCATATTGCACTAGTCTTAAAATAACTAAGTATCTGAACGCAAAAATTTTTTAGCAAATGTTTAATTCCTAACAGCTGGTACACTGTTTTGGATTTTCAACAGAAAAAAAAGCAATTAAAATTTTGAATACTTTGTGATACATTCCTGATTTTTTTTTTTTTTTTACAAAGCATCGTATTTCCAAAGTTGAATTACTCTGATTTTCATATACCTCCTTCATGTTCACTTGGGTTAATTACATGTCAACTTCTTAAATTATATAAATTGTATTGATGCCAATCGATAACGAAAAGAACGCTATTTTTCATCAGTTTATTCCATTGATGTTTAAGACATTCATTGCAATATGGCAATTCTGTTTAAATTATCTCATTCTTGTTTTACTCATTGTCAAAAGCCTTTTCCTCCATACAATTCTATGAGATAGCTTCTTTCAATTTCAGAAAGTTTGAAAATTGTTAACTGATTTCATAGACAGTTACGAAGTTACACATAGTTACTTTAGTAAAAATTTAAAATCAGTATACCTGTTACAAAACCACCCAGAATCTGGCGTTCTCCCGCGAAAATGTGTATTTGCATTCTTATACAGCGGATTCACAATTTGCCCCCTGCATCTTACATTACGAGATAGTTTTCAGAAATTAAAAAAAAAAACTTTTAACGAAGATTAAAAAATTGATTGATTGTTTTGTGGGATATAAAGCAACAATAAAAAGTTGCTTAATTATAATCCCCTTTTTTAGAGATTGTTTTAACTCAATAAATATCAAAATATTTCATCTTTTGCAAAATCGCTCTGAAAACTGGTTTATTATAACCACAGTTCTCTCCAAATATTCTTTGAAATTAATATTTTGCTGTGGGTCTATCTGCATTGATTGATTTGATTTTTGCGGGAACAAAGGCTAGAATCCCGTTTCATAGATGCATTTCATTCAGTAAATATCAAAATGCTTTAGTTTCTGCTTTATCAAAATATCTTTATCTTTTTTATCAAAATGCTTTAGTTTTAGTTAGGAATATTCTGAACACTTGTTTACTAGCTATTATTGTTTCCAAAAGTTCTTTAAAGATAATATTGTATTATAGGTTTATCTTGAGAGTATTCCAGAGATGATTTCTTTGGGAGGTATATTTACTACAATTTAAGAGGATATGATCCAAATCATTGATACGGTTATATGTGCTACATGTTGCATTATCCTGTAGATGGCATTTGTGTAAAAGCCCAAGAGTTATCATTTTGCAGATGATTCGAGTAATTAGAATTTCCTCTCTTCTGCTTTTTGTCTATAGTCGGAATATTTTCCAAATCTTCGAAATATTTAATTGAATAAAAATTTTCATAGGTTTTAATCATTCTTTTTCTGTAGATATTACTATGGATATTCTAATCACAACTTAGGCACTCTTCATCAAGTTCTCCCCTTCTTAAGAAAGTTTATTGGTTCTGTTGAAAAAGGTTCATGTTTGGACTGCCCACCCAGTGTTTTCGAAACTCTTAAAATATTATCAAACGAAATAGAAAACACAACCCAAGCTGATATTATGAATCATCTTAAAAACAAAAATCAAATTCTAAATATTACTGTCTCCAACCTAGAACTCAAAATAAAACAGAGGGGGAAATCTCAATAGGGAGCTAATGAAAAATTTGAGACTCTACTTAAGAACCTAGATTCTGAAACCGCTTCAAAATGCTCTGAAAAATTTTAATACACTCCTACTATCATTACTGTAAGTAAAGATAATGAATTTCACGAAGTAAAAAGTAATAGAAAGTTAAACTCTCCCAAAAGAATAACTGATGCGAACTCAATTTTTTTTTAAAAAAACCAGGAATTTAACCTTCCATTAAACAACAATATTCTGAGCTCTCTGATGAAGATTCAGACATCGAGAACAATGATGATTTCATCTCTGATATGGACGATATCAGTTCTCAAGAGACGATATAAATTTCTTTTCCATTTCAATTAGATTTCCTTACTTTTCACTTATTCTGTAACATCAGCACTCTCTTACTATCTCCCACCCCTTCCCTCCTATTCCAACCACCCCTTCCTATCCTCCAATGTCAACTACCCCCTCTCCTTCCTCATCACCAACCTCTCCTTCCCATTTCCCCCTCACACTCTCCACTTCTCTCCTCCCCTTCATCTCCGGATTCTAAGCGAACGAATCACCTTGCGAGAAGTCGCTTACACTCCCCCTCCCTACCCTGGCTACTCTCTCTTCCCCTCTCCCACCCTACCTTCACTTCGATCGAGACTTTATTATTAATCTCAATCTCACTACTGATTTCTAAGGAAATCAGACACTACAGAATTATGTAAATGCTCTTTATGTTTTGTAATCTATTAGATTATCCACTGTCAACTGAGAAGAAGTTTTCTGTAAAAACTGGATCTCAATAAAGTATATATTCCTGGTCATAGCTGCATCAAAACACTTGAAAGCCCCTCCAAATGCTGTAACTACGGTGGAGATCATACAGCAAATTACTCTGGTTGCCCAAAAATCCTATGGATTTCAAACCTTCTCCCCCACCAACCACAAACTACTGAGAAGAACGACGTAAAAATGCCAAAAACAACAATAGCCAAAGTGACCAAACACCATAACCACCAATGACAGCTAACTTTCAAGTCTTCCCTTCATTAATGAAATTAAAAAAATTTCCAAAAATTTTAAGTTTGATAAAATAATAGAAACTTACCAACAATTTGAATTAATAGGACAAATATCCGCTGATAATAAACTTGATTTATGTTCAAAAATTGAAAAATCATTCCAAGTCATTTGCAGTATGATGTTCATCCGGTTCTAAAATTTAATATGCTAAATAAACTGCCCCCCATCCCTCCTGATTGCAAGCTGGAATGCAAATGGCATTAAATCAAAAGTAGGAAAACTCCAAAATTTCATACACGATTACAACCCAGACATCCTAGGAGTCCAGGAAACTCACCTCAAACCCTCTGAAAAATTTAAAATTCCAAATTATAATACATACCGTTTCGACAGATCAACGCATCGGGGGGGGAGGCACTGCAATTATAATTAAATATAGGATTTATGGGGATCCTTCTGTTCTAGGGAGGGTAATTAGAAAGATCGGTAGTGGAAGTTTAGTTCGTCTATTTTGAAGTTGGCAGATTTTTTGTGGGTTAAAACCAAGTTCAATTAATTCTTCTTGGATATCTTCCATATCTGTGTCCCGTGGGAGTCCTTTCAGGTAAACTCGGATTGGACGTTCTTGATTGGGTTTTATGACATAGTAATCTGCTGTTTCGGTTTGTCTGAGATATTTGGTTAGAGGACGATATTGTTCGGGGGTATCAACGTATAGTTTAATATACTCTCCCGAAAGTTTTGTTCTTAGGTTTTCATAAGCTAAAGTGAGTTCTTTTAGTTGTTGCCTGTAGTTTTTAGTTATTTTTAGCATTATAGGTGGGGGTAATTGGTTTTTGATAGTCATTTCTGTATCATTATTTTTATTCTCGTTTTCTTCTTGGATTGTTTGAGACTCTGATATCTCATTTTGGAGTTTTAGGTTTTTAAATTTGTTAGAGGTTTCAATTATTTGAGGAAAATGTTGCTCAATAATTTTCCTTTTTGCTTGTTTTCTAATTGGAGGGATTTGGAAACCTTCATTATCAAAATTAATTGTTTTTGACCTTTTTTCAGGAGTGATTGGAAGTTGTGTGTGTAGGGGGCAGCCTGGTATGGGGCATTTAGGAAAAGAGAGATACTCACCCTCTGCCTCTTCTGCTGCTTCCTTGGCTGTCAGGTAAAGTCCATACGTTCCTTTATAGAAGTCGCTTTCACGGTCTATATATCTGGATTCTATGTGGCATACATGGGAGTAGGCGTCCTCGTGTTGCATTTTCAGGATCCTCAATCTTTCGTTCATCAGTCTCAGAGTCTCGCAGGTTTCCTTGTCCTGGATTAGACTTGGTGATGAAGGTCGTGAATTGTTGCATTCCATTTCCGTGGCCATTATCAGGTTATCTCGTTCCGGGGTCGTCTCCGTTAATAGGAAAGAAGTTAATCACCTTCGCACAATAGCACTGAAAAGTGCTACTTGGGCGATTGAAAGTCTTTGTGTTAGTTATACTCAGCAGGGAAAGAACGTCCGATCACGTCGGAATCTCATTCACCATTCAGTACCATTTCCATTCACAAGCCGTATACGCCCCACAACATAAACACACCCCTAATTCAAACACATCAGCCAAGGGCAGCCAATAGGAAAGCTCCCCTCCATACCACAGCAACCAATAGGAAACCAAGATATCAGCACCACCCCTGACCGAAACTTGTACGTCCAAACTGCTGATCTTACCAGACATCAGAGACAACCAATCAGAGCACAGCTACTGATCCCATCAAGCAGAATGTTTTAATCTTCAACTTTTAAGCCAAGTCTTGCTATAATAATACCGACCCGAGCTTAAGGGCCGCTCTGCGGCCTATGTGCTCGAAATACTTCCCAGCGTTCCTATTAAATGTTTAGAACAATTGATCGTTGAAATTACGAACCTCACTCATCCAATGGGACGAGAGAGGTGTAAAATAATGCTAGCAACGTCAGCTTAAGATTTTTTGCACATATTACCTCAACACATACTATAAATTTTTTTTCCGCTAGGATACCTGTATGGAATAATTAGAAGTTAAGTGTATGTATTTATCTCAATTAGATATGTATTGCTATATTATTAGGATGAATTAAATAAGAATAATAACTCGCTCGTGTTATATTTAAGTAGTATTTTAAAACCGCTCTTTAGTGAATCTTTTCTTAAAAGGTATAGTAAAATATTATTTCATTACATTTCTTTATGAGATTTCTGTTTCTTGAGAAAGTTTAGCAGCATTCTTTTTTGTGTATTAAGTAAGCAGTATATCTGTTGTTGTTTGTGTAAAAAAGATTTGTTTTCCTGGATATGTAAATGCAAAACATCCACTCATATGGTTGGAATGCAGTTTCACCGCTACACTTTTTATGTAAAGTATGTAATTAATAATCGGTAATATATTCAATTCTGAACTCACAAATTTAATAGCCATGGTTTTTAAACGACAGAAATAAATTTATTTACATTAAAAAAAGTAATAAAATAATCTAAATGTGCATAGATAACTATAATAATATGTAATAAAAACATGAGATAAAAAGGCAAGTAACATTTTAGGTTTTTGGTTTTATGTGACCATTGAATGACTGTTGCTAAGTAAAAATTTTGACTGTGAACCATGAGAAAGGTTTTAATATTGTGAAAAAGAATTATTCCAAGTGAAGTTCTTCAACAAAGACAACGTGTACACATTACATTATGGTACTATATAAAAATATACTAGTAATTTTTTTGGATGTTTCATTCCATCCGTGTGTAATAAAAATGAACTGATTTTTTTTAAATCCTGAAACTTTTGGGCATAATTGTTACAATTGTCAAGTGTTTTTTTTATCATATCTCTGAAGAGAGGGATGATAATTATTATTATTACGAGTACAGACAAAATACAAAATAAGATTTTAAAAAATCTGAAATATATTTTTTTTAGTAATATAAATGGGACATAATTATTTTACCTTGCTTTGATTCTGAAATTTTCAACATGACACAATTTTTTTAATAATATGCAAAAATACTAAATGCATATATATTTGAAAATTAAAAGTTTTTTTGTTCTCAAAAAATATTATTTCTTATAACATTTAAAACTTTTACAAATTTTAATATTGTTAAATAATTTAAAAAAAAAACTTTTACTGATATCAGAAAAAGCTGACCGAAGTGTTTTAATGTTGTTCACATCTCACTCGTGATTTAATAATTTACATCTACTCAAAAACAATTGTCAGCACCAAGCCTTTTTCAAACACAATGGAGAAAAATAATTTTAAAGTTTTGAGGTTCAGAAAAATAAATGAGACCTAAAATATTGTATTCATTGTTATATATATTATTGAGCTTAAATAAAGTGTTTTAAAAGCAGATGTGTTCGTAAATGCTTTACGAATATTGTCCGTCATTGCAGTTATATATACAGTGGCACAAACAATTGAGGATTCACCTTACTTTTACTTGATAAATCCAACTTTCAATCAAAATAACACCTTAACCAGAAGTGCAAACGAATTTTTATTCTTAGACATAACAAAAGGTTTAATTAACAGTAAAAATAAAGAAAAATCAACGACAAAATTCTAAAATAAAACTTTTTAGAGGCATTTCAAATAAACATAAGCAGATTTTTACCTCAAAAAATTGAGGATACACAAATGAAATTTTTGTTTAACTACCACTTGATTTCTTTTTGCTTGCTACTAAAGTTTGGGAAATTTTATCCTAAACTTTTTCAACTGTTATTTCTGTCTTTTGAAGTTGGTTATGCGAATATAAAACTGTAATTTTAAATGGAAAATGGCTCCTCGGAAAGAGACTAGTATTGATGTAAGAAAATTTATATTAAGGTTATTTAAGAAGGGAAAATCTTATCGTGAAATAGCTGAAATTGTCGGTAGATTGTGTCCAGAAAATCATTTGGAAATTTAAACGTGATGGATTAATTCAAAATAAGAGTGGAAGAGGAAGGAAAAGTATTCTGAGTGATGTAGCTAAAAGGAAAATTTTAAAAGATATCAAGATTAATCCTAAACTGAGTGCAGTCAAACTAGCTGCAGAAACTTCTCGAATAATCTGCAGAAGTGTAAGTGCTGAAACTGTGAGAAATGTGATTAGACATGCTGGATATAGCAGTCGAGTAGTTAGAAAGAAACCTTTCATAAGCTTACAAAATCAGAAAAAGCGTTTGGAGTTTGCAAAAACTCATCAGTTGAAGACAGATAACTTTTGGAAGAAAATTATATTTAGTGATGAAAGTAAATTCAACATTTTTGGAAGCGATGGTCGTCACACCGTTTGGAGAAAGCCGAACACCGCTTTGGATCCAAAAAATTTACGTCCTACAGTTAAACATGGTGGTGGCTCCGTCATGGTTTGGGGTTGTATGGCTGCAAATGGGGTAGGAAATTTAGTTTTTATAGATGGTATAATGGATCATAAGCTTTATATAGACATACTCCGCAACAATCTTAAAGAAAGTGCACAAAAATTGGGTTTAGATGGAAATTTTATATTTCAGCACGACAACGACCCCAAACACACGGCACGTAATGTCAAAATGTGGTGTCTTTTTCATTGTAAACAGCAATTGCACACACCGCCACAGTCCCCTGACATCAATGTCATAGAAAATTTGTGGGCCACACTAGAAACAGCGGTCCAAAAACACCAGATTAGAAACAAAGCCCATTTAAAGCAAGTGTTACAAGAAGAATGGGATAAAATATCTCCAGAAACCACTAAAAAATTGGTCGAATCGGTACCAAGACGTTTGGAGGACATTATAAAAGCCAAAGGACATGCAACAAAATACTGAAACTGTCTATGCATGTAATATATCGAAAAAATTTCCTTGGTGTATCCTTAATTTTTTGAGGTAAAGATCTGCCTATGTTTACTTCAAATATTTGTGAAACTTTTAATTTTAGATATTTTTTTGTTGATTTTCGTTATTTTTACTGTAAATTAACCCTTTTATTACGTGTAAAAGTAAAAATACGTCTTCTATTCTAGTTAATGTGTTATTTTCATTAAAAGTTGGATTTATCAAGTGAAAGTAAGGTGTATCCTCAATTGTTTGAGCCACTGTACATATCTTATTTGCAGATATTTAGAACAGTCGTATGATTAACATGAGCTAATAAAAGAAATTCAATTTTTTGGTCATTGTCAGGGTATTGTTGTCACTTTAAGAAATAAAAAAAATTTCAAGTACTGTGATTCATTGATTTCAATATGTAAATTTCATTCTACCATGCAAAAGGTCAACACCAGACTTTGAAAAGGAGGGCAGCTCCGCTGCTGACTTTTAACCAAGTGAAAATTGAGACACAATAACCAACACCATTTAAACTATTTTTTAATCAGTTAGAATTTACACTACAGTGCAATACAAATTGTAATTGAGGTAAAATCCATCATTTCTATTTCATAATTGAATGAATGTTATATCAACGTAAAAGAATAAGATTTTGTTTTTAAAAATACATAATACATTCCTTATGTGAGATTAATTTGTCTATTAAAATTAATCTTATTTTGTGCTATTAAAAATAAATATTTTTTTACTATGTCTATTCATTTTTAAGAAGCATTCCAGAATATTTGTTTTTAAAGTATAAGATTGGTAAGTTGTAAAATATTTTGATAAAATGTGAAAAATAATTTTATGCATAGCTGATAAATATTTTCATAGCACTAATTCAAAGTTTTATAATTATCTTGTGAAACATTGATCAGATGATATATTTTAATTGTTAGGTATTTTTCGAAGATTGATTAATGAATAATTCAAAAATTAAACTTATAATCAAATAGTTAAATACCCATGAATACAATTTCTACGTAAAAAGGTTCACGACACATATATAATGTATGATTTAATATTTTGTTATGTATATTAGTTAACAGGGAAGTACTTTATACAGTTTATTTATATAAATTATAAAATATTTTATATAACGTATCTATACAATGTCAAAAGTTTTCTTATTATTAGATCAAAAAGCATTATTAATAACTTTATGGAATATATTTTAATAGAAGTTCTTAAGTTAAATAATTTTTAGATATATTAATTTCAAAATGCTTATATTTTTAAATTTTCACAGGAACCTTTTATTCAAAAATATTTATTAAATCCTGAAGGTTGCTAAGTTGTATGGATAGTAAATAAATACATTAAAAATTTCCAAGAAAATTTTTTATCAACTTCCAAAATGTTGTTAATACCACAGTATTTAAAGTATTTGGAAAAATTTTACTCTGAACAAATGATTTTTTGTACAATGTTCTAAATTCGTGTAGCGTCATGACCATATGGAACAGTTAGCGTGTAATACCCACTGATGTAAACAAGTATTGTAGTCATTTGTTTTGCACTGTATTTGTGAAATGTAATATGCTTCATATAAGATAAATCAACTTGTATTTTACTATATATACTACTTTTTAATTAAATGAGAAATTATCACACAACTTTTTTCTATGTCTTGCTTCAAAACAGACTTTGCAATCTTAATTTTGGATTGCTATAGTATAAAGGTATTGAATTATTCTTTTATCAACAAGTTAAAATAATGACTTCAAATTTATTTGGTTTTCATAGACATTTTTTTATGAGTTTGAAAGCATCCTAATTTAACAATGATTTGCGAATATTTTTTAAGAAAATGTTAGTAAAATTTTAGTTATTTTCATTCATGTCTTTACGTCTGCTAAGAATTTAATTCAATGAGATTATTTCAGACATTTGATTTGTATTTTTTTTTTTAACATTTGTTGAAATTGTCTGGTAATATTTGTTGGTTTATACATTGAGAATTTTCAAGTTTGAATGAATAATCGATGCAAAAATACATAAATATTTTTAAATCATTGTATATTTGAAAGGTTATATTGCAATATCTTCAGAAAGATTCAATTATTTCTTAAGAATTGTTATTGATCAGTTTAGAGAAAATGATTTTCATACAAATAATTATTTGTGTCTATTTGTAATATTACATTGTAATCATATCTTTAGTGACTTCTGGACTTTAATTTCTATAGATAAATGTTAAAAAAAAAATTTCATACGTGTAAATATTCATGTGTAACCCTGAGGATATTTTATAAAATAACACCATAGCATTTAAAAAGCAGTATTGTGAAATTATTGGGCCATTTTGCTACATTTTTTTTTAAAGATGACTGTACAACAATGATGCTCGTCAAGAATTATATATATTTTTTACTTCATAAATGTGTAATGTAATTTAAGCTGTCCTGTAATTGATGGAGGTATTATTATACATTTCTTATATCTTGCTTAAGATATATATTTATATTTAAGATATTGTGGTTTTACCATTTTGGAAGAATCATTGTACATCAGTTTTTTCTTCCAATAATTCTGTGTGACAATGATAGAGTAAAAAATTATTTTATGCAGGAGCTCCAACATTCATTCACATAGAATAAATAAAATAATTTCGATATTTGTCTGGAAGGAAAGTAAGGATAAGTGTTTTAGGAAAAGGCTTTATATTTTTATTTGTTTAATGTTAATTAAGAATAACTAATATATTTATAAGCTGAATTGATTGTACATATGAAATATTCAAAAAAAAAAAAAAAAAAAAAAATGCTTTTCTTAACTTTACCACAAATTCACAAACAATTGTCGAATTGTTTGACGTTTCAAATCCAGAATTCTTTCATATCAGTAAAAGTATCCATGCATGCTTTGAAAATATTTTTTATTATATGTACTTAGTTTTGTGCTAATATTAAATTTATTAGTTGATTTATTTCCTATAAATTATGTGTACATATAGAATCTGAATTCTTTTCTTGTATTTAAATGAAAGAAGACTAATATTTAAAAAATTCTTATATATATTTTGTTAATTTTATGCAAATTTAAGTTTAACCAATAATTGTGTTTAGTTGCCAAATAATTTATAATTTATCGTAATTCAACCAATATATTAAATCTATTTTGTCATGTATTATATTTCATAAATTATAACATATTACAAAAAATACCAGTAGTGTATTTTTGTTAATTTCCTGATATATATAATTAATAAATCATCATGTCAAGTAAATATTATATGGAGTTGGAGACAATATGAAAGGCCCAGACGGAAGAAAATTGATGTATAATTGGAACAAACTTCATGATCAATTTGATCAGATAGGGAATAACAATGTATTTTCTTATAATTAAAAGTTATATCCTCCAATCCAATTTGGAATCATTTATATCTACTCAGTGGAAAGAGAATGCTTGTACACAAGACAGTTTGTTCTCATGTTTCAGCATTGTTTGCTGTAGAGATATCAAATAAGGAGGAGAACTCTGCACCAACATCTGTGGCTTGTCTGTGGAATAAAACTAGCAAGAAAGTGAGTTTGATGAAATAGTTAGAAATTAGAGATTCCGTTTTAAGTGAGCATTTCATTTTGAAAAGTTCTTCATAAATTTTAACTATGAAATGCTTAAGAAATATGTGTATTTATTATAAACTCAATATAAAAAAATTTCTTTTTCAGAAGCAAATTTCTGTCAAAAAATAATAAGTTTTCCATATATTTATCCTGACTTGTGTAGAAAACTGCAAAATTTTATCACTTTGTTAGAAATTTTAAACAGATTGAAAAATAAAACCATTTTAAGTTTTCTATGTAATGTTAGTGGATGTTGAACATTTCACAGAACATAAAGCAAATTAATTTATTGCAATGCCAGGTTGATTCAATATCATTTGCTTTTATTAATTTTAGTCGGAAGGAAAATACCTGAAAAAAGCATTTAAAAAATCTTTATTGCCATCTGAAGAGGCATAACAGCTATTAAGGTAAATATAAAAAAAAAAAAAAAGGATAATTCAAATCAAAATTAATTTGCAGTTAAAAAAGCAGATATATTTATATGGAAATTTTTTTTGTATTAGATCATGTAATGAAATGTTGAATTTCTTATCATTCATGACCTGATTGCTTAAATGATTAGATGTATGTTTAAAAAGTTGTGATTTTGGCATTGGCAAGAGTGTGTACAGAAAAACACTGCATATATATTTTTTTAGATAATGTAAATTTGAAAAAAAAAAAATGTTGATTTTGATCAATTTCAAGGTCAAATGGAAATTTGTTAGTTTAATAAATGTTATTTTGTCACATGCACAGCCAAAGACCTCCATTGTCAAATAATTGAATATGATGAAAATTATTGGAATTTACAAATACCAGTACTTATTATCTTTTTTTTAAAAAATGTTTTGCCAGAAATTTTACAAATTTACTTTTAATTTGTTTCAATCTTAGAAAAATTGTTACTTTTTCATTGCTAATCTTTAATTCAAGTAAAAAATATAACATATTGATAAATGTAATTATGCTATGTTTAAATATTTTTAAAGTTATATTTTTTTTAAATATTATTCAGCCAAGATGCTTGACATGAATTCCATCCCCCTCCCATGACTTAATTAATAATATTGATTAAGATATTTTTTTGAATCATACAATCTTCAAAATAAGACAATTTTTTTTTAAATAAATTTATTTGCAAAACTCCTCATGCTCCACATTACATAACATGAGGCTTACAGACGTAAGTGGTAACAACATTTTACAATAATAATAAAAAAAAACATAATTAAGAGGGGGAAAAAACACAAAACAGACAAATATAAATAAAGGAAGGGAGGAAATATATAAATAAAAAGAAAGGAAGGTAACTATAAATTTTAAAAATCTATACAGTAAACAAATTTTCTCAAGACATTATGGCTTTCAGAACAATTGACCAACAAAGACAAAATAGGTGGCCAGGAAATACCTAAGCGTTTTAACTCCTTTTTAAAATTTTCTCTTTTACAAAAATATAAATTACAATACAACAAGACATGTTCTGCGGTTTCAGCGTCCAGACCACAAGAACAAATATCATTACCAATTAAGTTAAACCTAGATAAATAGCTCTTAAAATTTCCATGTCCTGTTAGAATCTGGGATAACTTAAAATCAGTAACAAATTTTTTACATTTTAGCCTTTGATAAATGGTTGTAAAAAACTTTTTAGTTCACAAAGCTTTAGGTGAGGCCAAGAATATGGAGTTCCAGTCAGAAACAGTTCTTTTCCAAGCTAAATGCTTCCAGTGGGATGATGGCACAGACATCGAAAGGCTCATATCTTGGCAAGTTGCCTCTTTAGCCAACTGGTCCGCTCTATCATTGCTGAGATTTCCACTATGGTCCCGAACATAAGAAAAGTGGATATCACAGTCTTCAAGGTTGTACAGAATAGACAACCTCCACAACAAGTTTTTCTGTAGAATTTATATTGCACAGAGAAAGAAGCGAAGAGAGCGAGTCGGTGCAAATAAGAAAATTAAGAGTACCACCCTGACGGAGAGAGTCCTGAATCACTTTTACGGCAAGATTAATGCAGAATAGTTCGGCTTGAAAAAGAGAGCAAATTTTTACAGGTTTTAGGAACGATTTAGGACGTGTAATGCTCACTTTTTTGCTTGGCAACGATACAATGGTTGCTAGTACAATATTTCTGGCCTCTTTTTGTAGATCGCCAAGTTAACCATATGGTTTGTTATGGAGCCAAGCCCAATTACAGTCAAAAGAGGTTTGATGCTGATCGGTTGTATAAATACGTGGTTGATCATTTTGATACTGATTATTTTCTTGATATTGTGATGTTATATTATTTTTATTTCACTGTTCTTCATTGTTGATTGATTTCATGTGTGTTTTAATTTTCTGCTTTTTTTTTATTTCCAGATTTTTTTTAACACATTAGCTAGATTATTGTTTTTTCCCCCAGGGATCAAAATTGACAAACGAAATGGATCAATTACAAAAATATTAGGTAAGTGAATCTTTAGTATTATAAAATCATCATCAAAAGTCGAGAATAAATCTTTTAAAATTTATATAGCTGAAAGTAATAATTTAAACAAGGAGGAAGGTTTTGATTGTGATAACGTACATCAAAATGTTGAATAAATGTGGCAATAGTATTTACAAAAGGCAAAATGCTGCATATTGTGTAGAAATACATATTTTACTTCACAATCTTTTTCTAAGTACCGTAAAATATGCGAAGGATATGCCGCTATTGAAAATAAGAATGACAAAAAAGGGATCGGTCAAGAAAGGAAAAAAGCAGTATTAGAATGTAGTATTTGTCTTAAAAGTTTTTCATATATATATCAAAATTACAGAAACATACGGAATGTTGCTCATATTCAAGTTTGCCTTATCTTTGTCCACATCCTGAGTGTAATTGTAAATTTAGGTACTTGACACATGGAAAAGAAGTTCATGGAATAAATAAGACAACGAATGTAATAAATTTAGAAGATAAGTTAAGTTTTCAATTATGGCTAGAAAATGAGAGTTCTAGGACTTTTCTTCTTTTAAAAAAACTTACTGGTGATAAAACAACCAAAACAAATGTTTATTCGTATTACAGTTTTAAGTCCATAATATCAAAGCCATTTAATAGGAAAACTAGTTGAAAATATGTTAAAGGCTTAATACCATCAACTGAATGTCCTGCTTGCTTCATTGTTTTTGAGACAGTTGAAATATCATTTTTAAGACCTTTTCAAAGCATAATCATGAATTAAAGGCCTTAAAACATAAACTTTTAACCAATAAAACAAACCTTGTCGGAAATTTATTAAAGCTAACCTTCAAATGGGCATTGAGAAATCTAA
>BMAW01021506.1:0-10540 GCA_019974015.1 Nephila pilipes | reverse complement strand
ACGGAGCTTCACTTTACGATCTTTCATTATAATTTTTGTCACTTCACTCACATTTTCCGGTGTAACGGCTTCCACAGGTCTACCCGAGCGTTCCGCGTCATTTGTGTCGGTACGACCACGTTTAAACTCGGCAAACCACCGACAAATCGTTGCTTTTGATGGACAAGAGTCCGGGTAACATTTTTCAATCCATTGTTTCGCTTGCACGGTGTTTTTACCCATTAAAAAACAATGTTTTATCAGAACACGAAACTCGGGTTTTTTCCATTTTTTAAACAAACTACAAAACGACTTTACTCCAACCTCGATAACTCAGCTGTTTCTGGTCCGATCGACTTAAAAGTTTGACACGTTTCAAGCAAAGGTTCTTACTCTAGAAAGACCTGGTTACTGGTTTACTACGAGCGCCATCACTGGGTTAGTCTCGGAACTTATTGATCCATGTGTTAGTGCAGTTAATCATATATATCATACTTGCGAGGCGACCGCTTATGCACCTTCTAGCGACACGACCGTGACGGTATTACGTAAAATAAATATTTAATTTCGGACATCATAATGAAATTTAATTGTACAAAAATTATAAGCTTTATACTTTAAGATTGAGGCAATATTCTAATATCTGTCTCGTCAGTCATATTAAATGTTAATCTAATAACAAGATCTACAATTCCTCTTAATTTCCTGCACAGACAAAGTAATTTAAAACCCGGACAATTATATCTAAAATATAGTTTCTGAATCCTCAAATAAAGATGTTGAGCTGAAGAGTTTTATATCTCTATCTGTGAATACTAATATCTTCTTCAGAGTGTTTCGAAACTCGTTTACAAAAACTTAATGGGTAATGAAAAACATCTCATCAAGTTATTTTCTCCATACATGGCATAGGCAGAGACAAGTGGTGAACCGCTAGAAGGAGCTGTAATGGAAAACATAAAGAACGAGGTTTCTCACACATCGTTATTTGTACCGTGAAGTTCAAGGACGTATGGCGACGTAAAGGCATTTCGCCGACAAATGTACGATATCCAGAAATTTAGGGTATTACCTGAAATCCATGGTAAAAAGGTTCATGTATGAGAAAACTCGTGCTTTATGCTATCCATTTCAGTGCCGTCTAGCGGTTCACTTCTAGTTTTCTGACTGAGCTTTGTATGGGGAAAATTGCTTCTTCAAATGTTTCCCATCACCTCCTAAATTTTAGACCATGGGATTCCATACACTCTATATAATTTGTTAAGGAATGGGCTTATCAGAATACGATTCCAGTACATCCTTCATCACTCCGATAGCATTGAGTGATAATCTCGTCTAATAAACTATACTTCCCAGAAGACTAAAGCGAACATCTCATTAAAAACTTTCATATAATAACCTTATCCTTATTCTCCATTCAATTCATTTCCCTGTTGATTTTATACGGAATTGATTACAATTAAACACGTAACTTCTAAAGTTTTCTTAATTCAGATCACTTTTTATTTGATTGGGAAGAAATTGGAAATTTAAAACTAAAATTAGAAAGAAATTTCAAACGTTAGACTGAAGGAAATATTGAGAATAACACATATTACGAAATGTTATTAGTTATATATTACAAGAAATTCTGATTTTTAAAAGGAAGCTAAATCGGTGCAAATTCATTTTAAATAAGATTTCACATTCTTCGGGTAGCTTTGATTTTGTTTACTTTGTTTTATTTTATAAGAATAATTCCAATCTTCGAATTCGAAAAGTTATTGTATAATTATAATTTAATCGAAATTTTTCAGTTAAATCAAACGGAACATTTCATGAAATATCTTGCTCTCTCTTCGACTTAGTTTCAATCCAAGCCACTTAAAGTAATTATACACTCTGGTTGGAAAGCAAACTTGAAAAAAATGAATACATCCGCTTTCAAAATCTATATTTATATTGCGAAGAAAAAGATTTAATAACAGATGCATGTCTGGGAGTTGCAAGCTGAATAAATAAATATTTGTAAAGAAAGTATAATTCGCCATTTTCGTAGAAGCATGTTATATGAAATTTGTGTTTCGCAAAAACAAATTGAAAAAAATCAGTCTTATAAAGCTAACTGAATAAATCAACAACTACCTTTAAATTGGATGCTTTTAAAATTATTTGTTAAAACATTTCACATTTTTTAAAAGGATTTACTGAAAATAGCATTAAAAATTTCACATTATTTATAAAATAAAATAATCAGGCTTATAAATGAATCCGTTATTAAATGAAAATAAATTCAAAATAAAGAAAAAGTGCTTTTATATAATAGTAAGCAATATATTACTTCATTTAAGATAATTATTCTAAGTACATGTGTAAAATTTAAATAAATACATTTTTGCTAACTTCCCCCCCCCACCTGAAAGAAAAGTCGCTTCACAGTACGACATTTCACCAAAACTTTAATGTGTCGTGATAAAAATAAGTTTAGTAACTACCTAATTTGCCTTTTAATCAATCACAAAATGTCGTTGCTGACTACTTTTCAAAATTTTATTGTAAAAGTTCTGGAATACATATTTGATTCCTGCAATCACTAGTAATGAATTAATTTTCAAAAAATAGGTCTTAATAATTTTCTAAAGTTTCTTATTGGATTGAAAAAAAACATATACAAAAATTAAGTACTTATCTTTCGCTTCAATTTTTTTTTAAATTTAGCATAAAATATTTTATTAAATATAAGTAACGTTTGCAATAATTTTAATTGTTTTTAATTTAAAATATTTTTAGTTCAGTTATTTACTTTAAATATCTGATCAGTTATTTAATAGTTTGCTTTAATCTTAATGTTTCATTAAATATTTTCAAAATTCTTCTTTAAAAAAATTGTTCATTCGATGGCTTAAGTGTTCTCTGCAAAACTTTGTATGGAACTAGTTTTACATAGTAGTTTGAAAATTAAATTAACGAATACTAACTATTTTTAATCAAGTGAAATTCCGGTCAAATCATTTTTTTCAAAGGTGTTTTGAAAACCAGCAGACGTAATATTTGCAAAAATCCAATACACAAACAAAATTTTAAATTAAATATATTTATTACTCGCACGTTACATTATTTTAATTCTGCCCTATATTAGTTGTTGCATCATCTGGAACCTTTAATTTAGATGTTATGTTGGGAAAATCATATGCTCAGCTAGATTTATCAACGGTGACTGAATTGATCAAGGTGGTTTCTGTTTGGTTTTCTTTTTTGAAGAACACTAGAAGGACTAATTCGTTCAGATTATCCTTCCCTCTGAAAGGAATAGCAGGTAATCTTCGGGGATGTCCATACATCTTCCGTCCCAGAATATTCATATTGATACCTCCAATTCCAAAAACTGTTGGGAGGTTAGAATTTTCCGTTTGGAAATACAGTTATCCTCGCTTGTCTCCCTGTTTCTATGCTATCTCTTCCTGTTCGGATTCATTTATAAGCCTGTATGAGCTTCTAGATTAGATTTGCGTTCGGTACGGACAATTACTGTCTGATTATCTGCCAGCTATGAAGGATGTATTAATTTCGCCCAATCATCCCTCATTGGAAAAGAAAGTGTTCTCTGACTTCTGTGGGATGTATATTTGTATATAGGTGTGGCTATACTAAAAATGATACTGAGGTTGTAAAACATTCTATTTAAATTTCATACATATTTACTTATCATCACTTTCAGTATCACTCTTCTTCTATTTGTTCAACGTTCCATGTGAATCTTCCATTGCTTGAAACAGTGCTGGAAGTCTTCTGTCATCTCTTTCAGAACCCGTGCCATTTTCACTTTCACATATTCAATGAACTCAAATCTTATTACTTTTAATGCAGATTTTACCTTAGGAAACAGATGGAAGCTGCATGGAGCAACTTCTAACGAATAATGAAGATGTTCTAACCATGAGATGCTGTACTTGGCCTAAAACCCTCTTAACAGACAATGGGGAATGGATTGTACTTCCACAATTCGGGTCGTTTTTTCCTTATTCTTTCACTAAGCTCTTCAAGAGCGAAACATACTAATGATAATTAATAGTTTGACCTTCATAAACCTAAATGAAGGTACACAATCCCATAAATATAGAAAAAAAATCTCCATTGCTTTGAATTTTAATTTGCTCATTCAAGCTTCTTTGATTTTCCATGAAGATTGGGTCTTCTATAGCATGTATTGGCACTTCGTTTCCGAATCATAAATAAAAAGCCAAGATTCGTCTCGCATATTATCCTTTGCAATAAGTTTAAGTTATTTTCAATGGCATTTAAAGTGTCAGTACAAACATTTTTGCGAGATTCTTGTTGAAACGTAAAGATTTTTGGAATTATTTTGTCATACACTTTTGGCTTCTTAAAATTTGTAAAACTTGCTATCCGCATTCTTTGTCATTTACTACAGCCTCAACAACCGCTCGTGTACTTAACCGAAGATAAGATCGAACTATATTACCGACTGATTCGATATTGTCATTCGCTTTTGAGGAGGAAGAGCGATCCAAGGGTGAATCACATTCAACGTCTTATCAGTCATATTGAAAACGCTTTAAACACTCATAAACGCGTGCACGATGCAATCATTCATTACCATACACTTCTTTTATATAATTATAAGTAAATGTAGTGGTTTTTTTCGAGCTAAATGTTACAGTTTCCAACGACTTATTGCTCAATTGTTATACTTATAGTTCTTCATTCGACACACACACACACACACACACACACACACACACAAAGAGTAACTCTTGTGCGAACTCCAGTATCTTTTAAATGTCGGCCATAGTGAATTGTTTACAGATGCGAGAGACACTTTTGCATTATTCCTACGCCATTGAAACTTCATCCCGCCAGATGTCCAGTTTTATGGAAGTTCTTATTGTACCTATCCTACATTTAAGCCACCATCTGTAACATATACTGCATTCGAAAGAGAAGACTTCTCGCTAAATAAACGATGACAAAACATACTTTCTGTACATCCCTTAAAATAAATATATTCAGAAAGTTTATGAAAAAAAAATATTTTAAAATAAACACAATTTTTTGGTATTTCAAGGGTTTTTTTTTGTCTATTTTCATTCACTCTGTATTGAAATTATAATTTTTTTTTTAGTTATTTTGCTTAATGTATTACCATTCACTTTTTTAATTTTCAATTTTTACCTTATACAATTTAATGCAAAATATACACTCTGTCTCTCTCTCTCTCTCTCTCTCTCTCTCTCTCACACACACACACACACACACACACACACACATATATATATATATATATATATATATATATATCATAAACGTTTTGAATAGATGAACGGAGAACTTGACTTCTTAACCTGCATAAGCTACCACATACATTTTATATAATCATAAATGATTTTTCCTGATAATTATTTTAAAAATCACAACAAAAAATCAACTCAAGTTGAATTTTTGAAATCTTTAAATCATATATTTGTGTTTGGAAAAATAATACTGTTAGTATCATTCAGAGTGTTTATTACAAATTCCAAATTCCTACTAGAATCTTTGAAAAAAAAATATAAAAAAGTGTAGAGTTAAAATTTCCAAAATGATAATAATAATAAAAAAAAAACAACATTAAAATTCGTTCTGAATAATTTAGTTATAATTTCAACAAAATGATATTCGTATCAAATATATTAGTTAATAAAACAAATAAACTATACCAAAATGAATATATATAAGTAGACGATTTTATTTCTTTTCGGAAAAATACGATTTATAGAAACAAATAATACTACAAGAAATATCGATTTGCAAATATTTTTGTTTCTTACTGCTGCTAAAATGTGGTGCAATATCTTATTTATTATTATTCATTTTATAAAGCATTTCATATGATACATTTAAGTAATATTTTATAAAACTCCTTGTACTATAGTCCTAAACGTGTTTTTAATATGATCTAATTGTTTTATTAAATGGTTTCTAACGAATATATATTTTTAAAAATAAAAGAAATCACTCAAATTAGAATGATTGTATGCATTTTATCAAAAATGCACGCGTACTGAAAAATAAACAATATTGTATATTTTGTTATTTATTTTGTCACCTGCAAATATTTCTTTAAATATACAGGTTTGGCATAAATGAATAACCAGATTTTAAATATTTGTATTTTCGAATGTATTACACACATTTTATAATAAATGATATACGAAAGAAAGAAAAGGATTCAAATTTTTATTTTGAATTACAACTTTTTTTATGTGTTCCTTTTGTTACACTACGAACATTTAATTAATAATCAAGTTCATTTCACATAGTTTGCAGCATCACAAATGCCTATGGTTTGTAATGCTTCATAAAGGCGTTCTTTAAGATTGTGCAATGTTTTCATCGTCGGTGGTGCAAAAAAAGTCTTTATCGCTCTGAGGATGTGGATGTGCTGTTGTGTATTGATAGACAGTGAAAAAAAATGAATATTTTGGTCTAATTTTATGTATTATTTATTGTAATATGCGTTATAGTTTCGAAAATATGAATTTTAAATATCCGTTCATTCATTTGCGCTAACAATATACATTGGTGATATATCACAAATACAATAACAAAAAGAAGCGTTTCTACATTTTGCTTTATATTCCCTAAACCTCAATCAATTATTTAAAGTTGCATTGCATAATTTGATTATTTTATTCACCATCATCCTTGGTAATGTTGTAATTCCTTTTCACATCACTACTTTTGTTTGCAAAAAATAGATGAATTTGGGAATAATTCATTTATTGTAAGAATTTATTTGTGGCTGATATAGCCCAGTGGTTATGGTCGCGGGCCCGAAGCTGGCGGAGCCGTGGATTCGAAACTTGATACCACCAAAGATCTATGGTGTGGACGGGGCTGATGCACGTTAAATCTGATGAGGCTCACATAGTCTTCCCAGTGGCGTGGTGTGGAATTTAAAGAGGAAAGTGAAAGCTTTGGGGTCCTCCTCGTCATCTGACCGAGATTCAAAACTACGACGTCTATGGCCAGCAGCCATTGTGTTTCTTCTAGTGCTACGTTTATGAAACTAACCAGCGAGTAATAACTTGCTATGTATTTCATATATCCGCTTAATAAATATTAACTTTTTCAAAATCCTATTTTAGCTACGTGTGTAACGTTAACGTGCGTCCTGAATTTAAGAATAAATATGCATTCTTTTGTATAGGCTTTTGTTTTCCTAATATATAATATTGAGTCAGATCAGTGGTACAGTTTTCTCAGTGATACATTGAAGAAGTACTGATATTTGAATCAGAATCGAATGTGAGATTCATGAAAATAAAAGCACAAAAAAAACTTGAAATTCTTAAGTAACGCATTTTTTTTTCTGATTTTCTCATTAAAAATGGAGGCTTTTATATTGACCAAAAATTGTATGTCAGGGGCTCGTGCTCTGATGCCACTATAAACTCACTTTTTAGCAGAACTGCTACTTGTAAAATCTCATAGTACTTAATGTCCTCACGGGATGAACGCCGAAATTTAAGGGTTACGGTGGCGACTCAGCCGTCGTCCTTTTTACTTCTGTGTAGCTCAAAGTTATGAGGTCGTTCTCCTACAGCAAACGTGTTGCCTCCATGTGCGATGGTAATAAACGATGAATGAAAATTCGTGATATATACAGGAAAAAATTTCTTGCTACTATTGGTCTCATATTTTAATGAAATCTACTCTTTTTTTATGAATTATTTTTCATCTGAATCATTTTCTGATTCAATTTTTTCTATTTGGCGATTTATCACCCACTTTCGGCAAATAGAAAAATGCCGCATTTTTTCTTAAATTTATATTGACAATTCTATTTATTTCTTTTAAGCTAAGAATCACATCTAGAATTTTTTCAACAAATAATTAACTTAGTTTTTATAATAATGTTATGTATATGTTACGTTACTCTACTATATTAATAATTTCATAACATGTCGTCTGAAATTATAATAAAACCGAGTTGAATATTATAATGAATAACAATTACATTGTATTCCAGTATTCCAATTATTATATTATCAAAGTATAATATTTGTAAATATTCTACTACGTAGATTTATATAATACTATTTTGTCAATATTTTATATATATTAATAATATCATAATTTGTAAATATTTTTATGAAATAAATATTTGAAATTCTCTTTATATTTAAAACTGGAATTTTTAACAAATTTACTTGAAAACTGATGAATGATATAATACTCTTTGCATTTCAATCGTTTTCAAGTAAATAAATGTATTCTGTGATTAAATTGAAACAAGTAAATGCTTTGATATTTATTTTCTGAGTATTTTATTTAAATTTTTTGGCAGCAGTTTCTTTCAAAAAGTTTTAGCAGAAAATTAAACTTGGCTGATTTCTCTATTTCTAGATATAAACACAAAAGATACGTAAATTCAGATTTAGTTAATAAAATTAAAAAGGAACTGCAATATATCATTCGTAAGACATTAAAAGATTTAAGTTCTCAAAATATGCAATTTACTTCAAATTTTCTTTCAATTAGTTTCGTAAAATAAATGCATTTATTTGCTTCCTTTGCTTAAATTTGATATCAAAAATGAAATTCCATGGTATAAAATGAAATAGAGCCTTTTTATTACTTGTAAATCTTGGATATTGTGAAGAGAAATCATTCTTCAACCATTTTATAAAGTTTAGATTGAAAACAAATATATGAAATAGATTCTGAATACGAAATGATAAAAAGAGCTACTCTTTTATTTATTTAGTTTTACCCGAGTTAGAAATTGCTCCGAAAATCTTGAGATGGATTTGAAGATAAATTTACATTTTATTTGTTTTTTATTTGAAATATTTACTTTACATTAGAAAGAATTCTGAAAATGCCTTTGGCATGGCTTTAAGTAAAGATAAAAATAAACAAATAGTAATGTGAGTCCACTTTCAAAATTTTGCTTCCGTTCCTTTTCAAACGTCATAAGATTTAAAAGAGATATTTTTTTTTGGGTATCGAATACATTTCTTGTTATTTCTCAACTATGCTAAAAACCAAATTTTAACTCAACGTTATTAACTCATTGGTGACCACCTGTTTCGCTTAAACTCGATTTCTCAATTCTGATATCGCTTGCAGGTATAGCACAAAAAAAATCAACAAAAATTGCACATTTACCGATGGCGCACAATAATTGCAAATTAGATCTATCATCGATCACCAATGGTAATATATCTTAGCAAATGTATTTATAATTATCTGTATAAAATCATAGTCCATTCAATATAGAATGTTTATCGAAATCCTAGGATTACTCGTACAAGTTGTTTGAAAATTTAGCTCATAAATACTGAGAAAAATTTAAGGGAGTTAAATCCCTCTACTACACAATACATAAAATCATGAAAAAAAAAAAAATCTGAAAAATCTTTTGTTTTTAAGTTTTGCTTCATCCTGTGACCCTAATGTAGCAGGATTACGGGCATTAAATCAGTAGATACCTGAAATCATGAAGTGGTGTAGTAGTAAAGTGTGTGGAGTGCCTAAGGGTGTACTATCCTCATCTCTTGAGGGGATGAAGATGTTTCATGCCTTATTTCACGCATGTCAATTACACTGTTACAGCCAACTGCTGCTTAAGTTAGGTTAGCAGGTTATGTTAAACCGAAAGCAGGACCGAATTTGGCGGTCGTATATACAACACATCTAAACAGAATATTTAAGTTAGTAGACTCATTCAAAGTACATAGAATATGTTTATTGTTTCAACAAAGTAAAAGGATAAAAAACATCATTAAAGAAACAAACTCTGCATTTTCATTTAAAACCCCGTTCAACTGAGTTTATATTAAGTATCTTGTAAGAATAAATAACAAATTAAATGTGCAGATTGAACTTTCGAACGTTTTTTTTTTAAAAAAGTAAATCCAAAATTTTACATATTTGTTTTATTTAAGCACTTAAGATTTCAAAATTGTTTTTATTTATTACATAACTTAAATTCACTGTTCAGTTTTTGACTGCTTTGATCGCTTGTTTTTAGTGTTCCCAATTCGACGTGTGTATTTGAAATCCTTCAGTAGATTTTCACTGAAAAGTTAAAACCATTTCTCCCTTCCTTATCGATGACTCAAATTAAATTCCCATTTGTTAATTTTTTTCATTTCATTTCTCTAAATTTCCATATTTATTTAAAATTTTTATTTAAAAAATATTTAATCATGAAGATCACCTTTAGCACATATGAGAAATATTATACTGAAATTTTAATAACTCAAAACTTTCAAATATCTTATGTTTAAAAAAATGTTGCTTCTAAATTTTACGAAGATCTGAAGAAATTTCTTTTTTGTTTTTATTGTATCATTTAGTTTAATTATTTTGGTTAGTTAAATTTATTACTACGTTTACCATGATTTTGCATAAACCTATTTCTACCAAAGAGGTCAAAAGGATCCCTTTCGGTATGTAATTGGAAAAAATATAAATTCATCGATCTTTTATGAAGTTAAAGTAGAAAAAAAAATAACCTCAATAACACTGCATCATCTACATATTTATTATTCTTTTTATTTCTGATATTTTA
>BMAW01021488.1:28347-39950 GCA_019974015.1 Nephila pilipes | reverse complement strand
GAGAGAGAGAGAGAGAGAGAGAGAGAGAGAACAACATAACTCAAATGCTTTTAAAAAGTATAATTTTGAGTGTTTGATGGGTCATACTTTTCTCTCTTTCTCTCCACTCTTTTGCAGTAGTACATATTAATGAAAACATCATTTATTCGAAAATGTAATGTATTTTATTTGATAAAGTTTTTAATATTAAAACACCATTTATAAAGAAGATAGTTAAAAATCTTGAAAAAATTGAGAAGCAAAAATTCTCACTATGTCAATTAATATTTAGTTTAGAAACTTTAGCCTTAACTAAACGTCTTCAAAGGAATGAAATAAGATTTCCACTTATGTTGCTATTATACTTTTGTATACTGTACTGAGTAATGGCGTATAAATTATTGTTGTACATTGTATATCAAGTATTGTGTATATAAACAGTATATATTATGTAATATATAACTGAGTATTTTTGAGTTAGAGTGCATTTCATTTACAAAAAACAAAACATATTTTAAAGCTAAAATATTTTTCTTGCCTTAATAATCACTAGTGTTACGAAAATAAATTAAAAATTACATAGTTAAGAATTATTATAATATAAAATAAGTAAATAGAAGATAAATTAAAATTGCTTTTTATGTTGAGGTACCTACCGTTGACAAAGTTCTTTATTCTCAATGAGCTATATGTCATTATACATCTACCAAATAATTTATAATTATTAATTTATAGAAGGAAGATTAAAAGAGAAATGTTTGTGAATTAAATGTGCATCTGAATGTTTCTTCTGCCATTTAATAATAATGTTATCGAAAATGATATTTAAGATATTTCTAACTTTTTCTAACAATTTCTATCCACCCTTTAAGAAAAAAGAAGCTCAAGGACTTGAGAAATGACAACATGAATCTTGCTGTCAAAGAAAGGAAACACCTGTGCTTGAAAAACGAGACGTTGGAGATCCCTTAAATCTCTAAAATCTCTAAACAAATACTTCTCAAGCTTGAAAGAAGTCGTCGTTTACAACTAAAATTATCTCAGAAATTATTAAATCTGGAAAAAAAATATTTGAAAAGAGTTTTCTCTCCTCCTTGATTTGTCTTATTAGTATGTTTTAACGTCGTAAACTATTTGGGAAGAGTCATTGCAAAAGATCGACTGGTGTGTAAAGTATTGCGTGATTTGTCTTTCTTCTTTTCGTCTCTCTGCTGCTGCATTTTGCATACGTAGTATTTTAAAAATTGCCCATACGCTCCACCTTCCTGCGTTAGAGTAAGTGATAAAGAGAGGAACAGAAAATATTTTCATTTTACTGCTTTTCTTACGGTAATATGATTTATGACATAATTCATGTAAAGTATATTTATAAAAAATATTATTTTTATTCGTTAGAAAAATTAATAACATTTGAAAAAACATTACTTTTTCAGTTAGCAACGATCATTATTTTGATTTTCTTTTTATTCTTTAAGCTTAAGTGTATATCCGGACATTGAAAAGAAGTTTATTATTAAAAAAGTGAGAAAAATGAGATGACGTCTATCTGAATATTACAGGTAAAATTGCATTTCAAAAATTATAAAAATTACATGTTCATCTGTTTGTGTTTCTATAATTATTTATATAATTATTTTATTATGTATTATCTAAAATATGTATAATGCCATTCAAATAATTAAATATTAGAAATCACAAATGAATATGATTCATTTTAGGTTATTCAATTCAATTTTTTTTTTCAAAATTTGAATCATGATAACGTCCAAAGAAACCATTTTAACTTTCTCTATAATATTTAAATCATTGTTAGAATGATATTTTATAATGCTTATTATTACAATATCTCAGATTAAATTTTATCATGGGAAATATTTTTTAAATTACATCTTACGCCAATAAGGATATATATTTGATTTTTAACTTTCATTTGGGGCCTTTTCAATATACATCAGATTTTCATGTTGAATAATATTTTAAGGTTATGTATACAAATCATAATAAAGAAGACGAAAATTAAAACTTATTGATAATTTGGTTACTTTATTAGTTTGGCTGTATCAACTAAAATATTTATAATTATGATTTAATAAAATGAAAGAACATATTTTTAGATTTCAAACACTAATGAATTACTGTTTATCCAGGTATTTAGACTAATACGCTGCTGCATAATTATTTCACTTCATTTCAAAACATAACTTTTGCCATGGATTTTAAAATGTTTTAGTATTGAGATGGTGTATAAGTAAATTGTTTGCTTTCTATTATTCACAATACCATACAATTAACTTCATGAAAATATTGCTATGCTTCTTAACTTCTATATATTGTTAGTAATAAATTTTAATTTTCTTTCAAGAAATTAAATAAAAAATTGAACGTTTTACATTTTTCAAGTAGCATTTTGTAACTAACATAAATGCTGCCTTTAACAAATTCCAGATGTTTCTAAAAGATAAAAATGATCACTATGTTTGGAAAATATCTTTTAAAAAATAAGCAAAGCAGTATTTAATCAGTTAAATTTAGCAATATTATATATGCATGGAGAGAGAAATAAACGTATTCAACTCTCAGAAATAAAGTTGCATTTAAATAAATTTATAACTGATGTAATAAATATATGCTGACGTTTGCTCTGATTACTGTATTGAATTAATGAACAAAATAACTGTAAATTATTTATAAAGTATTATATGCGTATTTATGGAATTTATTAATGAAAATTTATATTTTTCGCGTTTAGATTTCTGAATCAAAAGGCTTTATAAAGCAATAAAAATTGCTGCAAAGTATTCATCTTATTCAATGTAGATAAAATTAAAAGAAGTACATAAATTACGTATTTCAAATTTCGAACAATAATGTATCAGAATATTTCATTTCAATCAGCATCTCTGAAATAACGAGTTCCATCCCAGTTTCTCAAAATAATAGAATTTATTTTTTCAATTAATTACAAAATTAGTCAACCGAAAAAGTAGGAAAATTCATTAATTTAACATCAGAATTCTCTAGAAAGTTCTTAGAAGTTTTTACACATTTTTGCTCTATAGTAATTAGGAAACATAATTAATTAAATTTAAAAAATGATTTTGCTAAATTTAAACAAATTTCTTGGAATATAAAAATATCTATCTGATTTAGCTTGGTTTAAGTAGTACTAGCAATAAATTCAACATTTTTTTAAGAAATTAAATTTAACATAAGTTTATTCCATACCTCTTTAAAAACTAGAAATTTGAAATCAAAATTAGTTATATTATTTTTTTTTAATTTTAAACATTTTAATTTGAAGAAAAATTCTTCAAATATTTTTATATAAATGTAATATATATATATATTTTTTTTTTTACATCTTAACCCAAAATGAGTTTTTCAGCAGACATTAAGAACAATTATGCAATCAAATGTGCAATTTTAGGCAACTGAATTCATAAGAAAGAAGAAAAAAATTATTCAAATTAAATGTTTTGCATATTTGTGATTTCATAATGACAAATAACAATAATTTATGTTAAGGGAACTCGGTACTCTAAAAAAATGTCCAAGTATCAATCTATCTTTATTTTTATTGAATAATTTTTAGTGATTATCTTTCGATTAAAATATATCTTTTGAATGTATGAGAGCTTTATTTTGGCAGTTTACTTCTACCAAATATAAAAAAATAATTAAGCAATTGAAATTTGAGGTATGTCCACGCCTAATTTTTAGAAATTTAAGCAAATTTTTATGAATAGTTTTTCGAAAAGTTACTTAATTCTGTGTTAATAAAAATTGAAGATTTTATTGTTCGTTTTAATGAATAACATTTCAATTACCAGTGGTTTGTTGATATCTCATGTTTTGTTTGCATGAGATTAAATTTATATTAATAATTATAAATAACTATAGATTAATTGTAAATATATTAATAATTATAATTTAAATGTTTCTGATTAAATTTATATTAATAATTTTGTAATATACGTTCTTATTCATTCCATATTTTCATTAAAATGTATTATTTAGTTATTATATAAAGTAAAAAAATGAATAATTTTAATATTATTATTATATATATACATACATACATACACTGCTAGCCACAAAAAATGCAACATCCTGAAGGAAGCACGCAAACCAAATGAAATTTTCATCATGCGTTTGCGACGATGAGCTATGCAAATCATTCGCATTGCAGCACAGACGCACATCACGGGCGATCGTAGCGCCACTTGCAAGAGTTATATAAGGGGGAAACGTTGGCGATTTGAAGTTAGGATTTTTTTTTTTTTTTTTTTTTTTGCGTAAACTGTTTACCTATGCCTCGTGGAAGACATCGAGCGTTTTTTGGCCAAGTTTCTGAATTCGACCGCGGAAGAATAGTAGCCTATAGGGCTTGCGGATTATCCTTGAGATATTGGTCAACGTGTTGGACGAAAATAAGCAACTGTAATCGCTAGATGCAGAAGGGACCGACTCAGCCAATCGCACCCACCTCGTTTCACCACTACCAGTGATGACAGGCAGATTGTGCGCATGGCAGTGATGGATCGCGAAGCCACATCACGAACCATTGTACAACATATTCAGTCTGCTACGCATCATTCAATGTCCGCTCGTACCATTCGACACCGTGTGCAGCAGAGTGGAATGTCTTCAAGGTGTCCATTGATTCGTTTACCCTTGACTCGAAATTACAGGCGTTTGCTTCGCCAATGGTGCGATGAATGGCGGACATAGACAACGGAATGGAACGACATTGTGTTTACTGACGAATCCCAATTCTGCCTGCAACATCACGATGTTCGGATTACACTTTTGGAAACACAGTGGTGAGAGGCTGCTGAACTATTGCATTATGCATCGACACAGTGGTTCTGCACACGATATCATAGTTTGGAGTGGTATTGGAGTTCACTCCCGCTCTTTTCTAGTACGCATTACCGGTACATTGAGCAGCCAACGCTACATCTCTGAGGTGTTGGAGCCCATGGTCCTCCCATACCTTTAGCGCTTGCCATCAACCATATTCCATCAGGATAATGCTTGACCACACGTGGCACGCAATGTTCTAGAGTTCTTCTTTACCCATCAGATTGAATTGCTTCTTTGGTCTGATCGGTCTCCCGATCTATCACCAATCGAAAACGTGTGGTCCATGCTTACACAACGACTGGCTCGGGATACACCACCCGCTGCTACTCTAGATCAACTTTGGCAAGATGTGGTAGCCGCCTGGACTGCTGAACCCCAAGGATACATTCAAAGCCTCTTTGATTCTATGGCGAGGCATGTGGCAGCGGTTATATCCAACAATGGCGGTTGCACTAACTACTGATTTAGCCATCATCCATACTTCACAAGAGGCTATAATTTTAATCGCTTGATCTTTGTACAACATGTTATCTGCCAAATAAATTTCGCTGGGATATCTCTGGTCCTTCTGGACGTTGCATTTTGTGTAGCCAGCAGTGTACATTCATATATGAGGTGTGGATATGATATAACAAGACTGATGCTGTTACAGTATGCATGCGCGAAACGCTAGCGACCCACTGTTGTTTTGCGCGAAGCCTTCTATTTCGAATGTAGTGTCTCATGCTTCTGTAAACAAATCCGTATACCCATACACTTCATTTTCATTAGAGTTACTTTCCTTGATTCGCCAGTTAAATGATAAATGTAACAAAAGAGAAACGAATTGTTGTGAAATTTCCCATGTGTGAAACTTGCAAACCAAATACCGAAATTTATAATTTAATGAATGAAATATATTTAATTGATTTTTACCATGTGCACGTGCTTTGGAGTGGTTTAAGCATTTTTAAGAAAACAGAAAAGATTTTTAAGACGATTTGTGCCCATGTCGCAATTTCATGTCGGAAACGGAAGACAATACTGAAATGAACTGGTAATTGGGTTGTATCTGATGGTCGGTAAATTATTCGTGCGATTGCCTAGAATGTAGAAATTAAGATAGAATCCGTACGGAAAATTTTGCGTAGTAGCATTAAAGTGCAAAAAAGTGTTCCAAAATAATGCTAAAATTCTTGCGTTTGAACAACAAGATGCTCGCAAAAATAATTGAATTGTCACTTTGAACACCACTGAAAATGACCCAAATTTAACGGAAGGGTTAATAATGTGCAACGAATCGTGATTATTTTTTACTTGCGATACTGAAATGAAAAGACCATCTTCACCGAAAGCAAAATAGGAAAAAAAACCGCTTCGAATAATCAAGTAAAAATTCAAAACAAACATGATTTTTTTATAGACATATGAATGTGAATTTTCACCAGGTACCTGAAGATTTAACTATTAATCAATATTACATTCCCGTTCTTGTTGAACTCCGTGAAATAATTAAGAACAAACAAACCGAATTGTGGATGGTCAAGTCATTCGGCATTTAAGAGGTATCTAGCGAAGTACAGCATCCCAGGGTTAGAACATCCACCTTGTTCCCCGAATCTTGAGTTATGCGACTTTTATCTGTTGCCTGAGATAAAATTCGCATCAAAAGGAACAAGATTTGAGTCCTTTGAAGCTGTGAAAGAGAAAAAGACACGCGTTATAAAGGAGCTGACTGATGAAGGGTTCCAGCACTGTTTCCAACAGTGGAAGATTCACATAAAGTATTGTAGGGGGAGGGTAGGAATTTACACTGAAGGTGATAATAACTTAATATGTATGAAATCAAAATAGAATGTTCTACGGCGCCATTCTAGCTGTTTAATAGCCACACTTTACACACACACACACACATTTTCGTTTTAGTCAGGTGAAGTTAAAACTTTGAAGGATGTTAATAATTTGAATGATGTATTAAAAATACTTATTGAAACTTTAAATGAAATTTTAATTATTACCAACAAAAATATGTGAATAATGATTAAAAATGGCATTTTAATTTCATTGATACACTTAATAATTATTCTTGCTTATTTATATACATTAAAACTATATTTCTCAGTTCGTGACTTTTAAATACATTAATACATTTACAATACTTCTTTAATCTCCTTCCTCTACTTCATTCACTCTCTAATAACACTTCGGTATAGTTTATTTACAGTCATTTAAACTGATGCGGTTCTAGTATCAAGAAAAATACTCATACATAATTATTTCAAAGAAGAAACTTTTATTTACTTAAAACACGTATTACAATGTTTAATGAGTCAGAATTCCTATACTGGTAATGTCAATTTAAGGATTCCTATAATTTTTTTTTTTCAGAAATTATCAGATAAGTAATTAATCTTAAAAACTAAATACTTTCATATTAGTAACCCAGAATTATTATAAATTATTGAATATCAATTTATTAAAAGTAATATGTTCCACCGACAAACACTCTCGGTTTGAAACGAACAATTATTTCTATCAGACTCTTGTGCCATAGTTGAGTTAAATATAACTAACTCTAAAAGTCAATAAGTGCTCCAAAGACACACAAATTCAATCCAACTGAACTATTTATTTATCAGTTACTATAATTTATTATTTAATGACTCTCTTTGGACTGTACAGTTAGCCAACCAATTTAAATATTACTGAAATTATGTATTCACACCAAATCTTCCAGTTGGGGTTGCTATTCCGACAAATCCTCTACGACAGCAGTAACCGCTAAATAACTTTTGATATTATTAACCTCTTGTCTGAACACTCAGAGTTAACCACACGCTCTCTCTCCTCTAAATTTCACCTTACTTATATATCACCATATCTGAATAACTCAACGTTATTCCCATCTCATCTAATTAACAAAATCGCGCTTAATTTTGGTTGGGAAGAAACTGTTATTTTATGCAATCAATCTCAATTTAAGTCCCCAAGGTTAGTGAAATGAAAATAGCTAACAGCCCAACGTCACAGTTTTACTTATAATGAGGCGTTAATTCTAACCAATAATTTTATGAATATAGTAACCAACATTACGTGATACTTCAACGAACTCGTTTTGAAAAAACATATGAGAAATGTTTCCACCAAAATTCTTCTGTATCAAAATCATTTCAAAATAATCTTAATGAACAATATGCCTTTTGGAAGTCAATGTGTAATTTGTTTGTAAAAAGTTCATTCCTCTCTTAAATCATGACTCACATTTTAACTGCTTAATCAGTTATTCCAATCAAATAATTTTTTTTAAGTTTAACAATATTGTTAATAAGAATAAAGTTAATTAAATTAATTTTCAACTGAGCAACAAATTTGTACATTTTCTTGTGTGTATTATGCATTGTATATGATCCTGCAAAATAGAATTCATATTTAACAATTAAATTTGAATATTTAAATTTGACACATACCTATAAGAGATTTGTTTAAAAATATTTACAAATCTATGTTTTACTGCACATATTTAAATCTCAGGAACTAAAACATATCATTAATATGAATATTATTTCAAAATCAATGAATATTAATATATGCTATTTAATAAATAATTTGTAAAATTAGTTCTTAATAAGTTTTCCAATAAAAAGAATTGATAAATTACTGAAATATTTTTAGTTATCAAAAGCAAAGTTTCGATCGCATCCTTGTCCATTAAAAAAAAGAACTTTATTTGTTTTGTTGCAATAAATGAATGTAATTTTTTTAGCTATTTGAATTTCAAAATATCGGATTTATATGATGTTTCATGTTAATAACATAGTATTAACTTTTAAGATATTAAATATAGTTGTAAGTAGATACATGCAAAGCTCATTGAGATGCATTCCTTTAGTATTCTTCGAGCAGTAAGAATTTCTTTTTAAATACAAATTAAATACTATTTTTAGATTAAATTCTCATAAGTAAATAGATAAATCCTATTTTGATATAAAAGCAAGACATTAAAAAATTGATCAAAAAATTATGTGTAAAAGTTTTTATTGAGAATATATGTTCGCAAGATATACATGCGAATGTTATCAGATTTACAGAAAAAAAAAAAGGAAACATGAGAGACAAGCAACATAAATACAAGAGTAATTAAGAGCATTTATTTTGAATTTTCTTTCAAATTATATGTTAACGTTAAAAAAAAATGTGCTTAATAGCATTAAAGGAAAGATAAAATAAAACATATTACAAAATATCTAATTTTCAATATTCGTACGAATATATATATATATATATATATATATATATATATTAAAATTTGTCTTAACAACTTTTATTTCGTATCAGAGTAACAAAAATTTATTTCACACTAGGGGAATTCAGAGATATTTGAATTGAAGATATCTGAAGAAAACGCGCGCAGTTAAATCCATTTAACATCGAAATTTTAAATATTTTAATTGATAAGTCTTGCTATTTATATCCCAAGGAAGAATGATATATTAAATAAACTGGAAATGTTATTTGATATGGTGGAAAAAACTCTATAAGAATTTAAACACATAAGGCTAAATTATATTTTACTGATTATGCATAATATCAGAATGAAAAAAAAAAATTAATAACTCACATAGAGATTTATGTCCAAGTATACTCTATCAACTTTTCAATTCTCAAGAAATCCAAATTTTTGATTTAATACGAAAAATTTCGTTTTCCAAAGCTATAGAATTATTTAAGAATAAATCTTCGTTACGATTAATTTACGAATAAATCGTCATTGTTGTTATTCTCCGAGTTTGGACTTGTTTTTCACTTCTCGCACACGTACAGAGAGAAGAGATTTTTTTCCCCGTAACTCTGATGTCAGAAGCGAGATTCCGGAGTGAATGCCTGTGACCAAAGCAATGGAGGGTAAATTCGAGGAACTGTTTACTTTGAAGGCAGAGTTGAAAGCCAGAGAAGAAAGCTTGATGTACCAAATGGACAGCTATTTTAATGGAAAACACAGCTTGACGAACTGTGATTTTGATGCATAAAAGCTCTCTGTGAAGGAAATAACATCGGAAATAAAATTGGAAAAAGATTCTTGCATGAAGGGACTGAAAGCCGAAACCAAGTCTAGTGTTGAGCCTCCAGAGACTGCTGAGCACGGTACAACAGAATAATTCAAAGAGAACTCTATTAAAGATCCTGAACTAGAAAATGCAGTTACTTCGGGAAAGAAAATAGATGATGAAGGTCCTATATGGATGAAGAAAGAAATCGAATAAGTTATTTCTAAGGAAACTAGTAAATCTAGAGGAGCTAAGAGGAAGACTGATGAAGCCGTAGAGGAAGTAGATGCTTATAGTACTTCAGATCAAGCTATTGTGTTGACAAGAAGTTTTGTCGAGGAAATCCAGAATGACCTCTCAATTAAAAGTGGAACAGTTGGAGAAGTCATAATCAATGCCACCGAGAGAAGTACAAACATTTCTTGCGAGACCTCTCAGGCATTCGCCAGATGCTCTGATAACCAGGATACTGTTGCTAAGTGTATGAAGTAAGCGGATGAACTCCAGTGGAGATGCTCTTCGAGCGAACTCTGAATTGTGACACCTTCTTTGGACTACCGAGTGTAACACCTACTTCGCCTAATAACATGTTTGATTTAAAGGAACGTTCGGAAAGCATACTCACCTGTATCAGATAATGAATTAAAGTTATTAAAGAAAGAATGAACTAGAAGTAACGGAGTAAACCGGCCAGAAATTTGATGAATTGGAAGAGACGTATAAAACTGGTCAATGAAGGAATGAACATGAGTCGACTGATCAAGCTAGTCAGCGAATAATGGAACTGCAAGAGATGGAGAGGTCCAGTTACAACACTGCAGCGCAACTGAAGAAAGAAAATATGTCACAGTTCAGAAGTCGACCAACGTCAAGGCTTAAGTCATTCATAGAAATTGGATTGCTTCATACAAAGGTCATAGTCACATGTCATGAGACTCCTGGGAGGTAAATCTTTGAAGATGGGGTGCATTGTTAAGAACATGAATTGATGCTTTCCTGCAACGCTTCTCTTATAACGCTCTGTTCACCTTACCGACGGTTTTGGTGACTATGGCGACTTGGCGAGAAACTTAGCGACGTAGGCGAGAAATGGAAAATACTCAAAAGCGCGGGAACCAAATCGAAAAATCGAACGAGATGAAAGTTACGGACTTTTCATGGATTTTCGGTGTAATGTCACACCTGGACGGAATAGGTATAAATACGGCAAGAGCAAAAGTAGATGGATGAGTCTATCGGATGAATCGATCTGTGTACGGAATCAATTTATCTGTAGTCTGCTTTGCAGATCGATTAATTAACCGTGGCCGAATGAATCTGCTGAGTTTTGACCGGAATCAACCTTGAGTCAACCTGTCTTTGGAGACTTTGTTGCGAAGATAGTTCTGGAGATCGATTGCAGCTGTCGGCACTTGAAGTGGAGCATGCCCAGTGAATTTGCGAAGAAGCAAAGTGAATCTAATGAGAATTGTTGTATCCTGCCCTGTAGAATGTTATTGCGAAGGCTTTCCGCAGCGAGAAATGATAAGCTGGTGAGCTCAACGTTTGTGAAATAATCGAGGCCGTCTGAAAAGTGTTTTTTTTCTGTTTCTGCATCGCTGTATATTTTTTATACTATTATTGTTCAAGCTGTGCTAACTGTGTATTGTCTTGAAAATATACGAATAAATCGTCATTGTTGTGTTATCCTCCGAGTTGGACTTCATTTTCATTCCCCGCACACATACAAAGAGA
>BMAW01021488.1:0-13745 GCA_019974015.1 Nephila pilipes | reverse complement strand
TAATTATGAGAAAAGTTTAATTTTTATGAGATTCATTCGTAAAATTTGAGATTTTAAAAGATGTTTATTATTTATTAATTTCGGTCTATTTTATTATATTTTATTAATTATTAACAACATAAAAAATATAAAATATTCTAAGCCCAAATTGGGTAGAGAAATTACAATCATCCAAATTGAAATAATAAAATTAAAAACATTGAAATTGAAATTAGAAATGTAAGTTAGTTTAAATATTATAATAACTTATTTCATACATAACTGTTGATAAAAATTCAAGAAATAAATTGCTAAGAGTTGAGAAAATTGTCCATGACATTACTACTTTTAAAGAATTTGCAAAACACATGCAGCAATTTGCAATAAAATTAAAAGAGCCATTCGTTTTCTTCCGAAAACTCTGAAATAGTCAGAAGTGCATCAGTTTATGTTAAACGTATTTAATTTCATTGGAAAAAAATTTTGAATCTAAATTTTATAAGAAAGGAATTCATCAAAAGCAAATAAACATATTTTTGGAAAAAAATATATTTTTAATTTCATCATAAGTAAATTTTGTTTTAACGTATTCGTACTTAGTTGAAGAGATTAGATATCAAGGATGCGTGACTTTTTCATAATTGGAAATTAAAATTGATTTTAACGATATTCCTTAACATTTTTTTATTCGTCAGTAAAGAAAAGAAAGATTTCAATAAATGTATTTAATGAAATTTATTTAATAAATTAATTTATTGATTTCTTTCCAAACATTTCATTAAATTTAAGAAAAATAAAATAACTTTCTAATTTGTTTGTTTATGCATCTTATTCATCATAACACCTTGCACAGTATTAAATTTTAATCAAGGAATTTAAATGTAATTTTTTTTGAAAATATATAAATGTATTTTTGAAATTTTCATTTTAACTTTTTGACGCAAATGCATTTATTGCTCTAAACATTGTCCCAGTTTCATTTTACTAACACATTATTGGAAGATCCAGCCACTGAAAGAACACAAAGAGTAGAACAGTTATCGGTATTTTAATATATGAATGTAGAAACTTGTATATTATAAAATTAAAAGCAATTTACAATTTAATTTAATTTTTTTTATTATTACTGTTATTTTGTGTAACTCTAAGTACGAAATAGGGAATGGTATAATCCTAAGGTGAATTTTGGTAATCCATCTTTTAGAAACATTGTTTTGAATAAAAAATTATTTATTTAAAAAAAAAAGAAAATGTGGAAACGATTAAATAAAATACGGTTTTGAGGAGCTTTGCCAACTTGCGGAAATCCATTTTTGATCCACAAGGGAAGCTAAGGAATGAGGAGTAGAGGAACAGAGTGATTCTTATGAAAATCTCACGAATCTTTCAAGACAATTAGAGTGGGGTGTTAAAAAGTTTTACCTTAAGGTGAAAATTTTTTCCCTTCTTCCCATATATTAAGGTATTTATTAGGTAGAGAATAGCTCGTAAAATAATTTATTTTGTACTGTTTAGAATTTATATTTTTAATATTTCTTATTCTATTATTGTTCATTTTAAATTAATCTTTTGAACAGAATTATTGACATGATATAAAATGGGAATTTTTTTGCAGAAATTCTATTAAAGATCGATTATTGGAAAATTAATACTGCAGTCTATTATAATGTTGTATCGTGATCTGCGTATGCGAAATTATTATTTATGCTTTATATACATGCTTGCATATCGTGCAATATAATAATTGTTTGACATTTACTTTGTCTCAAACTATAGCTTATATTTGCATTTGTTCAAAGAAATTTAATGTTTACCAAAAATTATTTATTTAAATGTCTATACACACTATTATTAATTTATTAGCAAAATTATTACATATATATAACCTGTGTATACATTTCATTAAGAATTAACAGTAATAGGCAAAATGAAATGATTATTTTGATACAAAGTGCTTGTGGCTATTTAAAACTCAAGCAGTAGATAATATCTTACACACATTTTAAGTTTTTATAATTTCACTAAAAACTAATGTCGGTTCGGAAATTATATGTCTTGGGATACGTAATTCATGTTATTAAAGAATTAAATATGACAGAAAAGTTACTGAACATAGATTACCTTTGTAAGTTTTTAGAAAAAAGAAACATTATTTATTGAACCAAAATCCTACGAGAGAATTTTATGCAATCGAGGATTGTTCGTGTCAAACTTTTTGATTTCATTCAATTTTGAAATATGAGCATAATTAACATTTTAATCGAAGATAGACACCAATTTGATTAAATGAAAACTTTATTTAAGGTCTGTTTTCTATTTTTTCAATTCTGGTTTAGTATTCATAATTACGAAATAATTTGATACTGCACTCCATTCCAGTGTAGAATCGAATGTCTTTCTCACTAATCTTTACTTTGCATGGTGGTACGACTGACGATGTATGTTTCATTTATAGCTTGAAATTGTCTGATATAAAACATTTCTTGGCCCAATTTGTGACTTTCATTATTTTGTCCTCAAAGCATCGTAGAGAAAGATTGCGTTCGTGCAATTTTGAGCAAAATAAATGTTCTTTACTTTAAAAACAGTTCTTATTTAGCTTAAAAGAGCTCTATAAGCCATATATTTTTCTAAATTATCCCTGAAAGCACCGAAAGTTATAAATTGTATATTCTACATATTCAGCTCTTCATACATAAAATATAGGTTTCAAAATGCTTTAATAAGATATAAATTTAGTTTTGATGATTTATTTTCCCCTTAAATTTGAATTTGTCTTCTCATTTAGGCTGATTTTCTGAAAAAAGTCCAGTAACATTGGAAAAAATATTTTATTTTTATATATAAGTTTCCTTTTTTTAAATTTCTTTCAAAATAAATTTACCTACTACATTCATATTTAAAAGTACTTTAAGTATTTGTTTTCCTATTTACGCATATGTCTTACATATATATATATATATATATATATATCGCACTTCAGTGTAATTAAGCAATTATTAATTACTTAGCTCGGAAACATTTACTCTTTAAATTGACTATATCCAAATGAATATTGAGATCAATATAAATAGCCGAAATTTTAATATATATATATATATTAAAATTTCTATTTTATGTGTGGCAATATCAAATTAACCACACATAAAATAGACAAGTTTAACAATATGAAAAAATTATTCAACAACTGTTTGGATCATGGTTATCCAATAAATTTCTTGAATACTTATATACATTACAGATATATTAATCATTCTTGCGAATAGTTATTCTTTTTCAAATACACCACACAACACTAAGTCCACAAAATCGACTTGTTAGTCGTCTAGCCGTGAAGAATTTATTTATTTACTTTTACACAGTTTACAATTTTTACTAATTCCCTGGACCATTCTACTCCTTTACCGAACAACTTATTACCAAACAATAATTTGCATCCATTTACACTTTATTACCAACCAAATAACGGTTTGAATCTTTTTTGAATTTATATAGTGATGATGTGTTGTTTTATTGCATTTCGAGTATCTGATATCCAACTTGAAGCTTTTTGTTCTCTTAAAGAATATTCTACCTTCTACTCACAAATTTGCATCTTCATTTCTTTGAATTTTTGTAAGTAATTTTTATATTTTGATTTTCTGATAATTTTTAGAATTATAGATTTTATTTTGCAATTTGCATTGCTAAACCTTTTTGCATCTTTTTGTCATTGAACTCTTTTGAACTTTGGATTTCACAATTCAGCCCACCAAGTCTCAAAGGTGGAACACTGGTAACATGAAACTAGTTTAATCTCGCTTATTCGGTCCTCAGCATAAAATTGGTTTTTGACTTGCTGGGTACAATATTTTTAATTATTTTTTAATTTATCTTTACATTTCTTTTTGTCTTTTAAAATTATTTTTTCATAAATGTTGTGTATACACACAAATTTATATATATATATATATATGTGTGTGTGTGTGTGTGTGTGTGTGTGTGTGTGTGTGTGTGTGTGAGTGAGTGAGTGTTTGTGCATGAGTTTGTGTATAATTTACGGGTTATAATTAAATTTATATAACAGTTATTATAGTTTTAATATTATTACAAATTTTAAAATGACCAATTCCAATTAAAAAGTATAACTTTTCAAATTGTTTTGAAATAGTCCTAAAGTTTCTCTAAGTTCTCTTTTCGCTTCACGATTGATGACCTCCTCAAGAGACGTTGTAAGATACCGCCATTAATGTTCATACTGAAAACGACGAGGTTTCGGACGTAATCAGAGACGTAAAATCTTCCTAGAAATTTATCGTGAAATACCCGATTCACGACAAGCAGGTGGTGTAAAATTATTTAGGTTAGGAGCGAAATACCATCCCACTCTCTCCACTAAATCAAGTAAAGCACTTAGTCTGAAAGACTTAATTCTTCACAAGCATTTAGGTGAAACTTGTTCAGGATACTCGGATGATTAACGTATTAAATTAATGTTTTCTTTTGAATGTTTTCTGCTTGGAAACAAAATGTAAAGCTTTTACAGAAATACGTTTTGCGAAAAAAAAAAAAAAATAATTTCCCCTGATTTGGGGTATGTGACTATTTTGAGTATACGACGTTGAAAATAAGCCATTTCTTTTCAGTTACTGTGAACATGGAAATACGACTGAGATTTTTTGGTCGCTTATTCGTAAAACTGGGCATATGGAAATAAAAATCTAACGTCAGTTTTCCATCCACCTATTAACTCTGAGGATACACACAAAACAAAAATCATCTGTAATTAAAGTATTAATTCTGACTTCAAACCTAATATTTTTATATCCTAAATATATAATTTAATTCTAACTAATAAAAATAATAAATGTTTAGATTAAAAAAGAACAAACTTTCAGAACAAATTATTCGACAATATTTATGATTTTTAACTTGAATTTTTAAATTTCCTTTCTGGAAGAGATACATTCATATATTCATTTATAGAAATATAATTAACAGTTATATCTGCAGTAATAAGTACTTAGCAACACAAATGCCAGACAAGACTAGAAATCTGAAGAATTCTTTAAAAATGACACAGAAATGGTATAATTACTTTAATATTATTTTAAAACACATATAGAGCTTTTGATTTTATTGAAGATTAAATATTGTGTCTACTGAACATATTATTGATTGTTCTATGAGTAACTTATATTTAATGGTATAAGTTTCTAATATAATTGTTCAGTACGAATATTATTTACTTTATTGTTAATAGATGGCGGCAGAAATTATGGAAGATATTTTAAAACTGATTTCTGTAAAGTGCCTTTACATTAATATTAAATATAAATTTACATTTTTTAATTAATAAAAAATAGAATTTTCAATAAGTCTGAGCATTTTATTTTATATTTGCAAGACATATTTTGTATTGATGACAACCATTTTGAAAAAAAGCATATTATGGATCCTACGAAAATTCTTATACTCATTTAAACATTTTATGTGCTGTTTGAATAATTTATAAAAATTGTGAATAATTGCAACATAATAAGTTACAAAAGGCTAATTTATTATTGTAATAGTATTAATATAAGAATGTATCTTATTTTAAAAGTAATTTTATGAAATGTTTATAATTAATTTCAACTGATTTAATGTTACCTATTTAATGATAATATGATTTGCTTATTAAGATTGTTTTATTGAATTATATATATATATATATATATATATATATATATATATATATATATATAAACAGTGTGAAGTAGTCCCAAAAAATAAGTAATTTAATTATCTCGTCTTTCCGTTATGAAATAATATCTTACAGTATGTTGCCCAAGTGCTTTATTTATCAGGATCTTTCTATTAAATGCAAAATATCTTTAAAAGGAAACATAGTCAATAAAACCGATAAATACATAAAAATTGTTAGAAGTAAGATTTTTAGCTGAATACACATGCGAATCTATACATGCAGTGATAATCATGAGCATTGTTTTTCATATTTAACAAGATTACTTCTGAAAGCTACATGCCACGAACAAAGCTTGTAGCTCTCAAAAGAAGAAATATATAATGGAAATCTCGATGAACCAATGGTGGACTCTTCAACCAATCTTCGTTTCCCAGATGATATTCGAAGACAAATTCTTGACGAAAGCGCTATTATGTCTGAGAGCTATACCTCAGGGAACGTATTGAAAAAGATAAACAAGATGTATAATCATTATACTCAGAAAAAATAGTGGAAGAATGGAAACTGCATCTTAGTATTTGTTATTCTACGAATATATATTTAAGTGTATTAAAAATGCTTGAGTGAAGAAGTTTACTCTTATTTATTTTCATATTCAGAGAAGTTAGAAGAAGTTGATGATTTTAATGCACTGATTTATACAAGAATAGTAATATCATGTTCTTTGCTTTCTCGATCAATTTGTGCTCAAAACAGTGGAGCTCGAACATTTTTCGGAGTGGTCACGGTAGAATAATCACACTTAGGTTTATATCGCCAAGTCCCTGATTCGAAACTTGATATCACTTAAAACTCGACGTATAGCGGTCGGGTGCTCGATTAATCTGCATAGGCTCCAAGTATACCTATTGGCTGGGTGGGAAAGTTTGGAAAGGGAGATGCTAATTCCTGTATCACGATCTAGGTACAAATTTTGTTTTTCTTTTTCAATAGTCCACGCATTACTTCTAAGTACAAAGTTAACAAACCACCAATTCATAAATCAAAAATCTAGTCTTCAATGAAATTAAAAAAAGCAGCTTCAAATAATTGTACTGTTCTTTTATCGACTCATTTTAAAACATTCTAAAACCAAATTTTTAAGTATAAGGAATCAGAAGATGCTTAGAAGTTTTACTAATGAGTGGAAAAAACATTAAATGTTTTGATTTCATACACAAAAAATAGGGAATAAAACTGCTAAAATATAATATGAGCTTAAATTACTTCAGGGTATTTGCATTTTCAAACACTATTCATATTATCTTTCAAAGGACGTAGTTTATAAAAATTGAATAATTAGAATTTAAACCAATTTAAAAGAGATAAATCAAAATAAATGAATTTCATATATATATAAAATTAACCACCTTTAAAATTTTAAAATTACATATTTAGCCTTCTTATGTTTTACATTTCTCCTCCATGCTGTAAGTTGAGTTAAATTTAAAATTTAGTCCAATGTTTTATTTAATGCACTTCAACAAAAAATGAATCGAAGTAATTACTCAATTTTGAAATTGCATTTAATTCTCCAATCATTTGTTTTATTTAAAATCAAATATAGTAATATTTCCATACATAGAAATGCTTAAAACCTATATCATGTCTTCTTACAAAAATAACTACATCTTAACTTGGGCTTCATTATAATATTCTCTTATATGTACACCATAACTTAATTCTCTTTTGATGAATTTATGATAAAATTATCAGCCAATCAATTTCCTTTTGTCTTTGTATGCGTCAGCATTTCAGTGTCTTCATGGTTTTAAAAGTGTTACACTATGAGAATTTAATAAATAATAAGGCTTAAATTAATTTCAGTATAATTATGGTATTTTCTTTACTTGTTGAATCTTCTTTTAATTGAACACTTAAAGTGAAATTATATCAGATAAAACGCAGATTTAAGTAGGATACACAGCTCTAATTGAATATTTTCATCATATTTTCCTCCTAGTTTCCAGGTGAAGAAATTATTTTTTCTTTATCCTGTAATCGCAAATATATATGATCCTTACTTCTTTTCCCTACTGCTTTACTTGGTATTTCGACAATGATTTGACTTCCAAGTGTTGCTCCAAAAGTTTTGAAATCGATATGATGAATGAATCTTGGTGCGTTCAGCTACTTTTAACGACTATCGATTAAGGCAAAATTTCTCCCAATATGGTAGACGTTGATAAGGGAACGAATACTGCTTTTCTTGTTTACTACCTAATAAAAGAAGATTATATTCACCCGATGGATTTTAATTAAATTTACGCGGTAATAGTTTCCTTCAATGCTAAACAGTGGAAACACTGATATGAGCTTAAATTTCTAGAGAGTATTTGCGTTTTTATCAAAGATTTTCTTTACTTTCTTTCATATAGCTGTTGAGATCTTAAAGTTCAACAGAGCTTGAGGGATCAGGAAAAAACATTATATCATAAATGGTGAGAAAAATTAATACTTTCTTATTACAAAACTTGAAAATATTAATGCTTGTGAAAATTATTGGTTTCTTATTTACAAATAAAATTGCTTATGATCTTAAGTCCAATCACCATTCGGAACATTTTTGCTGGTGATGTGAGTTTCACAACATTCTAAGAATTTGAACGAATTCTCTCATACACTAATTAAGATAAGTGAATTAAAATGCATAGTCTTCTGATATATATGTTTTGTTTTCAACTAAAAAATATTATTTACATCTAAATAATTGGATTAAGGAAATCAGTTTTCAATTATTACGATATTACAAAATGTAAACATTGATGATGTACTTAGTACTAAGGACAATACTTAAAATTTTCATTTTATTTCAGTCATTTAAGATAAAATTTTAATCAAAATAAGATAAGAATTGTGAATGATGATTGTTATGGAATATCGCCATAAATTATGATGTCAGATGTATACTTTTTGCTTTATTCTGAGGTTAATAGACTTCAGACAATTGTTTTCTGATTTTTTGCATGCTCATGAAATTACAATATACATCTTGGGGCTAAGAATGTACGTGTTGATCGATTAACAGTCACGCAATGCACCTGTTGAGATCGAATGACATATTACCAAGTCACAGGACATTCATTATTTCTATTCTGGTCTCTGAATCGACTGCGAACCCATTTATTGAGTTATTGTCTGCTTTCGTATCGAATCTTGCATTTGCAATCTGTTGGAAACATTTTCAATGTTTTAAAGGGTCAAACATTAAATGCAAAATTTCTTTTAAAATCCAGAAAGTCCACAATAGAAACGCATTCCTTGTTAACAGAAATGCACGATGATTAATGTTGATAATGCTCTAAGACATTTGACTAAGCAGTTCAAAGCGCGTTTACTTGACCGATGTAGCTTAGTGAATATGATATCTAACTGTTAGCGCTGTTTGAGTCGAGTTATAGTTTCGAGTTATAATATCGAGTTATAATTTAGAGTTATATTATCACACAACCCCGCTGCATAGCGGGTCTGAAGCACATTAAATCAGGTTGAAGTCCCAATCTTCCGAATGATGTGGTGCAGTAGTTTGGAATGGGTGGTCCTGCTCAAGTGTTGCCCTCGTCATCTAAACGAGGTGTAAAATTACATGGTCCGTGGGCAACCCACTCTTTTTCCCTCTCTAATTGCAAAGTGAGTAAATCATCAGATATGCAAAGTTCCGATGTTAGCTACACAATTTGAAATCACGAGAATTAATACTAACTGACTTTAGAAACAGAAAAAAAAAATTCTTTTTCTTGATCCTTTCAAGTAATACGAGAAGCAATAATTAAAATAGCTATCTGAAAATTAATTTATCTTTCTTCCTTTCCCTCTCTTTTTAAATAATTCAAAGAAATATAATCATTCTGTATTAATAATTTCTTATTTAATCCCACATTTAAATTACAAGGATTAACTAAGCTTCAGTTATTATCTCTTCGTTTTTTTCCTTCTAGTAATACATTTTTCCGTAAAATTCTTAATTGCTGATATTCCACTTAAGACATGGCTTTTTGTTGTCAAACTACGACTAGAGTTGAGAAGTAATTTGCCATGTTTAGTTTCCTCCTCTACCTTCCTTCGTTTCTTCCCTTGTCGAAACGCTTATTTTCATCATCAAACTACAAACGTCAGACAAACCGTCCTTTTTTAAGAAGTTTTGAGCTATTTTATTTTTGATTTTATAGAAAGATTGAAATTATTTACATATTAATGTGCCTAGTTTTAGTGTTTTAGTTTGACAAATTAAGCATAGTACCTGAATTTTTTCAATTATTTAAATATGCTTTGAATCAAACGTCTAGTTTGAAATCAGGAAAACGTACCACAAACAGTTAAATTATTATATTAAATTAATTGTGAATCACTTAAATTGTATTTTGTTCACTCGATACAATAATCAATTTTACATATTAATGCGAGTTTTGGTCGACAATGGTTTCATGTTCAAAGAAGAAGCTAAGATAATTCATTGTAGATTTTGAAATTTATTTATACTTTTCAATTTGAATATCTTGGAATAATTTCCTGTTTTATATATTCTAGTGTATAAAGCGATCATTTGTGTTAGAAACTTTTAAAATATATCAAACTTTTTTCTGGAAAAATTGAACTTTAAAGCACGTTCTTTAATATACATATAATAAGAGGTAATTTTTAATAGTAAACAGAAATTAACAAATTCCATGTACATATCTGACTCTTTCTATGATGGTTAACTTTCTTTTTTGCTTCCTCTTGTTCTTCATCATCGTAATCTTAATACAAAAAAATAAGCATAAAAGGCGGAACTAATCTTTTCCTTTATTATAAAAGACATAATGCAGTTTTAAATGAATCTTACATGTTAAAAAGGAACGTATTATACACCAGAAAATGCCGTATTTCAGTTCATGAGAGGGATGATGTATTCCATTTTTACTATAAATTCTCTCTAATAACTCAGATTTCAGCTTTCTTTTTTTAAAAATTACAAATTCTTTTTTTAAAAAATACAAATTCCAGGTTTAATGTTTTTAAAAATATACATGATCCCAGTTTATTTATATATTTTTTGAAAAGTTATAAAATAAAAGTTGGAATAATATATAATGTAGAAGTTGTTTTTAATATTAAAATGTATTGTAATTCAAGTTATTGAAATTAGATTCTATTTAACATGAATATACTTAACAGCAAAATAAAAAGTTAGACGTGATCATACAATTTAGCAATGATGACATTATATTGTTTAATGATATAAAATGTACAATTATTTCTCTCTCTGTAGTAAAAGGTTAATTATTTGATACAGAAACATTTTTTTTAAACTGAGCTTTATTTAGAAGCAGTAAATAAAAATTGAACTTTTTGTTAATTCCATCAGTGCATCGAAACATTAAATTAACATGTTTACTCTATTGCATTTGTAAATGTATGGTATGGATTTAGTTTCTAAACGAAAAATGTTTTCTACGGTATCTCCACAACAACTGGGTATTACGTTATTTTAGAGCAGTAAAGGTTTTTTGTGAATTTCATTAAAAATGTAATCTGTGGAAGTAAGCCATTTAAAAAAGCCAGGTTTTAGTTCATTGTGAATGATGTATTATTAATTCAATTTGTATGATATGATGTAATTCAAAAACATTGTATCGGAAACAGGAGGAATCATGTATATAAATAAACATATATTACTACATATACATAAACATATATTACAACACATAAATAAACATATATTATACACAATTCATATACTAGCAATTTATAATATGGATGCATAACATAAATAAAAGTATCTTCGTGACTAAAAAGATGTGTTTAAGGTTTAGAACATGTTCATGCTTTGTACTTAAAATATTTAAGAGTTGCAATAATTCTTTACACAATTCCCACTTAAAAATTAAAGATTATTATATTAATTTCATCCTTATTTCAAAATATTTTCTTCTTTGGAAGAATAAAATATTTAGTATCCTTTTAATACACACACAGATATATATATATATATATATATATATAATTTTACAAACATAAAATATTTTAAAGGTATTTAAAATAAAAACAAAAAGAGCAAAAAACAAAATAGTTAAGAAAAGGACCAAATTAAAAAGCACTAATGAAAATCAAACAAAAGTTTACTTAACTAATCAGAATATCTTAGACTTAAAATCATAAATAATCATAGCAAAATATTTAAGAATCAAACAATTAAAAAAAGCAAATGAATGGAAATGCTTATATTCAGACAAATGGAGATAATGCAAATAATACCGTTCATTACCTTGGATTTAATAATGCGTATTAATACAGTAATTACAGACCTAATCATCACACTTCAGTGAATTACAGTGATAAATGTAGGTAATAAATTAAAAATTAGAAGTTCAGTCACAGGAAAAAGGAAGATGGCAAACATAGGAAACACATTTAGTTACACTTCAAATTTCCGAAGAATACTTAAATAATAATCTAAAATATTTGAAAACTAATTAAATATTTTGACTGAAAAAAAGTTATATTCAATAAACCCCTATTTATAACAGAATTGTAAGCAAATTGAAAAATAATTAAATAATAATAAACTAACCAATGACATGTCATAATAATAATAAAATGAGGAAGCAATTAATCATGACAAAATCACAAGCAGAATAAAATATCTGTATATAATCTAAAAGATCTTGAATACATTAAAATTAGAAAAATAAACAAAAATTACCATGATAAAACTATTACTAATAAAGTAAACACTTAAACATTCATAAATTTGAAGCTCGTAGTGATAATTATTTTAATAAAGTGCCTGACACTAAAAGAAGCTGATGATATTTAAATCATTTTTCTTAGGGATTTATATTCTGCATAGCCATATAGTCTTAATGTCTTGCATTTTAATAAAAATATGAATCAAATTTTCAATCAAAATGGCTACAGAGAATATTTCTATTTGAATTATGACTTTAATGTGCTTATTATTTCTAAATAATTTTGATAATAAATGAAAAAATGAAGGAAGAAATATAAAAAGGAAATATCAAACCATGTATGTTATTAAAGATAAAATTTATACTTTAAGAAAAATGTTTTAAAAAATTTCAATTTTAAAAGTATTAAATACTTTCATTTTGGCTTAATGAAAAGAGAAATAAAACGCTTAGGGTTTTGTTAATGTTATAAATAAAAAAGTATTACATTTGTATTGGATTGATGAATAAATTCTTTGATAAAATACATTTTAACGAGATTTTAATAAGCATAAAAATTAATTCCTACTAATTTTGTAAAAAGCCTTTAAGTTCAATAAAAATATGGGATATAATGATTTACAATTATAATAAACGTAGAGATTTACAAGGCAATAATGTTTGCAACAGTAAGTATTATAAAAATATATAAAGGAAGAGTACCAACCTGTGATTACTAGTAATCAAAATAATGTTCAGGAATAAAATGTTAGAGAGATTATAAATAATGATACATGTGTTTTTCAGAGTAAAAATTTCCAACAGTATTAGTTACTCTACGTGACACTGATACCGCAACACCAAGAACGAGTGGCTGGAAAATTACGTAAATTTCAGGGCAGACTTACGTCACTAGTTATGCGAATGATGTGAAAGGAGCAGCTCCTTAGCGACCATTGAAGGAGATATAAAGGAAGGAACCTACATAATGTTTAATTTACGTACTGTTATTTCTGCTAGGGAATCCATCGTCGAAAATTCGTTTTTGTCTCAAATAACACGTGTAATAGCAGAGAATGTCAGGGCGTCATCAACGGAGGCATTCTAGCAGTCAGACCATTTTCTAGGGGTATGTCGATCGGACTGAGAAGGGCTGATTGGTTCATACAGAAAATCTAACCTGACACAAGTGTGGATGCATCCTCATTGTGGCAAAGATGATTGGAACAAGGAAATGGGGATAGACACATCCACCGTGATTAACAAACTTCGTGTGATTCATAACATTTCAATGAAGTTACAATTAATGATAGAGAAATTACCAAATTCCTTACTCCCTTAAAGTATGATATAAATTTAAATCTATGATTATTGGTTTTAATATGCATAATACGAAACCTAGTAAAACC
>BMAW01021483.1:0-109687 GCA_019974015.1 Nephila pilipes | reverse complement strand
ATCTATTGAAGATTTTAGTGAGATAGGTGATGGAGTTGAGAGTAAGGGATTTTAGTGCAAAGTTTTTGATTTTGTCTGGTCCCGGAGCTTTTTTAATACCTAGTTTGAGGATGATTTCCATGACTTCGTTGGGAGAGGTGAGAGGAGGGTTGTTGGCGTCGTGTGGAGTGTTGAGGAATCGGTTTACTGTGTCTTCCACCATAATGGTGTGCCGTTCATTTTCGGGTTCTTCGTTGACTTGGAAGGAGTCTTCGAGGGTGTCAGCGAAGAGGTTAGCTTTGTCGATGGTATTGTAGACTGGTCCTTGGTCACTATTGAGAGGAGGGATGATGGTAGGCTTGGATTGGTGGTACTTGATGAGTTTGTAGAGTGAGTTGTCTTCGGCATTTGCAGTGAGAAGGGTGGAATTTAATCTATTTTCTCTGATGAGGTTAAGTTCTTTTTTGATCTCTCTTTGCATTTTGTTTAATGTAGTGCGGTATGGGGGGAATCTTGTGTCTTGCCACAATTTTCTTTGTCGATTTTTTTCTTTTATTTTCTCACGTAGGTGAGGTGGAATAGTGGAGGGTGAGGAGGAGATAACTTTGCATTTACTAGCTTGCTTAATTGCACTATTGATGGTGGTGGTGAGAAGGTTGATTGAATTATCAATTTCTTCAGTATTTTCTATTTTCGGGTTTCCTGGGATATTGTCGTGGATGATGAGCTGATATTTATTCCAGTTTGTGAAGTTGTAGGTGATTGGAGCTGAAGGGGTGAAATCTTGGAGGCTTACAGTGAAATGAACCGGGTTATGGTCGCTCGTAAGGTCGGGTATGGCTATTGCGGCAATGTCGTTGATACCAGTTCCTATGCAGTTGATACCAGTTCCTATGTTATTGGTGAGGTTTAGAGTGGAGAAAAATTTTTTGGCAGTTTTTTGGATATGTTTTCTAAATGTGGGGATTTTAGTAGCTTTTAGGATTTCATTATTTCTGATGTACCATCTAGATTTAGTAATTAATCGGAGAGTTGAGCTTTGTGTTTTTTCGAGTAGATTAATATTACTTTTTGCCGCATACGCCCAAATTGGACATGCATAAGTGATAATTGGTCTGAGAACGGCTGTGTACAGAAGCAATTTGTTTTTAGTAGTCATTTTAGAATCCCGGCAGATTAGGGGGGAAATACTGCATTTTGCTTTCCGGAATTTTTCACGCGAATAGTTAATGTGTGGTTTCCATGTAAGTTTTTTGTCTAGTATTACTCCGAGGTATTTTGTTTGTTGAGACCACGGTATTTGTGTATTGTAGAAGGTTGGGGGTGCGGTGTTAATAATTCTTTTTCTGGAAAATAAGATTGCTGCCGATTTCTCGACATTAATCTTGATTTTCCAGTCGTTATAATAGTTTTCAAGTATTTTTAGGTGTTTGTTAAGTGCGAATGTTACTGTTTTTGTGTTTTTGTATTTCGCCAGTATGGCTGTGTCATCGGCATACATGTTTAATATGGTTAAGGTATATTGTGGTATGTCATTTAAGTATAAGTTGTATAAAATTGGGCCGATAAGAGTTCCTTGAACTACTCCATATTTTGTGAAGTGAGTTTGTGAAAGTGTGTTATTGATTTTAACTTGAAAGTTTCTGTTTGTGAGATATGAAAAAATTAATTTTATAAGTGGTGTAGGGAAGTTGTAGTTTATAAGTTTGTAGGTGAGACCTTCTATCCAGACGCGGTCGAAGGCTTTTTGAATGTCTAGAAAGACCGCGCCTGTTGATTTGCTACGTTCAAGTCCGGATGAGATATGCTCTGTTAGTTTGATTAGAGGATGGGAGGTAGAGAGATTTTTTGTGAAGCCGTATTGGTTAGGGTTACGAATATCGGAAGCGTCAATGTGGTTGTTGATTCTTTTCAGTTTGACAGATTCTGTAAGTTTGCTTAAGGAAGAGAGCAATGCTATTGGTCGGTAGCTATCAGGTAGGCGGGGATTTTTCCCCGGTTTAAGGATAGGAAAGATTATTGAGGTTTTCCAGTTTTTAGGAAAGTGTTGTAGTTTAAGTATTATATTAATTAAATATGTTAGGAGGAAAATTAGTTTAGGTGGAAAGTTTTTGAGCATTTTATTTGTGATATTGTCTTTGCCAGGGGCTTTATTTATTGCAATGTTTTTAATGTAGGTAGTAATTTCATTTGGCCAAACAGTTTCAATGTGTGTGTGAGGTGGGGGTTGTTAAAAAAGTTTTGTAGGGTAGTGTGTACTATTTGATCAATTTCAGTTATGTAATTTGTAGGGCGTTTGTTTTCTGTGAAGTTGTGTGTGAGTGAGTGTGCTAGGAGGTTAGATTTTTCAATGTCTGATTCAGCAGTATTATTGTTGTTTATTAGTGGGGGAATGTGACTTCTTCTGCTTTTGAAGGATTTAGTAATTTTCCATATGGATTTGTCATGTATGTTAAGTGTTTGCAAGGTCTGAGTCCAGCTATTTTGAGTGAATTTATGTATTTCTTTTTTGATTTGGTTTTGAATTCTGTTAACTTGTGTTTTAATGTTGGGGTCAAGTGTTCTTTGAAATAATTTTTTGGTTTTGTTTCGTAGTTTAATGAGTTGTTTAATGTTGGGTGGTGTGTATCTTTCGTTTTTTGTTGTGATTGGTGTGGAGGCTTTTTGTTGTGCATTATTAAAGCATTTTGTGAGGTCATTAATTTTTTGTTCAAGTTGTGTGCTATTGTTGATGTTAGAGTAGTCAATTATGTTTATGTTATTGTTAATTTCTTGTTGAAAGAGTTTCCAATTTGTCGTGATGGCTCTTTTGTTGATGTGATGTGTAAGGGTAAAATTAAATTCAAGAATTATTGGGTTATGGTCTGATGAAAGTTCTGGTATGGAGGTGAGGGTGTGCTTGTAATTAAAATTTTTTATGAGTGCAAAATCAATGGTGGTGGCTGAGTTGTGACCGTATCTTGTGGGTGTGGGTGGGTATGCTAGTGTAATGTCGTGTTGATTAATATAATTATATAAGTTAACCCCTCTAGGTGTGTTAGTGTTTGCGTTCCATGTTTGGTGTTTCGCATTGAAATCACCTATAATGATATTAGAGAGAAAAATTCTGCAAGTTCTTTAAGTTGTTCAATTGTAGTGAGGTGTATTTTTGCGAGTTTTAGGAGTTTCAATTGGAGGCTGCGCCATCTGTTGAGAAGAAGTTAATGCTTGAGCGAAAGTTTCTCGGATGGTTTTATTCAGTGGAATATTATTGTTTTTAGGTGGTTTAGGGAAGAGTTTGCAACCTTTGTAGGAGGGAGAATGTCCTTTTTCGTTACAGTTAATACAGGTGATTTCTTGGATTTTGTTTTGAATTTGATAATCGTGAGTGGAGTGTGCACCGGAACATTTGATACATCTCGGATTCATATGGCAGTTATGTGCGCTGTGTTTAAATTTATTGCAATTAAAACATTGAGTGGTGGTATTATTTTTGTAGTTAGTTATCTATAGTAATTGACATTTAGCATATTTTAGTAAGATCAAAGATTTATTGATTTGTTTCGTTTCTTGGTAGTGTGACCATGTAGATCGGTAGGGAGAGCTTCGTTCGCCTGTTGATCAATTGGTTAACTTTTGTAGGATTAAAGCCTGATTAAGATATAGTTCTTCATGAATATCTTTAACTTCAGTATTTCTTGGTTGACCTTTTATAACTATTTCCAAAGAACACAAGATTTTGGCTTCAATTACATAGTATTCGTAGGGTTTAGTAGTTAGAACATTGTTTAGTGAACGATATTCTTCAAAGTTATTTGTGACCAATTTAATGTATTCACCGGAAAGGCGAGTACGTAAAGTGGGAATTGCAGAAGTTAGTTCTTTTACGTGTTGTCTATAGTTTTGGCTTATTTTAAGCATTACTTGGGGAGGGAGATTCTTATTTTTGTTGGTATTATTTTCTGAGTTAGATTGGGTTGAATTTTCAGAATTTTGATTAATCTCATTGGTAGAAAGTCTTTGGTATTTATTTTTGGTTTTAATTTCAATTTGCGAGTTATTAGATTAAAGTTAATTTCATAGCAGTTTTTCTTTTAGGTAGTGTAATAAAACCATCAGAGTTGTTGTCATTACTTTTATTTGATTTAATACTAGGTAAGATATTAGGGGTGTGATGAACAGGGCAGACAGCAGTTTCCCAAGGCACTAAGAAAGCGTACTCACCCTCGAGTCGCTTCAATTCTTCATTGAATAACCTGATTGAATTTTTGAGGCTTTTATATTCCGGATGTTCATAATCATTGTGAATGGAGAAATTTTGGGCAAGTTCAAGTTTGGTAACTTGACGTACACTCGTATAAGATTGGATATTTGATTCAATCTGCTGTTTTCTTTCACAGGTAGAGCTAGTGTCTGTTGAAATGGGAGAGATGGAGGATCTTGAGTCATCTTTGAATTCCATTTCATTTTGCGAGTCGTTTAACATTTCCATGGTCGTAATCCGTATGCATCAGAAGGGTTGGGTAAAGTTTTCAGAGATAGCACTGAAGAGTGGTTTTTTGAGACTGATATCCAAATCAATGGATGGGCAGCGCCATCTGTAATACGAAAAGCCGTTTCCTCTTTGTATTCAGCCAAGTTGGATCCTGTCGACCTTCACACTTCTAATCTTTACAAAATCGACTGAGATGCCGAGCATGCATACACCAAAATATACGTGATCGGCGCGCGCCTAGCGACGTCAGACGGAAACGTTCCTTACTTTTTGAATAGCCCTCGTATTGTTTATACGAATTTCAAGCTTCAAAACTCAGCGTTGACAACATTGAAAGTTCATATAATTATTTTTTTAAAAAAAATTACTCTCTCTCTCTCTGTCCGTATTTCATTATAATTTCCAAAACCTTCCAGAATATTCGTTACGTTTTCAGAGCAGTGTTCTGGAATATTCCACTGAGATATATAAAGGGCATATATTCTCAGTAGTTGTTTGTTAATAAACCAATTTTTTTAGGATATTTATTGTGTCTTCAATTCAAATGAATTTCTTCCGATATCTACGCGAGAATATGATGTGTATGTTGACACAAAAATTTGGTTACTGCATTTTTAATTTCATCAAATTTAAAATGATTAAGAATTTCCTTCTCATTTTTGTGTATTAGAAGCGGATAAAGAGTAGAATATGAATTTAAATGTTTCATATACTTCATGTGTACTTTTATTAATAAAAATATAGAAAAAAAATTAAGCAATTTTATGCGCATAGCTTACTGAATATTTTCAGATACTGCAAATTAAAATAAAAAACATTTATAAATTATTTGGCGTTTTTTAGCTAGTATATATCTAATGTATTGTATAAATAATGCAATTGTACATGTATGTATAACTATTATTAATGTTCTTTGATCTTTAATATATTGCATATTAAAACATTAGAAGCAACATTTTTTTTTAAAAAATAATTTTTCTATAAAAAAAAATATACGATTTCAATTTTTTTCTACAAGCATTTGCTTCAATTTATTAATTTAGTATATATATTAAAATGTTAAAGCAATGTTAAAACAATTTTCAAAATTATTAGAATAAAAAATATATAGTTTCTTTTTCAAAAAAAATTACTAAGATACATAATTACATCAAAAAGAAATGAGTATACAACTTTTTTAAAGGGTTAATAGCCCTTTGTTGCTCGATAGTCCACGAAAATTACACAATCAATCAATTTTCCCCTTGCTCAAAACAACCTTATATACATAATAAACTCATTGCCAGCAATCTACAAAATCCAATAAAAAATTATGGTGTGGGAATTAAAAAAGGGAAATTCCACCATCAATTGTACTTTATAAACATCTAATAACATGGATTAACATCTATACATGGATTAATTGAAATCACAACATTCATTGCCAATATCAAGTTTTTTTCTGTGAAGCATAAGTTCCCAATCTCTCTCTCTTTTTCAGTCAACCACCCCTTTCTTGAAACCAATAATATAAAGTAGTTTTTCAAGTCTTTTTTTTTAGGATCAAGCCTACTTTTTCAAACAGCAATTTGATAATGCACTATATTACATTCTGTAAAACCAGAACAAATTTTAAAAATTACTTCATCAAAAATATTAATATAATGGTGTATTGCTCAATGGTTGATCACCAAATATAAATTAATACTCATGAGAGTGCTAAGCTTGGTGTAATGACACCAATTTTTAAATATTTGGTGTTAATTAGAACATGTGTACACCTACTGAGATGCCATGGGTATGCTGCAACTCATTCACGTTCTAGTCAAAAAAGTACTGGGAATACATATGTAATCTAGCAATACCTATTTTTAACATTGACTGATTCAGATTATGACATTTATATACAAATATTTGTTGAAACACAAAAATTGAATTATTCTTAATATTATTTAAGATTTTAAGTATGTTCCTAGGAGTATTACTTCCTCAATACCTCCTAAATTTACCTTGGATGAAATAAATCCCCTTAGACATCTTCAATGCCAGTGGCGAGTGTTAGCAACCCAGTTGGGAAAAACGAACACGGTAAACAAATGTTCACAGATAATTTGCATTAATATGGTTGCTTTTAGAAAAATGAACTTTACTTTTAAACTTCAATAAAAAGAATTATTTAAGTTGTTCATTTTTTAAATACACATCCTTATGTTTTCACATAAATAACCTAATACATTTAAAACTCAGAATTCCTCTAAGAAAAATAATCTCATGACTCTTTTCACAGAAAAATAACCCTTTTTTCAACTTTTTATGAGCAATAATTCATTCATTTCCAATTGTTAAACTTTTGTTTTTATTGAATAGCTGATAAAATTATTTTTAATTTTGGAATTTAAAAGATTATTTCTTTTTCAAGAGTAACAAGTAATTCCATTCTATTTAAATATAACATGAATAAAAAAATAATTTGTAAGAATCCTATTATACAGAATACTGCATAAAACAGTTTTTTTTTTCTTATTCACAAACTTATCAGCGTAATTGTTCCAAAATGTAGACAGTGGTATAGATTGATTGGTTTTATGGGATATAGTTCCTTGTGTAACTTCAAAAATAAAGCAATCAAAAGGGGGGGGGATTCACATGACCGCATTTGAAAATGAATGGAACCCAGACATTTCAGAGTGTTAGAAGATTTCTATAATTGTATACTAAAAATTAGCCTATACCAGGAAATTACTATAACAAATTAAAGCAACTCAATTTATATAAAAAACAATTTTTATGGCTGTTGAATTCTTTACATAAAAATAACAAAATAAATATACTCAAGATAAATCTGCAGTGCAATATTACTTTCAAAGAACTTTTGGATAAAGCAGTAGCTAGTAAACAAATATACAGAGCATTCCATCAGAGGATGAAATACTTTAATATATAATGAATGAAAATATTCTTTTTAAAAAGAGATAATAACCTCTGTTGCTCTATATCCCACAAAACCCAATCTATCAATAGGAAATTAAGAGTCCTAGTTCAAAATATCATTACTGCAAATGTATTTATTACTTGAGCATAAACAAATGTTTTTTTAAAACTGTAATGCAAGTCTCCTGTAAATTTCACAAACTTAAGTTTTTCTTCACAAGGAATGTGCAAAATAGTTTTTAAGCTACAACTTTAAAGATATTGTCTTGTTATGTCACAAATGAAATGCTGTGAAAAAATTTAAGTAATCGTTTTGGGAAAAAGTTTACTTGCAAATATTTGTTTTTCTTTTGTATGAACATGCAAGTGACTCAAACTCCACCTACTTGAGAAAGCCTTATTGTAAATTTAACAAAAATAAGGCTTTTTACTCGTATGAATATGCAAATGACTTTTTAAAGTGACATGTACAGAGAATGTTTTCTCACAAACATATGGCCTTTATTTTGTATGAATAAGTAAATACTTTTTCAAATCAGCATTTCAAGAGAAGAAATTCTTGCAAATTTCACAAACATCAGGTTTTGCATTGTAAATTAAGGTCAAAAATATATTATTAAGCCACTAGTTTGTGAAATTAATTTTTTGAGAATGCCTGCCAGGAAATTTCACAAGTATAGAAGTCTCTCATTAGTATGAATGTGCAAAGGAGTTTATAACTACCAGCTGCTAGAAGTCATTTTACAAATTTCACAAACATAATGGTATAACTAAGGATACCAAAATGTCGTTTTAAATCATTGTTGCAAAATTAAAAATGGAAATACAGCTTTTCTTTTGCACAAATGTTTTTTGGTCAGAATTTCAAAAGGTACAATCCTATTTTAACTGGCTTCTTGGCGAGTTTTCAAAAATAGCGCCAAATTCGAATTTTTCAAACTCGAAGGTTCGGGAAGCTTGGAAAAGATGGCGTTGTGTATCAGAACACAAATGTTGGAAAAAGATAGCGCTGAGCGGGGTTTTCAAACCGGATTGGCAAATCAAACACAAATTTTAAAGTACATTCACTCATCTCTTTTGAACTAGCAGTCTTTGAAAGAACTTGTACTTGGGAAAAAATACAGAGAATTATGCAAAGCAGAAATATAAATCAATTAGCAGAAGATATTCAATAACGGAAGCGGAATAAAAATCCACCGAATATTAAACATGCAAAACAGAAGCACTAATAATACACAAACCACAGGATTAGTGAAAAACTATAGAATTCAACTAGTTTAGAAACGCAGTAATGGACAATTCAGAATATTCTAGAAACTCTGAGATGTTTAGCAACGGAAGTACCAAAAATCATAACCTTTAATTGGTTAAAAAAGTTTAACGTAATCAACAAAACCCAAAAAGAAACAGAAAAAAAAAAAAAAATTGATTTTGAAATGGAGGAGCAAATATCTACAGACCATTATTGGCTAAACAAATTACATAACAAAAAACTACTTACCGTGATTGGCTAAAAAAAATAACATCCAGAGACAGCTGAGTGAGTGTGTGACAGTGGGGTTTAATGGAACAAGAGCCGAATTATTCAGACAGAGGTATATGAAGCAAAAAAAATAGCTGGCGAACTGGAATCCCAATTCATATGACAAATTCGAAAGGGTTGCCCCCCCCCTTAAGTCACCACAGTGAAGAAAAACATAGTCAGAGAGAGGTATATATATAAAAAAAATAGCTGGTGAACTGCAATACCAATTCATATAGCAAATTCGAAAGGGTTGCTCCGCCTAAAGCCACCACAGTGAAGAGAAAACAAGGTAGTCACATTTGGCAAAATAATGCCACCAGAAAAAATTACCAGACATCGCCAAGCGAGCTAAAATAGGATCAACTCAATGACTTCTTATTAATTTCACAAATATTAGGTTTTTCTTTGCTAAGATTTGTATGAATATGCAAGTGAATTTCTAAATCACTGCCTCTAGAAAATTCGGTTTGCAAATTTCACTAACATAAAGCTTTTCATTAGAATGAGGTTTTTGTTCTTTCTGTTAGCTGGGAACCAGATGAAAAGCACTGAGCTTACAAGTTGGTGGAGTTATTGACAAACATCAGTTGTATTGCTAGGCAATAGAAACAACAAGGGTGAAATATTTTTTAGGCATGAACATTTAGGTTAGGTGATAATCAAGCCAAATTTTAAGCTTGGTGGTTTTTATCCAGTTCCCAACAAACTATAAGTAGAAAGACTTGTTAGGTATTTTATAAATTTAAAGCATTTTATTGCTATGAATAAGCAAATGTCGTTTTAGGTTGGTTCTACGGGAAAAAGCCTTATTGCAAGTTTCACAAACAAAAGGCCTTTCAGTGGTATGAATAAGAAAATGTTGTTCTAAATGATCTTTACGTGAGAAAGCCTTATTGCAAGTTTCACAAACATAAGGCTTTTCTTTGGTATGAATACGAAAATGAGTTTTTAAATTGCTCCAATCAGTGAAATCTTTCTCGCAAATTTCACACACATATAATTTTTCTTTTGTATGAATACGCAAATGTCTGTTTAAGTCACCTTTATAAGAGAAAGCTTTCTCACAAATTTTGCAAACATATGGCTTTTCTTTTGTGTGAAAGAGCCAATGTGATTTTAAATGACTACTTTGTGAGAAAGCTTTTTCACAAATTTCACAAACATATGGCTTTTCTCCTGTATGAATTCGCAAATGTCTCTTTAAGTCACTAATTTGGGAGAGAATTTTCTTGCAAAATTCACAGACGTAAGGTTTTCCATTTGAAGGAATAAGTGAATGAGTTTTTAAATTTATTCGTTCATAGAAAGCTTTCTCGTTAATCTCGCAAACATTTAGCTTTTCTTTTGTATGAATGCGTACATGTCTTTTTAAGAGGTCATTTCGCGAGAACGACTTCTGACAAATTTCACAAAGAAAAAGTTTTTCATTTTTTTTAACTGAGCAAGTCTTATCCTTTTCCATCCTAGAATGTTTTGCTTTTAAATAATTACGTTAATGGTTGAGAAGAAATGTTTCAATTTCAAAATCCTTACTGCAGATAGCAGACACAAATAGCATATGAGTTAAATCCATAATTAAAAGAAAATCGTTAAAATACTCGACTGATTACTGTCATCACTATGAAACAGTCTTTTATCTTGTTGCATTTGCATCGGCACTTAGCAGAACTTCCTTTAAATGCTTGATGTTCAGATTCTTTAACCCATAAAATATGATGTATGGTCTTTAGACAAATAAAGTAACTAAAAAAAAGGATTATTCTCACTAAAAAACAAATGGCAATAAACTTAAATCGATAATCTTCAATAAATTCCAACTACAAATACAGCGCGCCAACGTATTTACAAATATTCTATTTAATAAGTTGAGTAGTTCGAAGTTTCTTCTCATGGATGCTATACTTTCACCTTTTGAGTTTGTGGACCTGAAAACTCTAAACCCAAATATTCAAATCAAAGATTTAGTCTCTAGACAGTCTTGACTTTACGTCCCAAATTGGTAGTTTGGATAGGTTGAGTCATCCTACTTGTCCGGTCAATTTTCTTAGCTTGAGCACTTGTTCCTGTTTGTCTATGAACTTTGCGACGAAGAGAATCTCCAAAATCAGCATTAATTTCCAGAGAATACAAACGTTGTATCGGTCATAAAATTTCACCACTAGCTGTTCTCACCTTTGCCAAATGTGCAATATCAAGCCCTGACAGGAACAGTTTCCTAACGGCCAGCGAAACTTTTTTAGATTTTTATTCTCTACAAGAACCACCTCTCCTACAGTAACACCATAACTTCTCCTAATTGTCTTTGTATTTTGTCTTAAATGATCCAATTTTTTAGTCTGAAACGTTTACGACGGTCTTCACGAAGTTTAACTCTATGCAAAAGCCTTAGTTGAAGATTGATAGATTCTAAATGGTCAAGATCAGGTACACCATATTCTTTTAATTCTTATAAAAACATAGAAGGTGTCAATGGCTCCAATTCATTGTCATCTGAAATATAAGCGAGAAGTCTAGAGTTCACTACACTTTCACATTCAAACAGTAGAGAATCAAATTCTTCATATTTCAAACAAGCTTTTCCAAGGACTCTTTATAGTAAATCTTTAACAAAAGCGATGTGACGCTCCCCCCATCCACCCCACCAAGGAGAAGTAGGGGTATAAATTTCCACACAATTCAATTTGCAGTCCCATCAGCAATCACTTGATCTCAGTCAATCTTCTGCAAAAGGTGATCAGCTTCAACAAAGTTCATACAATTATCGGTAATTATAATTGCAGATCTTCCTCTGTGAGCTATAAACTATCTCAGTGAAAGCAGAAATTTATCCGAAGACATAAAAGTCACAAATTCCAGATGTATGGCTCGAAAAACTGCACACGTAAATAAAACAATCCAAGATTTACTTCTATCTTTCAAGAAGACATGTCCAGCTAAATCTATTCCTGTTACTTCGAAAAAGGCTCCCTCTTTTATTCGGTCTTCTGAGAGAGGAGCAAAATTCACTGAAGCAGACTTGGCATTAAATCTTTTTCACTGAACATATTGACAGATTACTTTCCGAACTGTCCTTCTGACCTTTAAAATACAACATTTTTCTCTAAGACATGCAATCAAAGTCTGAATCCCAAAGTGCGTGAGTTCCTCGTGCTTATACACAATAATACTTGTAACAACAGGGTGATATGAAGGCAAAATAAGTGGAAACTTGAAATCTTCAGTATCTTCTCTGAAAGTCAATCTCGTCTTCATTCTAAGCAACTCATTTTTATCTACCACATGTGGCATATTTCTTAATCTTTGGTCATTACTTGAAGAAAATGAAGACTTTTGTACAATGATCTTGACTTTGATTTCTGCTTCCTTGAGTTCCTCAGCTCTAAACATGTCTGTTGAAGGAGTAATGTTCTTATTCTTACAGTTATTGCGAAATCTGATGATCCACACAGTAACTCATAACAATTTCTCATATGATGAAAATCTGCTTAAGAATATTCTTGGATACTACTAAAGAAGTAACAACTGATTTTCTTCTTTCTACATTTACAACACTCTTATATGGTGATAAATTAGAGATAGGCCATATTTTCTTTTCGTCTTTTAACCAGCAGAACCTTCCAACCACATTCGAGCCATCAAAGTGTGTACCGAACAACCCCTAGAAGGCAAGTCAGCTGGGTTTAAAGCTGGGCAAGTCAGCTGGGTGGCACATGATTCCACTGACCTGGTTCACTATTAGTCCTTATTTCCTTCACTCTGTTCATCACAAATGTTGCCAGTTGCTCATAATTTTTAATCCAAAATAAACACTTCATGGAATCTGGCAAATAATGCACAGGTAGATTACCAAATTCCTTTAAATCTTCACATATGGTCTTGGTTAGTCTCACGCCAATACATCAGCCTAAGAGATCTAACCTTGAGATAGAAATACCTTTTAGAGGAACTACTCTAGATCTTGCTCCCACCAAGTTACAAGCAGCCCTTTGGTCATTTTCAACCCTTAAGAAAATGTAAGTAGCATAAACTTGTTGACTAGCATCACAAAATACATGTAAGCTATTTTTTGCATTTTTATGCACTTGAAGCCTTCTTGACACTTCTAGTTAGCTTACTTAGTCTTCTAACTTAGGTAACTATTCCACCCATTTATCCAACTTATGAACAATTTTTTCAGGCAGACTTTCATCCCAATAGGTTTTTATTTTCCTACTTTCTTGGAGCAATATCTTAGGAATTAATGTAATTGGAGCAGTAATGCCAATGGGATCAAACATTTTGTGACATTTTGACAGAATATATCTTTTTGTTATTTTCGCAAATTCATTTTTCTGATCATAACTCGGATCAATTTTTAAAGTCTCTTCCAATGTTCCACACGAGGCCAAGAACTGGTAAAACAGGAACATCATTTTGTGATTCATAATCTCCCTTTGAAGCAGCAAAAGAGTTGTGTTGCCAGCCACGTAATTCAAATTTCCCTAGAGCCATGGTTTCTTTCGATTCTTCAATAAACTTTATCAGTTCAGACTTGTTTGCAACACTGGTCACACAGTTATCAACATACATTGACTTCTTTAGTGGTTGAGATGTTGACTTTATAGTCGTCAGATACTCCGTCTAAATGATAATCTAATGTGGCACCCAAAAGAAATGAACTTGATTTAGTGCCAAACACCACACGACAATGTCTGTAAATTTTGATATTATTTTGGTCTCCATCTTGCCACCAAAGAAATCGCAGATAATTCTTGTCATTATCATTCAAACCAATTTGCAAAAAGGCCTTACGGATATGGACTATTACACCATATTTCCACATTCGAAATCTGGTTAAAATGGATGGTATAAGTTCTTCAAGGTTTGGACCTTTCACTAGGCAGTCATTTAATGATGGACTTCCTTTGAATTTTTCAGAACCATCAAAGACTGATCTGATCTATGTCGTAGAATTCTCTTTTAAGATAGGTTGATGAGGAAGAGAGTGGCAGTTCAAGTTATCCAGATGTTCAATATTAATTACGTCTTTCCTCCTGTTCTCTAAAACATTTTCGTAATCCTGAACGGTATTAAGTGCCTTGATTCCGTCCACTGAATTTTTCAATTTTTCTCAGACGAACTTTTGTTGGAAGGCAATGGAGAATGATTTTCCAACCAAGTTAGTGATACAACATATCTTCAATTTTTATTTTTATTAAATGGAATCCCAAAATATTTCCTTAGCTTCATTTTCCAATTCTGTTTGATACTGTTTATCAGCAGGATATAATATTCCAATAGTATCCAAGCTCAAAAGATCACTTATATATCTTTTTTGCATGCAAAGATAAAACTGTCATGTAACTGTCAACCTTCATTATTCTGTTTACCCATGAGAGTCCATCCAATCAGGGTTTCCATTGCGACTAATCCACAAGACAGATTCACAGTTTTGCCAGCGAAAAGTTTTCCAGCAATGTCAGCACCTATAACACATTTACTGAAGATGAAGAATTTAAGGAACAAGCTTCTTGGTCACTTAGGAATATCCCTTTTTCTTTAATTTCATTTGTCCAGGATCCAATACTCATTCTTGGGATATCAACACATATTTTTTCTTGATCAAAGGCTTCAAAAGTACAGTGATAATTCTTTTGGAAGCTACTCACATATACTCTGTACAGATGATGCTTCTGATGACTTTCAACACCCCCAAATAGATTGTGGATCATTTCTCCAGTTCCAATAGGCTCACATTTCATCTTTGTAACAGCTTCTTTACTTTCACTGGCTACCTGTGTCGATTAAGGCTCTAACTGGAAATTCGATGTTCTTTCCATGGAGAAATACCACCAGAGTTTGTAGAAGAGCATTAGCTGAACATGTTAGATTTGCTAAAGAACTAAAATTTTTCCATGTGTGTTTCTGATTGATCAACCATTCTACTGGAATCTGTTAGTTCCAAATCTTTTGTTCTAGGACACAGGACCCTATAATGTCTTCTTTGGCACAAAGAACAATTAATCTCGCTTCTGCAGTTCTTCACTTGATGACTTATCTTCAAACAACTGTGACAAAATATCTTTTTTAATAATATAGCTGTTTTTTCTGATAAATCTAAATTTAAAGCAGGTTTACAATTTTTACTTTCATGATTCTTTTCATTGAAAAAAAAAACACAAGTTGTTATAGCAAAATTCTGATTTCTTACAAAAAGTCCAGTAGCAGTAGATGTATGACTTTTCAATGGGTGAGTCTTGGAACCGCAATTTTGCTGAACAATAAAACCTTTCATTGCCAGATTAATTCACTCATCTGCTTTAACTTCATTTTTCAAAAACAGCATCAAATTTTCCAACCTTGATTCCCCCTTCTTATCATTCTAGTTATTGTTCCTCTGCCAAGCTATGAGGATTTCTTCTGATAAACAGGATTCCACCAGAGGAAACAGCGTTACTGCTTACTTTTCAGTCGTCATACCTAGACTTTCCAGAGCTTTTAATTGAGTTTCAATCCGATCATACAAGGAAGAAAGTTTCTCTTTTTGATTTTTAGAATTCATAGATATTGTTAATTTCAATAATTCTCGTACATAAAACTCCACAAGCAGTTCTTCCCTTTTAAAACGTGATTTTAAAGAATCCACTGTCTTCCAATAGTTTTCCCTTGATGGTGGAAAACTCTCAACCAACTCTCTTGCTTTAGTGGAAGGTTTCATACATTGTATTAGATACTGAAATTTGTCAGCATCATCGATATCTGGATCACTGTCAATTTTACTGAACTGACCCCAAAATGGAAGCCAGTAATTTATTTCCCCACTAAATTTCTTTAATTCAAGTAAGGGCAACTTGAATTTTCTCTTGGATACACTGTGAGTAAAACCACTTTCATCACTCTCACTAACATTATACCTTGTTTTAAAAATCAAATTAATTGTTTAAAATTTTCTATTAAAATCATCTGATACATTAATTTCAGCTATCAATTTTGTTGAGTCTTCATCTGCTTCCAGTAACATTGTATTTTAAATTTCTTCAAGCAAGATGCAGAGTTCATTGTATTCCTCACTCAATAGTTCAAAATCGGCCAATAAATCGAAACCATGAGCCAAATCATCGCCAGCCTTAGAAAAGTCATCGTTAATGGAATCATGCAAACGTAAAAATGAACATGGAGCAACTAATCTTTTTTTTATTAAGATGCTCCATTTCAATTTCAAATAAACTATAGTGCTTTAAATGTCAAAATAATAATCCAGTTCAAAATTCACTTGTCTCTCGAAATAATTGGTTAAACTTCTTTAAAATTATAATTGATGTAGTAGTTGAATTCTTTCATGAAGGACACCAGAGAGAATAGGAGTATCATTTATAATAATACAACATTAACACCGGCGCTTCAGATCACTTTTCTCTTTCATGAGTAACTACTGTTCCCCATCCTATTAAGTTTAACATTTTCTGATTCCTATTACTTAATATTTTGCTCTATAATTGTAGAACTTCGCCATCAAATTAAGAACGTCCTTTTCGGAAATCTAAATACACGTGATACTGTGTTCAACATTCAAGATTTAAACATAATAAAATGCATCATAATAACAGATGTATTACATAAAACTCAATTCAAAATAATTCGCCATAAAACTAGCTAGTGTTAATGATGATGTTGGTTTCTGAGAACGTCTACGTCCCTCGCGGCCTTCAAGTCCGTATCTTGCAGCTGTGGTGAAGAATGTCTGTGTGTTCAAAATTTTTCAAGCTAGGTGGTTAGGAAAGTCTATTGGAGTTATAGCTTGAAAAAATACGCAAGAAATTGAAAGATGAGCCCTGAGCTTTGCTGAATTTTTCCATTGAACAGAAGGTAAGGTACTAAACAAGAGGCTAAATAGCTGGTGTTAATATCACCATTATATATATATATATATATATATATATATATATATATATATATATATATATATATATATATATACATAAACTATATAATTAAAACAGAAAATAGGAATGAATAATGAAGTGAAATGTTCCTTTTTCTTAAGAGGTAACAATGAATTTGGCGACTTCCTGAGTCATTTTTTTTATGTCATTTTGACTGCGGAGCTGTAAGGAGAATTGAAGAAATGGAGCAGTCGATCTTTTCTCCACTCACTTAAGTTCTAAATTTGTAAATGTTAAGTTTGAGATAAATGAGTCATTCTTTGCCTCTCAAAAAGGACAAGAGTAATATTACGAAAAAATCGTTTGCTTAAATGATTATGAAGAGATTTGCTCCTGTGCGATTGGCAACAAATACATTATTATTATTATGTGTTGTTCTATAAAATTTAGAATTGGTCTACTGTTGTAATGATTAGAGATGTTTCTGTTTACATAAATATTAGTATTATTTAAAAGCTCCAACATTTGAAGTTTCTTTTACGTTTTCGGTGTGGCTAATTTAATTTATTGGAACTAATTAATTTAATGGCTAAAGTGAAATGTTAATGTAACAGCTCTCCTGAACAACAGAAAAGTTGCTTGCATTCCGCACACCTTCTGAAAGGAAATTATGGGGAAATGACGGTTTTATCAACACACACCTTTCCCATATGAAATGGTTGCTAATAACTTCCTGGGTGATTTTTTTTGTGTGAAGATCTCCCAAGTTATTCGTTCATGAGATTCTTTAAAATGGGTTCATTCTATGAAAGGATATCATGCTAGGGTGATGATTGCATATTGTAAATGATATTGGTATTGCTAAAAGTTTAGCTAAATTTTAATTATATATTGTACCGTACCTCAAAATTGAGCGAATTTGAATTTCCTTTCATAGTTTATACTCATACCTAGTGAGTGGAAAGAAGCTCTCGGGGGATATGAGTTATCTATACTACCCCACAATGATTAGTTGTTAAGAAGAGTTCGTTATCATAGAATATATCAGAAAATGGCTTCCAATGAGAGTATATGCTCATGCACAACACTTATGGAAAAGTGTCTGAAATTCCAAGTTGCTAGATCAGCTCATATCTGAAACCTTATAAATATTGAGGTGAAGCATATATATTTTAAAAACGATAAGCAATTGAGAGATTTGGACAAGGAGAGAAAATTTTTAGAGAAGGATACGAAACAGATAATAGATTACCTTATTTCCTTGTTCTATTAAAAACTTGTTTGTACAATGTAATTCAAAGCTTAATAAAATTAAGAAAAGAGTAGCAAAGTCTGGAAACAGAAACGCAGACTCAATTCTCTCCAAAACATTTCCCTCTAAAAATAGTGACTCAGAGGAATTAAATCTCTCCAATCAAAACAGCAATAAAGCTATATTTGAACCCGTTCTCAGATCTATCATATTTTGGATGAAAAACAGTTTTGCCCTACTTTCCTACGACGATCAGAATGCTATTAAAAAAAATTCACTTCCCACTTCTAAAAAGGTAAGCAATTATGCTAAAGTGCAATGCAAACTACAACCTTGTCCCCCTGGAGATACAGCGAATTCATTCCAAATCTTCAGCTAAGTTAGCAGGAGAATTTAGTAAAATCCAGTCAAAATCTGTCTAACACCGATCTATTACAGCATTCCTTAAAAGCGAAGGAGAAGAATATTATATTACACAAACACATAGTGCTTGCCAAATTAAAGCTGTGATATCCATTATTCACAGACGTCAACGAAATCTTCAAGGAACTAAAAAGTAAAGGCTACCTGAAGGAAAATATCGCGCAACTAACCTAACGACCAAATAAACCTCTCCCGAGGTTTTTGGTCGAAGTTAAAAAAGCACAAGATATACCAGACATTTTCCATCTGAACAATCTTCTTTCCATGTCGATTTTCGCAGAGACGTTTTAACGCAGTTCAGGGGTTACACAGGGTTTTAATTCCAACCTCTTCAATTACACGTCGGTAAATTGCTAAAAGCAAGATGTCTTAAATGCGGAAATGTCCATTGCACTGGCGACTACAAAGCCAAAAACAAGACTAAAAAAACAGTCTGTATTAATTATAGAGATGCTCATATTGGTTCTTGGCTACAATGACCACTATTCCCTAAACCAAAGTCGGAAAAAGGAGAAGTCACCAATAGAGCTCAAAATTCATACAGAAATGTTACAAATGAATATTCCCATGCATCTATCCGCAGAAACCTTCAACACACCCGAAATAACCAGTTTAATAATAAATATGATACCTTTTCAGCAGTCAAAGAACTCCGAACTTTCTTTGACCTTTTCCCAAATTTACTAATTAGAAGTGACTTTCACACTGTCCTATATCGACGACACAGGTTGCTAAAATTAAAAATATTCCACCTTTTTCAGTTTAAATCCTTTAGAAACACTCATCTTTACATATTATAAAACTCTGTTTTAGCAAAATTACTATAAAAACTCTCAAAAGTAGAATCCACCAATGGACTGAGACCGCGGTAGTCTAAAAGTCATGGTTGCGGACTTGCGGCCAGTGGTTTTCGTCGAGTCGTAAGTCCAAGCCTTGATACCGCAAAATACCCACCGTGTATATGTTAAATCTGTCAAAACTCGTAGCCCTCCCGATGATGTGGTGGGGAAGTTAGGGAAGAAGGATGCCAGCTCAGGTGTTGTACACATCACTTGACCGATGTTCAAAATTACGAAGTCTGTCACCAAGAGCCCTCGTGTTGTCTTTGGTGCGCCGTTAATAAGACCAACGTACCAATAGACTGTTCAACCGTAAAGCTTACTCTTCCGGTTATTATCCCTATATAGGTGTTCACATATTTAAGAACCAGAAATTTTTCTCTCGGAACAATTTTTTCTCTCCATATTCTTAATTTAATTATAAAAATGAACTTGATATATTCCAGTCGGTTTCCTACAAAAGAAATTTTGAAAGAGAAAAGTCAAAAAGTAACAATAATGAATAATTATGTAATACATGTAGATGCATTCGATTTCAGCTTAATATTCCTTTAGTTATAACACTTGTACAAGTCCAAAAAGGCAAATCTCTTTTCGTATTTAATGCAACAATCATTTATTAATGTATAATAGTGTCAACATATTTAAAAATGTGCGGAAGTGCCTGTTCTCAAAATCTTACCACGTATATACTAGCTCATATATTTCGTGGGTAATCTTTTTAGAATATAAAGTTATATTTATGAAAATAAAAATTGTTACTTGTGGGTTTCAAAAGTAATATAAACAGATGATGTACAGCAATAATATAAAAGACAAATAACGTTATCTCATAGTTATATGATTATAAAATACCAGCAAATGTAAATAATAAAAGAAAATATTAAAAATTTATAATTCTTTCTAATTTCTCCTTTTTGCTTTAAACTTGCACTATCATATCACAGAATAATTTCATTCAGATTGACTGAATAGCAAGTAAAGCTTTATAATGTTAGTATTATAAGTTCAGGTAAACAAGATGATTCAAATTGTATATTTATCCGATTTTCCTCCCCCCTCTCCCTAAACTGGTTCACTCTCTTCAAACTACCACGCTACAAAAAAAAAGATAGACTTGGTTTGATTGTCTAAGAAAAACGTCACGCTAAGAAGCAACACGAGGGTTATTGGCGATGAATCTCGTGATTTTGCACCTAGGCCAAGTGACGTGGACGACATTTGAGCTGACACCTTAATTTCCAAACTTCCACACCGCGTCTTGGGAGTAATCGGGATTTCGACCAGATTTAACGTGCGTCAGCCCCTCTACACTGCGAGTCTTTAGTGATATTAAGGCTCGAACCCACGACTCGATGAATACAACTCCAGCCCTTAACTCGTGACCATGAAATACTCGATTACTTCGGTCTACATTTTATATGAAAGCATGATTTCAGTAGCTAATGGAATTCCTCAGTCACAATAAAATTTGAAAGGAAACTAACAGAAATTTTCGCAAAGAGTTTACTTTTTTTTTTCCATTGCAAGAAATTCTGTCTTTTATTCTTTTTTCGACTAGGTGAAGGATATAATTTTTCTTGCAGATTTGACGATAATTCACGTTATATATATATAAAAAAAATAAAAAATAAATGCAACACAAATTTTATTATAGTCGATGTTCAAATAACTAAAAATACTGGGAAAGAAACACATGAATTGCAAGTTTGGAGGTTTAAATAAGAAGGGGGTAGTCAATAAAACTTTAAAGTAGAAATCGTAACACTGCAAATTCCAAGGAATCTTCCATTTTCTGGCTCAACTCGTCAATTCGTTTGGTTTCTTAAATGTCTCACCAGAAGCAACACGAGAGCTATTGGCGATGGACCTCATAATTCTGAACCTCGGTCAAGTGACGAAGACAATACTTGACTTGGAAAGCCTTCTCTTAACTTCCCCACCATGCCAAAGGGAGAACTTTGGAACTCGAAAGATTTAACGTGCATCAGCCTCGGCTACATGGTTGGTCTTAAGTACAAAGGTCGAGCCCCCGATTCGAAAAAAACCGCCGGCCTTGACCTCGGCCACCCCAAATCTCCAAACGGGTCTTAAATAATGGAGCACAGGAGTAGATACCATGTATTCTTCCACACTGAGACGATTTTTAATTCTGCTTTTTTCACTGTACTAGTTAATATTGCTGACTGCTTAAATCAACGAGATTTACTAAAATTTTTTCAAAAGATATGTATAAAAATAAGAAGGCTCCTCCAGAATTATTATTTTTTCAATTATTTCAAAGAATTTTTATGAACAGTTTTGTACGCAAGTTTTCAAGTGTTTAATAAAAATCTTTAAAAAAGTTACTCCAGAGAAATCTCTCTTTTTTAATGCTCTTTCAAATACACTTTATTCTAAGTAATTGAAATAAATAATCTAGATTGAAAGAGCGGTAGTACAAAACTCCATGCAGGAAACGGAAATTCGAGGTGGCGTATCGACGGGAAGTTTAAATCTCAGACATTCATCATTTTTCACAGAAAGAATTATTTAACTAATTAAAATATGTATTAAGATATTTGATGGTGAATGAATGCTTTTTTTTATCATGAGAGATTTGAAAAACAGTCCTCTATTGTATTTTATTTAAAATTACAATATCTGTCTAGGATTTCACAATTATTAAACATTTTTTTATGACAAAACGATTAAAATATATTTGTCAACGTAATGTGAAAATATTTTCTTCACTTCTTAGAATTAAGGAAATAGCTTAGTTTTTTCAGAATTTCAGAAAAAAAAAATACTTTAAGAGTTGATAATTCCTAAGATACAAAACTACATCAACGATAAATCGTGTACAAATCTTTTACCTTTCCCAAAAATTATAAAGTTCGAAGACATAAAAAAAAATTTAAGCAAAATTAAATCATTGAGTTCCGCCCTTTTTTCCTTATGGGGGGGGTATAAATATTTAAAGAGAAAAAGTTAGCAAGCAATATTCATACGGAGGCATTTAGAGTGAGTTATATAGAATTACAGATTTAAAATCACAGAATTAGAGGAGTATGCCTTTGTTCAAGTATATATAAAAATACTTAATAATAGTGAGTATTAATTTGCACTTTGCACTTAACATCATCTTAACTTTTGAAAAAAGCAATGGAAAACACACTTTATTTTGTAGCTGGGAAATTACTAATATTGTTATAAACACACACACACACACACACACACACACACACACACACACACACACACACACAATTATATTCATAAAATGAGATTTCCTTAGCAGAAATTGTTTGATAATCACATCATCTGTGTTCACTTCTTCATTTCATCTTTAATTTACAAATATAGTAATATATTACAATAATAATGAGCGTAAGAATACCATATTACAATAGAATACAATATTACTAACATTCATTACATTTATAAATATTTATCTGTCACATAAGTTTATAACTAGAAAATATTTTTAAGTCAGACATTTTGCCTTGAGAGTCATTGATTATTATGACTTTTCTCAGATAGATGTTAATTTGTATATAACTTAATAGAGGGTAAAAATAAACTTACATTCTAGTATTATACTTTGGAATTATAGAAATGCATGATTAAAATTATACAAGATTCAAAAGGCTGGCTAGTTTGAATAAAAATGATTTTACAGCTATTTCTTCCATAGGGGTGATATTTAAAATTAAATTAATGACCCAAAGTCTTTTAAAAACAAAGGAATAAAGCTAGTCAGAGTTTTTCCCCCTATAGACATAAGACTTGCCGGAATACTTTTGAGTTTCTCCTTTTGTACCAACTCTCTCGAAATTTAATGCAAATAAAAGTATGATGCATTGACAAGTGGAATTTTCTCCAAAGAAGCAAAATTTAACAATGAAGCCCATGAAAGTGTCTTGGATTATAATAGCGAAAATTTTATTAACGCTCAAATTTAAATTTGTCCAAAAATCCTTATATGTTCAACAACTTACTTAATCTTTAATATTAAAAACTGTGCAAACAAACATTGACATACAAAACAGTTAGTTTCTCAAAAATATAGTTGTATTGTTGGTGTCCATATAAAGTGGGGACCTCCGTAAATTAGAGTGAATGTAAATACCTTTATACACTTAGACAAATTATTTAAATCCAGTGAACTCACTAAGGCAAAAAACACATAAAAAGGAATTACATTTAACTTCCCCTTAAAAAAAAAATGCCATACAGTGGTGTGGAGAGAGAGAAAAATCCACCCATTTAATCATTATCAATCAATATATCTGAGATAACGATTAAAACATTTTTTTGCAATTTTTTATTAATAACATAACGATCCCTTTTCGTTAATCAATCCTTTTAGGTGATATAATCTTACCTCACATGCTTTCCAAACGTTTTTTTTTTCCAAGCAAAAAATTTTGTTCTCTTTTCTTTTCTTTTTCCAAAAGAAATCTTTTTGTTATGAGTAAGCGATACAGCTCTGACATCGACCTGTTGCTACACCCATCAGAAAGCAATCAGTGGAAACCCATTTGAAAAAACCTCCAGAAGATATTCAAACATCCTGCAGCAATCCTTACACGTGGAGCCTATGCCGATCTTCATTATACTTTTGTCAATGCTATCTACATTTTCCGGTGGTGTAAATGTTTCCACAGGTTCTGTTCCGAGCGTTCCATGTCAGTTTTGGTACTGACCATTTTACTGGCAAACCACCGACAACTGTTGCTTTTGATGGATGTTGGGTAACTTTTTTCAATCCATTGTTCTTCTGCCATACGGTGTTTTTACCCATTAAAACAATGTTTTACTGTAATACTGAAACCTGGTTTTTTCCATTTTTAAACAAACTACGACTTTACATCTAAACCGGATAGCCGCTGTAGTCCGATCGACTTGTGTAAGACAATGTTTCACAAAAGGTTCAGTACTTCAGAAGACCTGGTTACTGGTTGCATTAAGAGCGCCCTCTGCTAGTCTCGGGAGTTATTGATTGATGTTAATTTGCTTTTATCAACATTCATATCTACCTTTTTTTTAAAAAAATTTACCATTTTTTTTCCCAATAAAAATTATTTATTTAAACGCACTTTTGCAGAAAGAAACACAGCAAACTCTGCAGCTTCAAACCAATAATACAAATAACAGTTTTTTGCAGAGTGGAGCGGATACTTCTATTCAGTACGACGTATACGATTCGCGCGCACGTGTCTCTGAGTGGCTGTTGATTTCCTGATGGCTGAAAAGACGCGAAGACGATTCACGCCCTGGTCAGTTTCCAATGCAATCGGGATTTTGCCTTTGTAACTCCTTAATTACAGACCCACACTTTCTGCTGGTGCGCCCGCTAGATGTATATATCGAGATAAACCAACGCTTTTAAAAACAAAGGTTTTATATGGTAAAAGTTATTAGCAAAATTATTGGTATTAGTTAAACTGGTCACAAATATTCAAACATAAAAATAGTAACAGCAACGGTTCCCAAAATTTAGAGCTCTGATGGGAAGTTGGTTAAATTAACAACAGACAATTGATGACACACTGATACATAATACAGACACACCGCGAAATACATAACGACGTTAAAACTAACTCTAGTACCAATCCGGTAAATTAAAATGGCTGGAATACAGTTATCAACCCGTCGGAGAGATTAGAATTATTTGGCGGTATTTTGCCAAATGTGGCTAACTTTAGTTCCTGCTGAAAATACCAAAAATCGCCAAGTTTGCGCCAATTGAACGCGCCAAGTGTATTGAAAATAAATGTATTTAATAGCAGCACATAAAACCGGTCGCAAATGTCTAACATTGCATTGTTGAAGGAGTAAGTATTTATTCCTGTACTCTTGAGTCAATGACAAAGTTGGTTAAATTAACAATAGACAATTTGATGACACACTGATAACATACATACAGACATTCAAGTGAAATACATTAAACTAATAAATTAATGAACTGGTAAATTAATGTTGAATACAGTTTTATATCAAACCACTTGGAGAGGTGGAATCTATTTATAGTATTTTGCCAAATACACCCTGTTCCGTTTTTCTGCATGACTTGTAAACAGCCAAAAATCGCCAAGTTTGCCACACTGAATTGCGCCAAGTGGTTAGAAATAAACTGCATTATTAAAGAAAAATAGTTAGTTAAAACTTGTCGTCTAAATATTTGCATTGTTAGGCGAGTAAAGAACGATCTCAAAAGCTTCAGAGTTGTTTTGAGGTTAAATTAACAATCGAAAATTTGATGACACACTCACACTCTCTCCACACACCCATGAAATTCAGAAAACGTTTTAAAAAGAGTTATCACAAGTAAAACAGACGCTTTTAATAACTGTTTACGATTTATTGACTTCCAATAACATTTTTTTCCATTCTAGACTTAGAACAGCACACATTTTGTAGACACGAACAATACAATTTTATAACAATAATAAGCGGGAAATAATGATCAGTATAATTTATTACCTGAAATTTAAAAAAAAAAAGGGGTGATGTAGAAGTTAGAGAGTGAGGCTCGTTCAGAGATGTCAACCTCTGTCACTTGACTGTGGCTCCAAAATTGAGACCTGGTGTTTTATATAAGAGGTTGCACCATCAACTAACTTATTATTTGAATTCAATTGAAAATCAAGTGATGGTACTATAAGAAATTCTGCTTCTAAAATATATATGACCCAAGAAACTTAATTAAATTTTTACTTAATTTGAAAAGTATAATAACAATTTTAACGAAATGCCTTTAATTTAAAATGGTCGTAAGGATCATATATGGTTCCGAATATAGCTGTACAGCGTCAATGCTTTCATTCGTTTTCTTTGCAATAATTTTTTTAGTTTCTTTTGCACATTTACATACACTATTATTCGATGCTTCTTTCTTTTCTTCTTTTTTTTTTTGGTTCTACTGATCATTAAACTTGCTGAACAGTAGTTTTTTATCTGCAGCGCGTCAATCATCAAACTTTCTGCAAGGCAAGAGAAAAAATTGGTAATCCGTCGTGACCACAGCAACACGTACAATGTTTCCAATCTTGCTGTACAGTGAAGGTATTGATTCCTGAGACTTATGTTTATCTTATTTAATCGTATTTACTCTGTACTTACTATATACAGCGCTATAATAATTTTAATTTATAACACGCAATAATGTTTGTATTTTTTAAAATTCATCTGAGTATTTATATAACTTTCAACCAATTTTTTCGACATTGTTTTAATTTTTTCCCATAACAAGTTAGTTATAAATTCTCTTCACTTGGCATTCTCTATTAAATTAAAACGCTTGTATTAAACTCGTCATAATTTTACGCAATTTTATATCGCATTTGATGTATAATAACTTGGGAATAATTTTAGCCACTGTTATTGTTTTAGTTAACCCAAAAAAATGTCATATCTGACTACTTTTCAAAACTATATCTTATTTTATGTATATTTTTATGTCTGCTTTTCACCACAGGATCGAACTTAATTTTCAAAAAAAATAATACAATAAGTCTTTTTTTTGTTGATTCAAAGGAAATATATATGTAAATATTATGTCTGATACCTGCTTTCACCCATAATGAAATTGTACTGGTAACCCCACTTCAAAAATAATGGCAAATTTCCTATTTTTTTTATATTAGGATTGAAGTGATATGTCACAGAAATTACATTTATTTCATTTGCATCGATTTATGAATTACCTTAAACTGTTATGTAAACGAATCAAGCTATGACTTAAAAAAAAATAACATTATTCAGACTCTAAGAAAACTAAGAGGCAGCCATTGCCACTTAAGGGGCTATTGATTACAGGTGGATCACTTTTTGCTAAATTCAGATCAATTTTCAAAGTTTTTTTTGTCCGTTTTGCTTCAATTTTTTAATTACATTTAATAAATATATTCAATTTAACAATCCATTGTTTCCTTTAATTTCAAAAATCTATATGTGGTCCATTTCGATAATTTCCATCGTTTACTTCAATTTTATATTTCTAATTGAGTAATTTAATAATAATAATTCTTAATACAAAAAAGCTCCCTTTATTGGCAAATTATCTGCAAAACTTTGTATATTTTTTTTTTTATTTAATTTTAGGAACGTGGGAATTGGATACCTATTTGGAATTTGGTACATGCTTTTTACGAATTATTCTATAACTTTGTGTTATATTAGTTTGTTGGTTTAACTGGAAGGTTTGTCTTTAAATTTTAGATAAAATTGTTCACGTCTTAATCAAGATACATGAACAACTGAAGCATTTATGCAAAGCTTATTACTTACGTTTTTTATTAAACTATTTCTTTGTTTTTAATAGAGAAATTATACTCAGTATATAACTAATTACTTTTTAAAAGTTGTCAGTTATATAATTTTCACAGCGTTTATGTGTATATTTGTTTAAGTGTAATAAGAAAATGTGAATAATTAGAGTTTTATTATTTAGAATTGGATTATGACAGCATTCAAAACATAGTTTACTTTAATGAATGTATATTCTAATGCATCAAAAATAAAGCAAAGTGAATGATAGTTATTGTCGTAATGGATCAATAACCCGAGACTAACCCAGAGATGGCGCTCGTAGTAAACCAGTAAACTGTGGTCTTTCTAGAGACTAAACCTTTAGAAACGTAACAAATTTTAAGTCGATCGAATTGTAGAAACAGCTGAGTTATCGAGGCTGGAGTAAAGTCGTTTTAGAAGTTTGTTTAAAGAAAAATGGAAAAAACCGAGTTTGTGTTCGATGATAAACATTGTTTTTTAATGGGTAAAACACCACAGAAGAATGACATTAAAAAATACCTGACTCGGTCCATCAAAAGCAACGATTTGTCGGTGGTTTGCCGAGTTGAAAACGTGGTCGTACCCGACACAAATGACGTGAAAACACTCGGGTGACTGTAGCCGTTACACCGGACAATGTGGAGTGAAGTGACAAAAATATACCAGCAGCGAAGCTCCGTGAGATTGCTGAGATGACACAGATATCATTTGAAAAGTGTATTTACCATCCTTCATGAAAAAAAAATTGAGCATGAAAATTTTTTTCCAAGTGGGTACGATTATTTCTGATGGAACAAAAACAGCAAATCTAGAGTCGACAGATTCAGGAAAGCTGTTTATTGCCATTTACCGCAACAAAAAAGATTTCGGTACGCCATGCGACCATGGACGAAAATATGGATACATCAATGCTTATGCCAATCTAGTCGAAGCGGCAGTGGCGCACAGCAAAGCCGTCCGAAACGGGTGCAGTCAGCTGGCAAAGTCAAGGCCGTTTTTTGGGATAGCCACACTACCGCTGAAAGGTAAATCGATCAACAAGATTATTATATTGACTTGCTGGTGCGTTTGAAGGAGGAAATCGCAAAAACACACTACAGTCTCGACTATTGATCCATGTGTTAGAGAATTCTATACTACATACGCTGCGAAAAAAGAGAAAACGTGAATAAATTTTCTCTGTACTCGGTGGCGTCAAACAAAGACCTTCGGCGCAACACGTCTTCATTCTGAAATTGATAGAGTTTCACGAGCCTGTATCATTAAAATGCTGCAGAGTGAACTGGGTTTTATATTGATAGAAAGGATGATACAAATCCAGCACGGAAGAGAGCCCCTTTACTAGTCACTGTGAAAAGAGGAAGATCAAAACGGTGGCTGAATCTGTTGAATCGGAGTTTAAGGTGATTGGGAGAGGAACTGCAAACGGTAGATTATCTCGAAGAATCTTCAAAAGAAGGCCTTGACCTAACGGACTGTGGAGAGAAAAGAATATCGAACCTTTTACCAAATAATATTCAAATTCTTTTTTTACATTTTTCTAAAAAATAAATTAGACATTTTTTTTCAAAATTAAGAAAATCTATATTTTGCTGCGCGCAGGATTCTGAAGTATATTATTGATTAAAATTTACAAAAGTGATGATATTTAGTAAAAAAAAAAAGTTTAGAGGGAAAAAAAATTTTTTTTTAATACAATTATTAAAAAAAATATAAAATTAATTAGAAACTTAAAGAAAAAATCCAATTAAAATTCATATAAAAGATTTTCTGTTAATAATTTGTATAAAATTTGATCTACAAGTCACAAAGAAACCTTTTTTGAACTTGTACATAATATTTCACACTGATATCTTACATAGTTTCTGAGAAATCCTGCGCGCAAGTTAAAAATTTTTGTTCTGAGAAAAATGAAGTTAAAGTTGAAAAATAACAATAAAAGAATTCAAATCAAGGTTTAGTTTTTTCTCGATAACTCTTTTAGTTTTCAAAGTATCGTTATAATTTTGGTACCAAAATGTTCAAAACAGATGACACTCTAACATATATTTTTTTTCAAAACATCAAAAATTTTGAGGTTTAAGGGTCCTGAGACCCTTTAATGTGAAATAGTAGCACACAAATTGAAATTCCGACTGTGTGAATAACTATTGATATTAAATACAGCAAGCGCACTTTAATCCAGCATTTAGTGTGTCAGCCTATTCTATAATCTGCTCTTTCGGATTTTTTTTTTGTGGATTCGAGCATTTGTTGACTTTGACCACTAGGTCACTGCGCTGCTCGCATTTTCACCAAGTGTTTATTGCAACTGTCGTTTTCATTGAAGTACATTTTTCCCCCTAGTGGGTTGCATAACACGTTTTCACAACATTACAGTTGTGTCCGTACAATTTACTGTATAGTTAAATGTTCTCGAAGCTCAGTAGGTGTTTAGCATAAGTTTTCATAAAACTTAAAAACGTAAACATGTAACTGGAAAAGCTCGTCACAAAGAGTTTTTTTTTATCATTGCGCTGGATTAAATTTTTCTAGTGCTGCGTTTTTTATTAATACAAGAATATTCAATTAAATTAACGTTCATGGCTCGAATTTAATTTCATAGTAGCCAAAATGAGACAAAATACTTTTTTGGATATTTATACCATCAACACGGGTTAAGAATGTTCCTAAATATGTTAAATACGCGTTTTAAGATATCCGTACACCTTCAAAACGTCATTTTTTGTCAAAATTTTCGATTTTCTACTTTTAATATCAGTTTAAAATTTAAACTTTTCTTCTTTCTAATAGTGTTTGAATTTTGCTTATTCCTTATTTAAAACATAAGTTTCAGGGATTTGAATTTTACTCGGTAGCTAATTTTTAATTGCATTTGAAAGTTTGTTTTTGATTTTTCTCAAAATGAGTTTTCTCGACATATTCACATATTGCAACGAAGATATCAGAAACAGTTATGAAACAAATTAATTTTAATTTTGCAAGTATTTTCCTTATATAAGAAGCCCTACTATTTTCATGATTATAAAATTGATATATGTTTAGTAACAAAGGTGCAAATCATGTATCGTTATAACGTTTTTTGATTTTTCATTGTTATTTGACTCGAAACACAATTAAAATTGTTGTAATATGATTTTCGTCATGAAAGTAGTGCCATCCTCAAAAAATGTTATGATGAATAAGATAAAATTTACAGAATAATGTTATTTTTGTTCACTTTTGAGTTATGAGCGTTATTCTGATAATCAATTTATGTTCTATTTTCACCATGTTTTCCACTCCAAAATCCTTTTTTGAATTAAAAACAGATTATTAAATGTCTATTTCATAGTTTTAGGTTATATTTTAGCATTAAAAATATATTAGCAATTTTTTTTTTTGAATTAAGTAGAAATATTGTATGATGATTTAAATTTATATTAATGATTTCTTCCTTCTTTTAAAAAAAAGGAATCTCTTTCAGTAAATTTATTTAGATTATATAGTTGCTTCGCATAAAACCCATATAAACCGCGAGTCGATTAGCTCGCGAGCAATTCAGTTCCCAGGTGAATACGCGTCGAAAGAAATGCTCACGAGCCGCTCTTGGTGATCTATTTCCTTTCAGTTTTTCGATGAACACAAAAGAACCCCCCTTTTTTTTTTTGGATTGGAGCCGTTTCAAAGGACGACTCGCAATTATATGCGCAACTTATCATATAACAGTGGCATCACATGAATTATAAATTATCAAATACATAGAGAAAGAAATTATGCTTATAAACAAGTAATTAAAAAAAATTAAGTCAATTCCTTCTTAGGTCAAAAAGAAAATTTTTATTTTAGTTACTTTTTATTAAATAATTACAATTAATATAAATATGTATATACATATGACAGAATCACAATATTAAGTGGCAAAAGAAATTTTTTTTCCAGCGATCTAAACGCTTCGTCACTGACGGTATTTATTCCTTAATTTATATCTTGCTAAATATCTTATATAAAAGAAATTTTTTTCTTTCATATAAAACTAAAATTAATTATTTGAAAATCAACTAAACATTTTCATGCTTCGACGAGATTCGATCCGAAGATTCTACGCCGACGCTCTACCAAATTTGCCATTGCAAGACAAATGACATAATAAAAGCATTGGCTTGTTTCTTAATTCATCCGGTAAATAAAAGAGTCGAAATGCAGTTAAGCCCAACCACCCTTGGCCACAGGAATTATTTGGCGGTATTTTGCCAAATGTGGCTACCCTGGTCCGCTTCGCGGGCTTAACGTTTAGCAAAAAAAAAAAAACAAAAATCGCCAAGTTTGGCAATTTTTGAAATAGCGTCAAGCGGTTGGGCTAAACTGCATTTTCACCAATTAAATTTAATTAAATAAATTAATATTTGGAAAAACTCTATTAACAACAAATGTTCTCCACTACAAGTTTTAAAAAATGTATTTCAAATTGAGTGGTTGAATAAAAAGTATTTTATTAATGATTGAAAATAGGAATTTAAAAAGATTTTAAAAATAAAATGAACTGGTCAAATAAATGAATTGAGTTCAATTTGTCATCATTTTTTGGCGTGCTATTGATTACCGTTTGGCGGGGTTAACATTACAATCACCAATTCTTTGGCTGGTAAAAAGGAATTTTGAAAGAAATCAAAATTTTTTTAAAGTAGATTTTTTTTTTATAATTTAACATTGTTTGTCTAAACAAATCGCCATAAACTTCAACGGTTTGGACTGCATAACAGCAAGTGCGTTGATAATTGTATATGTATATAAAGAGTCGATTAAAATAATTTTAAAAAATAATAATTGGCTTTCAAACGCTGCAGTTTTACTTCCTTGTCTATGTTTCTGAAATTGCGCAACCATACTCTGCGTGTGTATGTGTGAAAGAGAGAGAGAGAGGGAGAAAGAGAGAGATAGAGTGTATGGAGTGATATCATTGAATCGTTCTTATCAAATGTGAAAGGAGTTCTCTATGCGTCAGATGCGAAAGAGGAAACAAGCTAAAGCAACTGTTGTTTTTAATTGCTTATCAAGAAATTGAAGAAAAATGGTAAGTGTGTTTCTTATTCTACCCTCAGAATCCCAGCTCTCAAATTTTATAAATTTAGGGGCCCTTTCACATTTTAGGATATTTCATTCTTTTTTATTTTGTGTACATTAATGTTGTCTTAGAACCCCGCATTAGGCTTAATGGTGGCAATCCTTGCCCTTTTGTTCCGCTTTATGTACATGTACGATAGTAGATTTTGTTTTCCATAATCCTCTCACGTACTTTAACGAGTTTGACTCGTGATGAAGATTGTGGCCCAAACATCAGCAGCACAAGTCAAACTCGTGGAATGAACAATGGGCCTAATGTAAACATTATAATTATTAAAAATCAAGTGTAAACGTAAATTTTTTTTGAGTTGTTAGTGTTTCCCTATCATATATTGATTCAAAGTGAACATTTCTCGCATTTCAATTTTTTTTGTTTATGTTGAATATTTTAATATTATAAATAAATATCGTGTGACAAAAATAAATATCGTAAATAAATATCGTGTGACACGCTATTTATTTTTAGGCTCAGCGTTAGAACATTCTTTAGAACAAAGGCACACTGGAAGACGCTAGAAAACTGTAAATGCTATTAAAGTGTCACATGTATATTAATGAAATATAATTTTGAAAACTGTTATTTGGAAGCTCTTATGAAATATTATATATATATATATATATATATATATATATATATGTGTGTGTGTGTGTGTGTGTGTGTGTAAGGTAAAGTAATGAATTTATCATTAAAACACATAAAAGTAAGAGAACAATTAAAATCCAAAATCAACACACAAAAAAAATCACATTTATAGAACTAAGTAAAAGAGATGAAATAGAATCAAATTTGAAACTGAAAGAATAATTTGAATACCCAACAAAACAAAACATGCATATTCAGACTGGGGACTGAATTGTGGGGTTAAACTAGTTCTATGGTACCAACCCTCTCCCATTGCATCTTGTTGGGTAAAAATGGATTACTCCAAAATTCAATTTGTAATTTAAAGAAAAGAAACAATAAACAAAGAAGAAAAATTGAAAGGCGAGATATCTCAATTACTAATTATTATTAAAAGCAATTGGTTTCCAAACTAATAAAATATGTTTTTCACCTAAAAACTTTCCAATTAAAATTTTTTAATCAAAGACCATCTATTAAATTATCCAAATAAAAATTATCCATTTAAAATTTATCCATTTAAAAATATCCAATTAAAATTATGCAATTAAAAATGATTCAATTAAAAATTTAAGATTTTTCGAAACAATAAAACATTATAATTAAATACTTCCAGTTAAAGATTTAAAACTTTAAAAACTACATACCCGAATCTATGTTTTTCATGAAAAATCAATTCAAATTTCACAATTGTAAAGGCAAAAAATCAAAAAATCATATCTTTGACAAGTGATCATGAACCTCAGTGCAATAGGCTAAGGAACTTTTTTAAATGATGATGTCCACCACCATGCACTGTTGCTAGATAAAATTTGGAAGTCAATAGTACTTAACTAATTTGAGTGTAAAAAGTTTCAATATAGAATATTTAATTAAAATCCACCAATAAACTAATCATGACCAGAAATCATATTAAATGATACATAAATCAGAATTTTATTTGTTATAATTATTTGAAATTCAATTGAGTGAAATATGTGTCTGTAAATGTGTAATAATACAAAAATGTTTCGAAATATCTTTACAACTAGACCACTAACTAGCTGTCTTTGTGATGCTAATGTTGTGTAGTGGATTTGTTTTGAAACGAAAGTTCAAAAATTCATGAATTTTCTGAAAAGCAATAGCCCTTATGTATAAGATTAATTTTTTGAATAACTCACCAATCCAGAAGATACTAGAGTTAGCTTTTACTCCAAGATGTAAATATTAAAAATACATATAAATCGATATATGAAATAAATATTCTATTGAGAAACCATTATAATATAAAAAAAAATTTTAAATGTCGGATACAATTTACATAATGATATTTCAATATCTTCCAGAGTCCTCTAAGAACTCCTCATAGGAAATCTTAAAAACACATAAAAATAAACCATCATATAAATTATTGGGAATATATCTCTTTAAAAAATCTAATGGATAATTACGTTCTTTACATTCTGTTATAAATTTCTTAATATTATTGAATATATCTTTATCATTTGTAACTAACAGTTTATTACGATGCAAAAAGTTTAATATAATGTTTCTGTACATGGATAAATGAATATTGCCTTCCTAGTAAGGCATTTTAATTATCTTAAATCCGAAGGCATCTCTTTTATCAAATAAATTACTATAAATGATGTGATCTCTTAGCTGTAGCTCTGTATCCAAATATTCAGCCCCACTCGTATCTGAATTTGTCTGCAATAAAATCAAATAATTAGGATAAAAATCAATGTTCGGCTTAAAATCTTTACATTTACTAAAAATTATTAGGTCGTCTAGATATCTATATAAAACATAAAGAGAGTTGTTGAGATAGTTTGATTCATAAAAATGTAAATAAAGATTAGCTAGAATGTTGTTAGCTGGTCTACTCTGAGCTAGGCCTTTTATCTGTTTGTAAATTTGCTTATTGAAAAGTATATAACTTTCCTGCAGTACTAATTGTAAAAAGTTTTTTAATTTGCTAATTTTTATAGGATTTTTTATGCCATATTGATTAAAAAGTATCATCATAACTCTAATCATATCCTCTATATCAAAGGAATTAAAAATATCCTGAAAATCATATCTGTATATTGCTTGTACCTGTGTATTGCCCATGGAATTAATTAATTCTATACTATTTTTAATAATAGCAGTTTTCTCAAGCTTTTTTAAAATATTATTTCAAACATTCTGCAAGATTTTACCTGATTTAGTTATATATGTATTATATCCATTTGTAATAGTTCTGAATTTAATTGGGTTCTTATGGAATTTAGGAGTTAAGAAAACATGAGGGAATTTTTTATTATTGAACTGTAAACTAATTTATTTGTGAAATGCATCTGACCTATTAATAATTTCTCTGTCTTTACATTTTGAGAGAACAAAAGCTTCATTATTCTGGAAATATTCATCCATCCTTTTGAAATAAAATTGCTTACAAATAAATGAGAAGTTTCTAGGAACTTTAGCCACATATACAATTATAATTTTTTTTTTGTAAATTTTCTATTGACGTTCTAATATCCCTGAATTTTATTCCATTTTTAAATCTATAATTAACACTTTTTAGATCATTGCAGACTGTATCCTTAAATTCCCTAAAGGCCTCATAGAGCATACTATATTTGATAGCTATTTTGATAATAAAGTCATCAAGATCCTTACATATTTCTTTTTTAGCTACATAATTACTCTCTATTATTGGTAATCTGTAGCCTGTTCCTTTCCTCATTATATTCCTTAATTTTTCATCATTAATTAAATTAAAATCCCCAGTGGCCACATGGCCATGATATTCATCCACATACACCATAGTCATTCATCCACATAGTCACCATACACACACATTAATCCAACATTTCCATATCCATTCCATAATTGTAATTAAATATTAATCTTCCTAATTTTTTGTTATACCTAAAAGTACTTTTTATAGTTATATTTCTAATTGGGAATAAATGCATGTATTTTTTAAAAACCCTTGAAAAATTTATTCTATTGAAGGATTTGCTTAAGAATCGAAATGTGCAATATTCCGTTACATTTTCATTAACAATATGCATCTTGATATTTAGTTTTTTAATTATGTAATTACTTAGGTCTTTCATAATATGATAATCTTGTTCATCCGGTAGTTTTCCAAGTATCTCCCTAGCAACTCTAATTTCAGCCTTCTTCAATCGGAATATGAAAAATTTAATTTTTTTAACGTTGAAGATTTTTTTAAACCTTTTTCTAATTCTATAATGTTATTCCTAATAATATTTGTGTCCATATGTTTCCTTTTCTTACGTTTACCTCTATTATTTCTCACATTTTTATTTTTACATTTATCTTCGGTATAAACACATTCCATTATATCTTTTCGCTTCATCAACTGAAGCAAATTTCTGTCATAATATATTATATTTAAAACATATGGGTAAGTTGTCTTAAAAAATCCTATATAGAAATTTTCCCACCATAACATTTTCTTCTTATTGGGAATTATCCTAATTATATATAAATAAATGTTATAAAATCCATGCATATTAAAATGCGCGATTTCAATTCTACTGAATTGATTTTCCTTTTGGTATCTCTTTGAATCTGATCTATGTTGATTCATTTTAATGTTAATATAATTAAATGTTTGGCCTATATATTTGTATTTTACATTTCATCATATTATAATACAGTTGTTCGTTTTGCAGAAAGTAAACTGGGATTTTTCATCTCTTTGTTCTGCATCTACCATGATACAAGTTTTGCATCTTTTATCACTACAATTTCTATATTTCAATCTTATCTCACTAAAACTTCTCAAATAATTATAACGATTCGCTTCGATATTACTATTTGTCTCTATATCATTTTGATTAGATTCATTTTTCGATCTGTACACATACCTAGTTTTATTAAATATATTCTTAACAAAATTTCTATTCCAAATAATTCTAGTTTTATATTTTCTGATGTAATTATCTCTAGAACCTAAAAAACAATCAAAAAAAGAACAACTATAAACATTTTTTTGAATATTTTAGTTTTAAAGTTTTTTTACATACTGACCATTATGTCTGCACACATCTTTGTAATCACTAATATTACATGAATCCATCAAAATATCTTATTTAGCACTCAAGAAATTATCTCACCCTTCATAAATACACATAGTGATCATAAATGCAAAATGGTAATTTTTTGACGATAATACACACACCATCACAGTGCAATACCAGGCATTGACAACCAAGCCAATTTGCCAGTCTCTCTATTTTTGTAATAAAATTCATATTCATTAATACAGTTAAAATTATTTAGAGTTATAGTAAAATATCACAAAAAATTATTAATAAAATTATTAACAAAATTATCCATCATATAACAATCAATCCATAATAATATCAATATATACAAAAAATCAAGTACAAAAGACAAAGGGCCAGTATAGTATTTTTTATAATTTCTTATTAAAAGTTGAAAAAGTTAAAAATCAATTACCATAGACCACAGAAACAACAAAATTTAATAATTCGAAATAAAAACCAACGTTTTTAAAAACAACGTTTTTATATGGTGGCAAAGTTTATTAAAAAAATTATTAAAATATTAGTTAAAACTGGTCTCAAATATCTAAATATTGCATTGTTAGGCAAATAAAAACGGTTCCCAAAATTTCAGAGCTCTAGCTTGATGGGAAGTTGGTTAAATTAACGATCAAAAATTTGATGACACACACACACACACTCACACACACACACACACACACCAAGTGAAATTCAGAAAAACGTTGTAAAAAAAAAGAAACAGTCAAATTTAAAACCAAGAAATAAAGTTAAAACAAAATAATATAACAACAAATTAAGAAAACACGAGAATAAAATCCAACATAGTCATATTTTGAATCTATTAAGAATTCAAAATCAACTATAATCATTTTAATAAAATGTTTGCAAGAAAATATATGTATAAGACAAAGCAATGAATTTATCATTAAAAAAAAATTAAGAGAACAATTAAAATCCAAAATCAACAACAACAACAACAACAACAACAAAAAAAAAAAAACACATTTATAGAACTAAGTAAAAAAAATGAAATCAAATCAAATTTGAAACTAAAAGAATAATTTGAATACCCAACAAAACAAAACATGCATATTCAGACTGGGGACTGAATTGTTGGGTTAAATTAGTTCTATGGCACCAACCCTCCCCCAATGCATCTTGTTGGGTAAAAATGGATTACTACAAAAATTCAATTTGTAGTTTAAAGAAAAGAAACAATAAACAAAGAAGAAAAATTGAATGGCGAGATATCTCAATTACTAATTATTTTCAAAAACAATTGTTTTCTAAACTAATAAAATATATTCTTCACCTAAAAACTTTCCAATTAAAATTTATCCATATAAAAATATCCAGTTATATATATATATATACATATATATATATATATAATATGGGAATCATGTCAGAATGGCATATTATCATAAATAAAAGACACAGAATGATAAGTAATACATGAATGCAAATTGAATAAATAGAATTTTTTTACAAGTGTTTTATATTACTTTCCTTTGTTACACGTAAAATGTCATTTCGATATGTAAATTCCTTCCTAAAATGTTGTAAAGTTTCAATGGTAATTTATTGTACAGCAGCAGAAATTCGTTGCTTAAATTTAGATAAATTTGTGGGTAGTAGTAGCGCATACATTTTATCTTTTATAAACTCCCAAAGGAAGAAATGGTATGGGAATGTATCCGATGACTTAGGTGGCCAGCTGTGTACATTAAATCATCTGGTTCACTGCGGCAGATCCATCTGTGAAATAGCTCCATGAGAAATTCTAAAACAGCTTTAGTGAAATAACTTCACAAAGACCACACGAAGACAATTCATTGTATTACTTGTCATTCCGTGTCTTTTGTTTTTGAAAATTTGGAATTTCGGAAACGAATGATTCATTTTGAATAACTGTGTATCACAAGTACTTACATTTCGGATCAATTGTTTTCATACCATTACATTTTCCATTGAAATTTGATCAATGAAACTCTCTTCAGGCCATCATATTAAAAAAAGCAATAGGGTAAATCATAAAAAAAAAAAAAAAACAATTTAAATTGAAAAATACATTAAACTCAGAGAAATTATAATTTTTGACATAAAAAGAATCATCGAGGAAACATTTTACCCGCATCATTTGTGTTTTTTTAAGGTAACTAAAAGATTAACATTCTTCAAATATTGATTCTTTGATTTTGCTATTAAAAGTTGGAGGAAGGGGGAGGTTTTGTCGATGCTGTGGATGTATTATTTAGAAGAATATGATAAATAGAATATATTCGTAAGTGGGTTTTTAAAATTGTAAACATAAGAGACACATTTACATAAAAATAACTGCATTTGCTTTTTCTAAAAAAATAATACCAAAAAAAAAAAAAAGGAATTTTTATATTCTAGTAAATTTCCTCAAAATGCACCTCATCTATAATGATGAAATTATCTATATTATAAAACGAGATAATTTCCCATACAGTGAATGTAATTTTTTTTCTAATAAACACTCACATATTTTAAATGTGGCACAATATTTGTATAAAAATTATGGGAAACAAATCTTAAAATTGAAAACGTTAAAATGTTTTGATTAAATTGGGAATATAATTGAATTATAATTATGATCAGCACATCGAATGTTATGTTTATAAACTTTCTGAAAACTTTTAAGTTTATAAATATAGTGCATTTTTGTGTGTGTGTAAGATGTACCTAATGATAAGTACACGAATTACAAATGTAAATGCATAACTGTTGATCATTAATTGATCATACATAATTATTTATGAATATAAAATCGATTTTCTTTCATAACCGTATGCATAAGTATACAGATATCCCAATGTTAAAATTCAATTTCTATTGTCTTTAGTTAAAAAAAGTGAAGGTTATTCAAACTTGGCTTGAAGCCACAAAAGACCGGCCGTGTAGCAGGGGCTGATGCACTTTAAATATATTGAGGCTCAAAGTCCTCCATTTGGCATGGTGTGGAAGTTAAGAGAGGGAGATGCCAGCTCAGGTGTCGTCCTCATCACCTGACCGAGGTTCAAAATTATGAGGTCTATCACCAATAGCCCTCGTATTGCGTCAAGTGCGACGTTAATAAAATCTAAACCAAATCAAACTTGGCATAAAATAAGCCCCTTTTTCCTAGTGGAAGGTGTCTCGGTTATCTTAAGGCAAGAAAGAATTTCGAAGCATATGAAGTTGTCAAATAGAAGAAGAAAATACTTGCTAAGTTCTTTTTAGCCACCCAAGAGGCTATTGTTTTAGTTTGGTCACTTTTGGAGTTCCAGATCACTTTTCAATTTCTTATCGTTTGCATCAGTTTTGATTACATTTAACTTAAATATACTCAGTTTAATAATTTATCATTTGCTTGAATTTTAACTGCCTGTAGATGATATAATTTTCAATTTCCTTTAATTTTAATATCGGAAAAGTTTACTATTGTCCATTTCTCCATATTTCATCGTTTTCTAATTCTCATTTAATTGAGTATTTTAAAAATAATTATATAAGAAAAGAGCACCTTGGGTGGCTAAATCTGTTCTTTGCGAAACTTTGCATAGAACCTTTTATTTATTTATTTTTTTGTTTAATGTTTTTTTCTTCTTCTTTTTTTTTTGTTAAAAATTTTGCATAGTTTGTGTCGAATTTGATTAATTTCATTTTTAAATTCGAAAACAAGAAAATGTCTGTTGAGGGTTTTTCGAACCATACAGTGTGGGATTGATGGCAAAGTATATTGTCTTGTTGAAAGAAAAGTTTCTCCAATTCAAGGATATTCAAGACACATAAGCTGAAGCACGGGGTATTCAAAGATATCGAGGTGGTACTAACCTTTGAGGGGGGATGTAACCATTTTCAAATAAAACAAATCACTCGTCAATGTATGCAATTTAGAACCACTGTCAAAAAGGGAGAGGACTGCACCCGAGATGGAATTCCCTTTTCCAAATTTCCACACCATGCTAGCGGAACCTCGGCAGATTTAGCGTGCGTCATCTCCACTACATGGTGGATCTTTAGAAACACCAGTTCTCGAACTTACGACTCAACAAAAAGAACACCTGCTGCGAGTTTGTGACCATCACCACTCAAGCGGTCAATAAACTTGTTTGAGGTTCGCTGGGTAATTTTATCGGAGCGGCCTTCAAGCTCGTGTCGACAAGATAAAGCAAATAAACTTGGTAAAAATTTTGGATTTAAAGTCTTTCTGTGAAGTGGTTTCATTTGAAGAATAATGAAGAGAAGTCATAGGAGTCTGGAAGTAATAAACTTGAAGGTGATGGTTTAGTTCAGAGGAGGTGCCGAGAGCTCGCTTTCCCATTGGTAGTTGGAAACGGAGGGGAGCTTTCCCTGTTTGAGGTTCGTAATTTGGCACGTGCTTTTATAGGCCGTGCTGCCAGATGCAAGAAAATAAAACTTTTTCCAGTTGATGATTTCTAATCTAAACTAAAAGCATAGGCCACTGATAGTTTGGGGGTAATCTTATAGGATAAATGTATGCTAAAACTATGAAACTTTGACGGAAACTTATACCTCGTCTGATATGAAAGTCGTCTTATCTGCAGAAATATACAGATTACGATTTTTAATTCTAATACAGTAAGTCTCATATCGGGGGGGGGGGGAAACAAATAAGTTCTAAGCGCTAAATTGAAAAAAGAAAATAAAAGTAATTAAGTTTTTAATAATTGACAACCTTATTGTAATTATCTGTCCAGGATAAATTTTAATTTTAAAATATCTACAGTCTGTTCACGAGTTTTTTTTTTTTGACAAAACTAATTTTAACAGGTTCTACCGAATATTTAAATTATTTTTGCTCATCATACAATTAATACCACAAAAATTGTCAAATGATAATAAAAAAAGCAATTTTTGTTATTTATTAGTAATTAAGACATAAAATGTAAATCTACGGTCTGACCAAGTTGACACGATGCAATCGAGGTTCATGGTTACTGAGCCACGAGATAGTACATTAATAAAAATTGAGAGACAACATAAATTCCAATACCATTATGAATTTTCTGTATTATATTCACACTTTTTCGGTATTATTTTTAATTATTAAGGAAATCTCTTATGCAAGAAAAATTTATTGCTCTTAAAATTTGATCAATAAAAATGGTTTAACATGTTGAATCACATTGGCCGCGAGATCTCGAAAATAATCTCTTACAAAAAAAGTTCTAACTAGAACATTTCGCTTTCCAAGAAATGATTATTCACATCCAATCAAAATATTGAAATCTAAAAAAGAGACAAATAAAAAGTATTAAAATGGTCGGCCGTGGAAGCCTAGTGGTCATGGTCGTGGACTCGTGGCTGGTGGTTTGGTCGAGACGTAGATTTGAGACTTGATCCACCAAAGATACGCCATGTAGCCAGACTGATGTACGTTAAATCTGTCGGGGTCCAAAATCATCCTTTGACATTGTGGGGAAGTTAGGAGAGGGAGATGACAGTTCAGGTGTCGTCATCGTTACTTGACCGAGGTTCAAAATTAAGAGGTCTGTTGCCAATAGTCCTCGTGTTGCTTCTTGTGCGATTTTAATAAAACAACCAAGCATGGATTGCTTATCGCACTTATAAACTAGAAAGAAAGGTGATATTAATGTCTGCTCTTAATAGAAAGTCATGATTTTATATGAAAAAAGATTGATCTGAATTTCATAAAAAGAGAGCCATGATTAAACTACGAATTAAGCAGACTAGCGAGTTAAGGCTCCCGCCTATCAGCTATTTTGATTTCGTCAGATAAGAGTTAATCCTATGGAATTTTGACTTTCGTTCTCAATTTTTTACTATTTGATTGCAATAAAGTGCATCTGAAAGAGCAAAAAAAAAAAAAAAAAAAAAAAAAACAAAAAAAAAAAAAAAAAAAAAAAAAAAAAAATGAATGCTTCTGCGCAAATACTTTTTTTCTCCGATTTTGAAAATATTTAAAAATATTTTCTAAAGATCACAAAAACTCATGAACGAATCATTCAAATAAGAATAAAAATACTTTTAAAAATCTGAGGAATAAAATGTTTCCACACAAAAAAATTCATTACTTAGTGCTGTGACATATTCAATTTTTAAAAACAAACGATTTAATCTTAATGTGATACTTTTTTAAGATATTATCTGTCCAACTTATAAAGGCAGACGATTTAATCTAATGTGATACTTTATTTAAGATATTACCTATTCTAATTTTAAAAGCAGACGATTTAAACTTAAAGTGATACCTTTTTCAATATTCTTTATTAAGATATATTTTTTTGGCAACACCAGATCATAGTTTTGATTTTAGATAATTTACTGGCAACGGATATGAAATTTAGTATTGAGTTTGGTTCCAAGAGGTAAAGACGAACGTTGATAAATGGTGCTTGTGTAAAATTGTCTCTTGAATTTATGTTTGAAAAGATGTGCGCAAATAAATGTGATGTCCTGAAAACAAGTCATTTTAATTAATAATCTTCAATACAGTACAGTGCTATTTCAGATGCACTTTATTGCATTCAAATGGGTCAAACAGTAAATATTTGAGAATGAAAGTCAAAATTCCATTTTTCAGCTGACGAAATCAAAATGTCTGGAAGACGGGAGCCTTTATGAATCAGGAATTAATGGGGCATGGCTATAGAACGATCAAAAGTCTTCTGACAGAGAAATTTTATTATTACATATAAATATTATACTCACTTATACAATTAATTATTGTTTCAATTATCACTAATATTTTGTTGGAAAACATTTTACTTCCAAAACTGCTTCACTTATCTTAGGCATAGAGTTTATTAACTTGTTTATCTTATCTGCAGCTATTATTTTCTATTCATGATTTGATGCATGATACAAATGTTCGGAAGTCTAACGATTGAAGTGATAATAATCTTATCTGACTTCTACAACAAATATGCTATCAGATTCTCAAGCCTGAAGTTTAAGCCATTTTATAGTTTAAAGCTTTTACCGCTTAAAAATTGTCGCACTTTACATGAGTTTATGTCGTTACCATGTAGGGAATCCAATCTATTTTTTTTTTTTTTTTTTTTTTTTGGCATATTCTTTATAGCATATGGTACTATGTGTTTTTAAAACGCTTTTCTGAATTTCACTTGGTGTGTGTCATCAAATTTTCGATCGTTAATTTAACCAACTTCCCATCAAGCTAGAGTTCTGGAACTTTGGGAATCTTTCTTATTCGCCAAACAATGCAATATTTAGACATTTGCGACAAGTTTTAACTAATATTTCATTTTTTTTAGAAACGTAATTTGTGTAGTAACCTGGCGCCATCTATGGGAGATATATTGAATTTCGCAGAGAGAGTGATCTTAAAGACGAGAGAGATATGAGGTTTTTTACAAATTTTAACTAATATTTAAATAATTTTTTTAATAAACTTTGCCACCATGTAAAAATATTGGTTTTTATCTTGAATTATTTAGTATATTTTTGTACAAAAATTTATCCGTTGTGCCATTTATTCGATTTAATACTCTAACAACTTTAGAGGAAAAAAACTTCCTTACTATATTTTACGTTGAGAATAAAATATCATGGATTGTTTCTTTCATATTTCGAACGAAGTATCGTATTATCTGAAGAAAACAAGTTATGTTGTTTACTTTTATCACAGTAAAGTGCTTTATACTAAGTCTTTATTATTCATTATAAATTAATTTTATCAAACTGTTTTCCAGCCTTTTTTTTAAAAAAAAGATACCAGGAGTCTTGAACTGGGAGAACAACCAAATAATCCAACATTTTTTAAACAACTTATTTATAAGAGCAATATTTATATTTAAATTGTTATGAGTAGTTTGATAAATCCCATTATTTATTTGAGTTATAGTTTTATTAGGATTGTACTGTATTGCAGACAATTAATAAAGATTACTTGTTTTCAGGACATCACATTTATTTGCGCACATCTTTTCAAACATAAATCATGTATACAATTTTCACAAGCACCACTTTTTCAACGTTTGTCTTTACCTCTTGGAACCAAACTCAATTCTATTTTTTTATGTTTGTTGCCAGTAAATTATCTAAAATCAAAAATATGATCTGGTGTTGCCAAAAAAATATATCTTAATGCAGAATATTGAAAAAGGTATCACTTTAAGTTTAAATCGTTTGCTTTTAAAAGTTGAGTAGATAATATTTTTTAAAAAAAGTATCACATTAAGATTAAATCGTTTGCTGTTAAAAATTGAATATGTCACAGGATCCACACCGGAATCCTTTTGTTACAATTCTATCGATTTTATTTGAAGCTTTGTAACGTCGATCGCATTTCTGTTCACAAGGTATGTAAATACGAAATCGGAATTTATGTAAAGAAAATACACGTTTATTGTATGAAAATGAAAAAAAAAAAAAAAAAAATTGTTCTTAGGATTGCCCATCGTTACCTATACCTTCCACCATCTCTCTCTGATAATTTGTGAATGTCATGCCAAAAACAATGTTCCTCGTTTGAGGCAAACCAGTCATCAAGCCATTTTCGTACATTTTTGTAAGATGTGAAGCGCTGTTCAGAAAATGCATGTCCCATCGATGCAAATAAATGAAATTGGGATGGAGCGAAGTCTATCGAATAAGCCGCATGCGAAAGTATTTCCCAATTTAAGACCTCAACCGTTTTCTTGACCGGTTGTTCTGTGTGTGATAGTGTATTATCATCTAGCAAAATAACTTTGTGTTCCCTTTTTAATGGTTTTTCTTCTACTCACATTATAACTATGTCTAGGTCAAAACTTTAAAAGCTTTTTTCTAATATTTTAAAGCTCTCAATTCTGCTGAAATTTCCTATACGCGACTGTTTTGAATGACAATACGATAATTCAATTATAATTAATAAAATTAGTTGATCAAAACTAATTATTAAAGAATTGAATTCCAATTGCTTACAACGTGAAACTGTTGAAATATTGAAACCAGCAAAATAAACTATCCCCTAGTAAAATTTTAAGGCATAAAAAAATTATGTTACTCGAAGTGTGAAGTTTGAAAGAATGTTTAACCCATGTTTAAAAAAAACTCGTTTTTACCGATGTTATTGATATTTCAGTCGTTTTCCACGAAGCTTGATTTAAATCGATCATTTGTTGTCAGTAACGATTAGTAATAACAGTTTCGCCAGGTTTTAGCAGCTCATAATAGATAAAAAATTTCCGATCACACCAAACACAAAGCATTGCCTTCCTTCCATTACGATTTGGCCTTGCATTCGATGTCGATGGTACATGTACATGGTAAGCATCATTTCGCAAGTGATTTTTCGGTTTTCTGCTGTCTTACGTCCAGTTCATACGGAACCCATTTTCCCATCTTCTGGATCTTCCCCATAGTTTTCAAACGTATGGGGACGCGTATCACACAATAACCCGCGAGTTATTGCGTTTGAGTATCATCCTCATCCAACAATGCTTACATTTCGCTGTCTTCAAAATCTTTGGGGGGGGGGGGGGCTGCCACGTTTTTCATTCCTAATGTCAAAATCACAACTTTTAAATTTTTCAAACCTCTCAAAACACGGTGATTTACTAAGAGCATGCTCACCATAAGCTTTGAGGAGCTTTCGATGTGGTTCGATGTCCGCAAATCGTAGTTTCCAGGCACAAAATTCCACGTGTTCAACGCTATTAAAAATTATACTGTTGTATAAAACTTACCATTGTAAGTTGAAAATCTTTATCAGGTGTCAAAATAAGAGAATAGCGTCAATGACATGATTTGGCAGTAACTACATTTGACAGCTAGTGTCATCTATGGGCAAATTACGGTTTCATATTTGCATACCTGGTAATAGAAACACGTGGTGGCGGTAGCATAATGAACATGGTGGCGAATTCTCTGCCGGAGTTGTTTCCGTCGAGTCTTGGGTTCGAACTCTGATGCCGATTAAGACCCATCGTATAGTGGGCTGATGCATGTTATATCTGTCAAGGTCCCAAGTTCTCCTGTTAACGTGATATAAAAGTTTGGAGAGATTATCAGCTAGGGTGTCGTCTTCGTCACTTGACTGAGATTCAAAATTACGAAATCCGTCGCCAATAGCCCCTCGTGTTGCGATAATAAAACAATAAATAAGTTATTAATAGAAACGTGACCTCACAGCTTAAAATTAGGATCCAAACTATTTTTTATTTGACGTGGTAGCTTAAATTTCCGAGAAACTTCTCTTTGAGATACTCGACTTTTTTTTAAAAATAGTTAATATCATGGTTTCGAATATCAAGGGAAACATTCTTCCTCTTGTTAACTTAACTTCATTTCAATTCTAAATAATAAGATTTACTCAAAAAATTTGTAAATAAAAAAAAGCAAACATATCTGTAGTAGGAATTTAGAAATCTTGTCAAATCACGCACACTTTTTAACTGATCTTAAAACATTCGAAATAAAAAAAAAAATTAAAAAAATTCGCAGACATTTTAAAAGCCCAAAGAAGTAAATTTGATGGCAACAAAATCATGCTTTTAATAAAAAAAATAATAATTAATGCACTTGAGCTGCATCTGTATAAAAAGTGTGATACAGGTAAAAAGTGCGCAAAAGTATGCACTAATGTGGAAGTTTAGAGAGTTGGTTTCTATACATCAGTTTTATCCACCTCATTTTGATCAAGGCTGGAAATCACGAGTTCTATTATCAACAGCCCTAGAATACTTCAAGAGCAGCATTCATTTCAATGAACCAATCTCAATGAAAATATTGAACTGTCATCTGCAGGAAATCCAAGAAAGTACTGCCTAGACCAGGCCTGGCCGACCCGCGGCTCGTGGAGCTGGGTAATCTGAATAAAGATTTAAACTTTTATTGTACATAAACAACCAAAGAACATTTCACCGTAAGTCGTTCGTATCATGCCCTACTACCATGGGAATTTCTCACTACCTGACTCAACTTTTATCACAATTTTTTCTTTAATCTTGTTCAAAAACAATTATAAAGCTTGTTTTAAAATGCGCGTGGGCTATATGGTGCGAATGGACGACACAAAATGTATAACTAACCTGCAAACTTACTGAAGAGAGCGGATGTGCATTACTGGACGTAGGGAGGAAATGCGACTCGCAGAACATGTGAAATAGCAGCAACCAGTCTGTCTGCAGCAAGCCTAATATATTTGATGCAGAAGTGTATTGTTCCAGACTAACTGCTCTGGTGTTTTTTGATCGTTAACAATTTAGCGCCTGCATTATGTTGAAACTGCAGGACAGTTTTTTAAATTTGTGTTTCGTGTAAATATATTTAACCCAATAAAAATAAATTTTCCTTAATTTATAGCAGATAGTTCTTGATTTCTCTAACGAGGATCGGGAGCATTTGTTTCTTCCCATTACCCAAAGAGTGAAAACTGTAGCAGTTTTTAACGTGAGAATTTGAGTCAGCATCGAATTTAAAACCTGCACACACACAATATATATATACAATCATGGGCAAAAAAATTAGCGCATCAAGAAGGAGTCGTCAAAATGAAAAGAAATTTTACATACGTAATGACTACTTTGATATAAGTAAATGATTAGAAAATTAAAGAAAAAGGATGATTTATTTCAGAGAAAAAGGCAAAAGAACGGAGGATTTAATACCTTGTTGAACTCCTCTGTAGCGCGAATGCACGATGCGATACGATCGGGCATTGAGGCATACAAGTTCTGTATGATATCTTGAGATATTTCGTTCCATATATGCTGTAACCTTGCCTCTAGTTCGTTTAAATTCGTGGGATGTCCATCTCGCCGTCCCAAATGATCCCAGATATGCTCGATTGGAGACAAATCTGGGGAACGGGCATTCCAAGGAAGGGTAGTAACAGTGCGGAGACAGTCTTGTGACACCCTTGCCGTGTGAGGCCGAGCATTGTTGAAAAATGACTCCTGGGAGCCGTTGCATGAGTGGCAACACATATGGTTGCAGGATGTCATGGACATAAGGCTGTAATGGTGCCACGGATCAATACTAAGGGTGACTATGTATTATAGGCAATGGCACCCCATACCATCACACCGACTGTGGGAGCGGTGTGTCGCTGTAAAGTAAAGGCAGGATTGAGGCATTCACCACGTAGTCTCCTCACACGAACACGATTGTCAACACTGCTGAGATTGAATCTGGATTCGTCGCTAAAGACAACCTGGTTCCATTCCGATGCAGTCGCCCAGTTTCCTCGTGCGCGGCACCACTCCAAACGGAGGCGTCGATGGGTGGGCGTCAAGGGCAGCACACGTAATGGTCACCGCGATCCCAAATGTCCTTCAGCCATGAGCCTTCGTATAGTTTGAGAAGACACAGGGGCACTAGTGAAGGTGCTACCCGTGCCTGGATGGCGGCCGATGAAGCAGTTAGCTGTACGCGTGCATTTCTTACGATGTGGCGGTCTTCTCGACGACTGGTCTGTCGAGCGCGTCCTGAGCCTGGTCTTCGTGTAATTGACATCTCTCGGGTCCACTGGTCCCAACTCCTCCTCACAACACAATCAGAGCTGTCTAATTGACGAGCTACTCGCCTAGCTGACCACCCGGCTTCCATCATGCCGATGATTCTCCCCCTCTCAAACTGCGACAGCTGCTCATATTGTCTTCAAAAACGGCGTAATGGCATGTCTACCTCAGCTCTTCCTTTGTAAACGATTCAGCACACTTAAACAAGCTTTGGTTACCTGTTTTATACTCCACGGAGAACGACGTTAAACGCCTTCTACCGGCTATACGTAATGCGCAACCACGCTGCATTTCTAATCATTTGCATATCTCCCCGACATGTACCTTCATGCCAAGTTTCGTTACGATCCCGCAATTATTTCTTGGTGCGTTAATTTTTTTGTCCATGAATATATATATATATATATATATATATATATTTGCTGACGTAGGACAGAACATAAAAACACAAAACAAATTGATTAAACTCGCGTAAACACAGATTTAACGTCCAGCACAATATAACGTCCATCGCAATTTCCTGAACCGTCTTGTTCAGCGTCTGGCTCCTTCTCCGTTTACGTCACATCTCACTACTCCGAATCTCTCTCGAAGTGCTAATTGGCGCTCTGGGAGCATCATGGCTATCTTCTGGGATGGTAGATCAGCAGATCTTAGATTCCACACACACACACATATATGTAAGTGTGTAATACGGCCCACCTTAATAAAATGTATTTCGTGTTTCCAAAGCGACCCGTAAAGTCATTTGGGTTGGACAGGACTGGTCTAGACAATCCCAAATTAATTTTGCCGATTGATAATGTTGACCCACAGCCAGAGCATATCACGTATTTCCCTTGCGACCACGTAATACAAATCCATTCTAACGTAAGTTTCTTCCTCAATTCCCACCAAAATATCTCCACAAATAAAAAAATAAAATAAAATTATAATCGCAATTTCATTTTAATTTCATCCGCCCATAAATATTAAACTTCTGCAGTTACTAATTATACATTTTATTGGATTGACATCCACGAGAATGAGTTCATCTTTTATACGAACAGTAACACAATTATATAATAATTATTTATTTTCAGGCAGAAGGTGGAAATCAACTCAGAGAGAGAGTCGTTGTGAGAGAAATTGATTACAGGGAAAGGCTAATGAATTTGATGAATGAAGTTGATAGAGAAATAGCTCACGCAAGGCCAAGACCTGACTTCTCGCAATGGATTATTCAAAGAAAAAAAACCCTACGCTTTCTCAAGGAGCTGCGCAAAAAACTGGATGGCGTCAGTGTTTCCATGAGTTACGGAAAGGGTGTTGGATATGGAGCTGCAATTACAGGCTCTGTCACCTCCGTTGCTGGAGTTGTGATGGCGCTCGGAGGACTACCTGCGGCCGATATTGTGATGAACGCTGGCAGACTGATAAACAATTCAGGTGCCCTTATTTTTTAGCTTACAATCATGAAAACACAAGCACATGCACACACAAATAACTAACGTATCACAATACTTTGTTTAAAAGGTAAAAACCCAAAATACTGACGTCTACAATACATCTTTATCGTTTATTGATTTCTGTGACCGAGACCTCCTGAAACAGAACACTCCTTCAAATATCTTTCTCTCTCTCTCTCTCACACACACGAGTTTATATAATATATATACAGTGGGGTGCCAAATTAATATGGACATTGTGACACATAATTTGACTTTTTAAGTGCATTTGACTCAATTGTAAGTGGTTCAAATGATGTGAGACTATATATTTTTACGTAATTATATATATATATATATATATATATATATATATATATATATATATATATATATATATATATACATACAGGGTGATCATAAAAAAAACTTTACCAACATTTGTATTTCTAGCGTTCGTTCCGTTTAACCCATCGAGATGAGATTTTAAATATAGTTATTAGGTATCGAGATTCTGTGAATGACAACACATCGGCACTGATGGTTACGGTTATAGTAACAGAAACTCGAAATTTTCGAATGATAACACTGTAACGTCATGATCCCAGAATGCGTAGAATGAAGCGGTAACGTGAAGGGATCACACAGCTTAAGAGAAGATTATTTTTTATTTTACAAATTGAATTTTAATATTCTAGTTAGGCGTTTCCACCTAGTTTCTATTTACACACACTGCTAACACATCTAACTACATAGCACAGAAGCAAAACGCATACAACTACACAGCACTAGTCCAAACACATATAGTTGAAATACCACCAATATCTTAATATCCGGTGTAGTTCGATTTAGTTCTAAATTCGCAAGAGAAGGTAATCGCCTCCAACTTCTAGCTGTAACGCTCCCTCGCTCCTCCGCAGGAATTCCACTCCTCTTTTTCTTCTCCCTTTTTAAGACCTCGGGTAGCTCTGTCTCACGCCCTCCTTTTGATTTATTTTCCTTTTTTGAAAGAACCACCCAATCAAAGACAAACTCCGATTTTGTCCCCTGCAACACTATTCGCTCAAGTCGGACAATGTCAGTTTTCCCCACGTCAAGTCGGTGTCGGCCGTCACACAGCTAGGCCATAAATTCACATTATATCCATGACATGGGTCAACAATACCTTACAAAGAGGATTCAACTCTGCCGCACCTGTGTAACAGAGTCAGATATCCATGAATGTGGCTGACCCAAGCCACCTGACTTTGTTCTTTATTGCTTTTAAGCTATATATTTTTATTGAATGGGAAGCTGGGAACAAAAACGGGGGTTCAAAACAAATCTGTGGAGGGGTTATTTATAGCCTACGCTACAACACCTACTTTTTCCCATCGCAAAATGTTCGAAGCGTGAAAAATCCTTAAAGAGCGTTGGAACTGTACTTATATTTCGAATAAAAATGTGCTGCTTTCTTCAAAAGGAAAAGGGTAACAACATATTTTTCTGAGAGAATAATTAGGAATAGCTGTTTAGAAAATAGAAATAAAAGTGACACAAGACTAACCCAATTGATTATAGAAGGTGGAAATATACTTCGAAAATAGTTTGCTTATCGAGGCTCGTTCAATAAGTCCTTAGAAAATTGAAAAGATGGGGCTTGTAGCATCAAAAATGGTTCCCAAATGGTGAAGATTTCGTTTTTATGCATGGTTCAGCGCCTTGTTATAAAGCAAGAAGTATTGCAAGCGTCTTAGTAAACAATAACATTCCAGTTTTACCCTGGTCAGGTAATTCTCCAGTTAAAAATCTGATTGAAAATTTTTGGGAAATCACAAAGTGCGAAATTTCCAAAAGACACAACAACTAAACGACGATTAATTTAAAACCTAATATAAATAGAGCATCATAATCCCCTAATAAATTAAATGTACAAAGCTGTGTATGGAAAGATACCCAGGCGCATTAAATCTTTGATAGCTACTGAAAGTAATGTGAACAAATATTAATGTGATACAGTATTAATTAATTATTATGTTGTAAAATATTTCGTGTTATTTCTTTTGTAGTGTTTTCTAAGCTGAATGTATTTTAGTCGCAATTTAAGAATTATGCAGAACCAGTAATGTTTGCTTATAAATTTTATAACTAATAAATCAATTCATAAACTTTTATGATTGCCCACATTAATTTGAAACTTACTAGACATTCGTGAATGGTTCAAAAAGTGCCTGTTTTCGACGTCAGATGATGTTGCAAAGGCAGTTGAGGTTATAAATGCGCTGCCATCTATTATATAGCTCCAAAAACAAAGGAGACACGGATTTATTGATTGCTTGGCAGCCATCTGCTGCCAAATCAAAACTCGATTGCTGCCACATATAATCATCGTCATTTTTCTTTGAGTTAACAACATCGATGAGACCTGGATTCATTATCATAAACCAGAAACAATCAACAATCAAAACAATCACTTCCAGAGAATTTGTTCCAAAGACTTCTGAAAAAGTTACTTCGATGATTTTTTTTGGGGGGGATGCAAAGAATATGATACATATAGACTTTTTTTTTTTTTTTTTTTTTGAAAAAAGGGGAAATAATAAATGCCCAATACCGCAGTGAATTCGCCCATTTTCCATTCCTAATACGGGTACTTTTTAAACCGTCATCATAAAATGAAAATTCAACTTATATACTGCTGTTCAATACAGCGTCGCTGTAATTTTGCATGAATAAGAGCAGCAGTGAGCCAGGAAAGGTGATAGTGAGATAGTGGTATTATTTCCAAAAATTCATAGTTTCAATTGTAAATCTATCACACAGTAGAACGACGAATCTAGAATATGAGAAGATCTTTTCGGCTCATCCATCAAATAATCAAGAGGTTTCAGACCAAGGGATATTTGAGGTCAGTTAGAATTCCAACCTCACTCTGCTATGTTCTTTAACCTACTCTTTAAAAGTATCTTTATGTAGAAACTACCTCCGGATAAAATGATGAAGATGATCAGAAAGCAGTTTAATTCAACCCGAACTTGTCAAAATTCTATCCTTCGACATAGGAAGAACACCAATCTGAACCACGTGAAGGTACCTTAGAACCATCCCGGTTTGTACAATACCTACCTGGAACGAAGCAAGGATGCAAGGTTTCGTTTGATTTTATTCACGCAAATGCCTGATGCCACATACCTGATGAATTCTGTCGCTTGATGCAGTTGGAATCCGGATTCTTCGGAACAAATGACCTTTTTCTAATCATCCAACGGACACGGGGGCTCTTTTTCGTAAATTTCAGCCCCAGCAGTTGTGTTTCCTGCCGAAAACAGCTTTATCATTACTATCGTTGATTTACTGTAAAAACTTTGATACGTTGGTGGTTGAAAAATTTTCTTTTTTAGCGACAGATGCCGTTCCTAACACTAATTAGTGTTAGCATTGTATGCTTTCATCTGTTAAGCGATGCCAAAACGAAGGTAACACTGATTCGTTTGTTAATTTTGATTAGTCCGCGTCCAGTTGTCACTGTCGACTCTTCATTAAATCCGCCTTGAACCGAGATTTCCCTCTAATGCTCGAGCGAAGATTCACCTCATATTTCCCCCTCTAGAATGGCCCCATCAATACGCATGCGCAGTGTAGAAACAATGCGCAAGACGTTTTCTGCTATTCTAGTTAATTTCTATTTTGTCTTTGCAACAGTAAATATATAAATTTCCAACTTTAGTGAGACTGAGAGAAACCATGAGCCCTTCAAGAAAACGCAAAATTGGCGATGAATATTTATTCTTTAATAAAGAATGGATAAACAAATATTTCTTTGGTAATACAGGAAATAAAACAATGTGTGATTTATGTTATATGAAACGATAGCTGTGTTATTTTGACAGTACAATCTGAAATGATATCACAAAATAAAATATAGAGAATTTGCCTGCAAATTCCCCAAGGAAGAACCCAAAATAAAAGCTGCGAAGGTTGTGAAAAGCCTGGAGAAGCACCAAATATTACTTACGAAGCATGCAATTATTCAAAATAGCGCTACAGAAGCATGTTTCATGGTAGAATATAACCTTGCTAAACACAACAAACTTTTTTCTGATGCGAGTTTATTAAGCAGTATATAGTGCAGTATGCAAGCGTATTGTGTCTTGTGATGTCAGAAGCAGATTTGAAAACATTTCTTTGTCAAAAAGGATTACAGTGCGGCGCATTGACTCAATTCGTGACACACTCACAGAATAAGCGAGCAAAGGTTTTGTTTGGTTTTCTTTGTCACTGGATGAGAGTTAAGGTACGAAGACACTACATAATTACCCATCTTCATCTGTGGAATTAATGAAAATTTCGTCATCACATAGGAATTGCTTGACCTAGAATCAATGAAAGATAGAACCACTGGTCAGAACTTGCTTGAATGTGCTGTAAATTGTGTGGAGAAAAGTGACTTGTCCTGGAACAAAAAGGTAAATTGAGAGGAAGTTGAACCTGGGAAAAGTGATTAAAAAGAGTCTGGGGGTTACAGAAATAAATCTTCTTACTTCTGGATACGAAGGAGATATCTCATGATTTTGTTTTAAAAGTAGGATGTAAGGAGTAACACATCAATCAATAACTCCCGAGACTAACCCAGAGATGGCGCTCGTAGTAAACCAGTAACCAGATCTTTCTAGAGTACTAATCTTTGCTTGAAACGTGTCAAAATTTTAAGTCGATCGGACCAGAAACAGCTGAGTTATCGAGGTTGGAGTAAAGTCGTTTTGTAGTTTGTTTAAAAAATGGAAAAAACCGAGTTTCGTGTTCTGATAAAACATTGTTTTTTAATGGGTAAAAACACCGTGCAAGCGAAACAATGGATTGAAAAATGTTACCCGGACTCTTGTCCATCAAAAGCAACGATTTGTCGGTGGTTTGCCGAGTTTAAACGTGGTCGTACCGACACAAATGACGCGGAACGCTCGGGTAGACCTGTGGAAGCCGTTACACCGGAAAATGTGAGTGAAGTGACAAAAATTATAATGAAAGATCGTAAAGTGAAGCTCCGTGAGATTGCTGAGATGACACAGATATCATATGGAAGTGTATTTACTGAAAAAGGTTTTTTGAAGTGAAGTGAAAAAGGTTTTTCCAAGTGGGTGCCGCGATTGCTTTCGATGGAACAAAAACAGCAACGAGTCGATGATTCAGAAAACTGTTTATCGCTATTTACTCGCAACAAAAAAGATTTCTTGCGGAAAAAGAAAAAAAAGAATTTTTGGGAAAAAAAAAAGATTTGGAAAAGCGTTGGAACGATTGTATCACCCTAAAAGGTGATTAACAAAAGGTGTTATGTTGATGAATAAAAAAAAATTTTGCAAAAAAAATGTTGTTTTCAATGTTAGTCTCGGGAGTTATTGATTGATGTGTTATATAGTGGAGGTGATGTTTTCCTGTTGCTGCATTTGAGAAAATAAGTGAACTGAATGTGACTCTGCAGGGAAAGGGGCAGGTTGCACATGAAACATGTAAAATCATTCAAAGTAAAACTAAGCTTATTTTAAAGCAAGAAGGTGAAGGCAATTTCTTGCGATTTTTCCTTTATTAGGAAAATGGAAAGTATTTCTGCTAATATTATGAGGGATGATCTGCAGAGTTTGGAGGACGAGGTCACAAGATTTCAGGACTTTCAGAAAATTGAGCTGAATTAAATTTACTCTCTTTTTCTATGGCTGCTGATATTGACTTAGCACCTGAGGAGCTACAGCTTGAACTAAGTGACATACAATCAGATTGCACAGAGAAATAAATGTTTAATGGCATGACATTATTTGCCTTTTTACAAAATTTCCATGTGTGAAAATATTTACTGGAAAAATGTTCTCTATATTTGGGTCTACAAACAATTGCGAGCAAAACTTTTCTACCATGATGATCAACAAGGGTAAATATAGGTTCTCTTTCATATTAGTTTGCAGTCTGTGATGAGAATTTAAAATCTCATCGCAGACTCTGATTTTAAAATATTTATAAAATAGAGTAATAACGTACATTTGTCTCATTAAACTGACACTAAAATTAAATGTTCTTGCAGCTATAAATGATTAACTTTAACGCAATAAATTGAATAAAACTACCAATTTTTGTTTAATTTATAATTATTAATTCTTTGGTACAATGTATAACTTTTCTAAGATGCAAAGTCAACTAAGGATTGCAATCATTTCAAAAGGCCTGGCCCTCCGCTAACCTTAATTTTCACAAAAACAACATTTGGTACTCGAGGCAAAACAATTGCTTACCCCTAACTCAGTGCCTCCGTCTGAAAATGCCAAAAAATTATGGCTCCACTCTGTCATTCAAAATTCTTCTAAATCCATTATAAATTAAAATCATTCAGTAGGATTACATCCGTGATCAAATCGATTATAATGGATCCCCTTTTCGACAGTTTTGATACCAATCCCATGGGTCCTTATTCTTAAGTTCTTGAACTGTATTCTAAAAATCTTAGATTGTGTGTCTTTCTTTGAATATTTCAATGTGATTGTACGTTATATTGTGAAAAATACTTATTCTTGGCTGTGATAAGAATTGTATCAATTGCAGATTTACAATGAGTATTGGTACATTTGTGTATAGCTTGTAACGCCCGCCCGACCCGGGCGTCCTCTTGTGCCATCACTAAATTCAAATATTAAATACTACGACACAAATAATTACAAAACCACCAAAACAACTTTCACCATTTATTAGTATATATTTACTATAACAGAAAAGATTGTGCTCTCTCGGGTAAGCTTTCTAATGCCTTAATTCAACCCGCCAATAGTAATCTATCAGACTCTTACCAATAGTCCTTCCTCGACTGCAACTCAGATTCTGGAACAACTGTTGAAAACACTAGACCAAATCTTTCTACAACAATCCTTGCTCGAACCCTCTACTATGGACTTTAATTCCTCCTTTCTCTTATCTAGCACTTTGGCTTCACCTCATCTCACCTTCAACGCCTCCGAGATCCTCCTTCAGATGTAGTTTATATATTAACACTTCGCTTCATTCCTAACTGCTTTACATACTAACTTTATGTATCACGTTTCATTTTTGGTTGGGCAAAGGTTGTTTAGTGAAAGCAATCAATCTCAATTGAAAGTCCCCAAGGTTAGTGAAGAGAAACCGCGAATAGCCCAATTTCACAAGCTTATATTAGCTTGTGAAAAATAATCTTTTATTAATCAATAAATGCTGAGTGTGGGATTGGTTATTTCCCGGTGAAGGGGGGGGGGCAGCTGGTATCTCTAAGCCAGTGTGTGTGCTTTTCCCCTTTGGGCATTTCGTCTATAGTCTTAGAGTTGATTCTTGATGCAATGTTAATAATCTTTGAACGCTGTGAAGGTTTGTCTCGTCTGGAATTTTCAACTCTGAGATTTTCTTTGCTGAATGAATGCGAAGATTTCTGAGTTTGATTTTGGATAATGAAGTCTTTTCCTTTCTGCTCTGCAAACAAGATACGAATTACACTGATTGATAGACCCCTTGTCTCAGCGTTCGATAACGATTAATTGCTATTCCTATATCATTATTGTTAGTGTACGTTTTTCTCTATTTTATATGTGAAATTTTTTGAATTAAGATATTTGGTTAAAAATACTCATTAACAGCTACATAGCGTTTCAACAAGTAGACTATTAATCAACAATGGAAAAAAACAGTCTAGAGATAAACACATCACTCTAGATACCCGCTAAGATACCCATTTCAGAGGACTCTTTCTGTCTAAGCATGTCATTATTTGCACATAATAAATGTAGTAATAAATTTTTCTCTTTTTTTTTTCCCTTAGGCAGCCTGGTGAGTAATGTCTCTGGAGCAATGGAGTCGATTTTCACCACGCAGTACCTTCAAGAAATAGGATCAGTTCTGGAAAAAGACAAAGATCTTTCCAGACCCTTTCTGGAATGGATGACATTCTCGAACAATCTAGACGCAAACATACAGGAGATTTTCGGTTGCAGTCTATCGTCTTTACAGTTACAGAACATCGCCAACGTTTTCAACGAATTCTTAAAATTATACCAGCTAAACAATAATTTCCAATCTACTCTTGATATGCTTAGGAGCGGAAAATATTCTCCTTACATTGGCACCGATGTCCAAATAAAATATTTACTAAGATTGTTCACAGAGTTGGATACGAACAAATCTATCGATTTCTCAAAGAAATTACGCATTACTTTGACAATTTTCAGTAATGCGATCTGCACTTATGAGGTGTACAGGGATGGTGTCGAATTGTGCAAAAGATTGGGTGGTTATGAAATATCTACTGTCGTTCCAACTCTTCGAGGTGGGCCCGAACTTGAGATTCCGTCACTAAGAGCAGTTTCTGCATATTGCGCTTTTCAGACTATAGATGTAGCAATAAATTTCCTTTCGCTTTTATCTGCTGTTAGAGTTATTCGGGAAGGTAAATCCAAATATTCCGATGCTTTGACAGAGATCGAAAGCTTGCTTAAATTGGAATTGCAATCCATAGAAGCTCTTTCGTAAAACTCTCTCGTGGAATTTCCGTTTGAGTTCGCTTAGATTTCTTTTGACACATGGAATTTTGGAACAGTTTCTACGCGTTATCTTTTCTTTCTCAACCCGACTTTAATAGAAAAGTTTAAGGCACTCGTCTACCGGCCATTTTGGTTTCGTGAAGTTAATGTTAATTCTATGGAACTTCTACCTCTTCAAACCTATATCATTTTATCTATATGAATGCAGTGAAGTGTATACGAAAGAACAAATAGTAATGAAGGTTTCTGTGGTTTTACATTTTTCCTCCGATTTCTTAAAATATTTCTACGTCTATTTTAAAGATTCGTGAGAGAGGTTTTCTGTCCTTTAAAAATATTTTAATATATTTCCTGATAACTTGGAAAAAAATTAAATTTCACAGAAACCTTCAATAGGTTTTTTTTCCCCTTTCGGATCCATTTTATAACATTCAAATAGATAAAACAGTATAGAACAGTGGATAAAAGTAGAAATTCCATAGGATTAACATTACATTCAAGAAATCAAAATGGCTGGTGGACGAGAGCCTTACCATAAAACGTATTCGACCTAAGAAGTTGGAAAATTCTTTTTATTTCCTCCTGCCTCTCAGACAAAGTTCGGTTCGGTTTTATTAACGTCGCACTAGAAGCAACACGAGGGCTATTGGGGACGCACCTCGTAATTTTAAACCTCGGTCAAATGACGAGGACGACACCTGAACTGCCATTCCCCTCTCCACCACGCCAAAGGGAGGACTTTGGGCTGCGACAGATTTAGCGTGCATCAGCCCCAGCTATACGGCGGATCTATAGTGACGTCAAGACTCGAACCTACGACTCAATGAAAACCGCCAGCCGCGAGTGCTATGCCTTTAACCACTAGGCTACCGCGGCCACCTCTCTGACAGGAGCAATTATTTTAGAAAATCCTACTTAAAGCATTATAAAATTTTTCTGTTAGCTTGCTTTCACCAATAATACCAAGAAGAGAGTCTACAATAAAGACTAAATTTCGAGTACTTTGGATGCTTTGAAATGGAAAAAAGAAGGGGGGGGGAAATGCGGTTTGTTTCTCAGTTGTCAGATTTGGACTTTCGAAGGAAAGAAGGGAATCCATGTAGGTCCAGGAAAGGAGTAGGACAGTTGACGAAATTATCAGGACGGCATATAGATCTTTAATACCGCAGGTGCTCACGTGGAATATTCGCAGTTTGTATAACTGCGCGCATGCAGAAATTAGTTGTTCATAAGTGCCGCCTCGTGACAAGATGAGAATGCGCACGTGGCTCGTGCCGCCTCGTGACATGAGGAGACTAGGGGGGAAAGTTTAAGGAGAGCCACCACAAGTTAATTCAAATTCCAGCCAATATTTTTCTGCTTTTTGATACAATGTGAATTCCTTTTTTTCTTTGTTTGAATTCTTTTCCATTTTTAATTCAATGTGTATTGCATATATATTATGATTATATATATATATATATTGTTATATCTCTTCCATTAATGTGTATATTGTTTATGATAGCTATAATTGTTACAATCACTTGCTCAAGACTGCTGTGTGCGTTCATGAAAGTAATCAAATTTAATAATTGTTATTTCCCCCAGTTTTTACTACCTTTTTATATTTTATTTTTAAAGACAATTTTTAAAATAATTTTCTTAAATGTTTTGAAACGGGCTTAAAATTACAATGCTTAAAAGCCTGCGAAATGTTTTAGAATAAAATTATAAAAGTTTCTCAGTTTATATTTACGTACATTTAAATAATTTTGATGCACAATTGTATTTTGGTACTGTTATAAATTTTTAATAAAATATTTTTGAAAATTAAGCTTGTTACTGGTGAAAACAGACTGGAGCATTGTTACACGTTACCCCTCGCTACATACACGGGGACTTTATTTTGAAGTGTCTTTTCTACGTAAAATAAAATTTTGTTCCGTTAAAACAAAAACAAACAATAAATTATTAAATTGAATATATGGAAGCTAAATGTAATTAAAATTAAAACAAACGATTAATTCTGAAATTGAATATTTTTAAGCTAAATGTAATTAAAATTAAAGCAAACGATTGAATACATTTAAGCTAAATGTAATTAAAATTGAAGTAAACGATTAAAAATTTAAAAGTGATCTGGTTCTTCAAAAGCGATCCACCTGAAACAACAGCCCCTTAGGTGGCTAATAATAGTAAATCAATATTAAAATCATTTGACCCCAAAACATTCCAAGAAGGAAGCCAAACTAAAAAGACGTAGTTTGAAACTCTTGAGGGGAAAAAAAAGGGGGGGTGCCTCACAGTTGTCTTAAAATTCTGAATAATGTTATTTATTTTCAGCCACATCTTGGTTCCAGTTTACATATGATTTAAGGTAATACATAAATCGATAAGTAAATAAAATATTTAATTCTTATATTTGTTTCACTCAAATCCAATAAAAAAAATCGGGGGAAATTTATTACATATTTGTTTGAAAATTGAGTTCATTAGTGGCGAAAGCAGGTATCAGACATATATTGCATGTATTTGATTTCAATCAAAAAAAATTGTGGAGAAATTCTTTATGACGCATTTTTGAAAATTAAGTTCACGCGCGTGAAAGCAGACATAATAAATATACGCAAAAACATGATAAATTTTTGAAAAGTGGTCAGGTACAACATTTATAGGATATGGAAAACAACAGCCCCTTGGGTGGCTAATAAATATTTTCGAGTTATATAGAAGATGTATTCAAGAAGGTGTGTCCGAGAAGACACCGCGTTTCTAAAATACATGAAAATATTTTTGTTTTATGATAAAAAAAATTAACACAATTGTTATTTTAACATTTTTTCTCTTAACTTAAATTTGTTCTTTTCTTTAATAACTTTTTTCTCTTAAAAATTAAATTTTTTCTCTTAACTTATTACCTACAGAATTATTTACTAAAGCTCTAGTCATAAAAAATGCGAAAGTCTTACATTTTTTAAATATACATCCAATCAGATTTTTTCAAAACATTCAGTTTCCTTTTGATTATTTATTTTTATATTAACTTTAGTAAAATATCGAAAGATCTACTAAACAACTTTTTCACAAATTGTACCAATTTTATTTATATTTCACAGCGTATATAATAATAAATCTAAATTCATTTAATATAAATTTAATTGAACTGTCTTTGATCATAATATAAAAACCAAAAAAAAATTAATCAAGATTAGAATATAACTAATGAAGAGTTAAAAATTGTGTTACATTTTTGTGCTGCACAAGAAACATCGAATTCTAAATTTATCCTTTTAAATACAAATACAAACAAGATTCGTACACGTACAGCAACATTCGGCGCATGGTATCGCCGTCCAGTTCACGAATATCAACAATTCCCTGGGTCTCCTTCATGTTAATCGTGAACATCGATTTCAATACTGTGGAACTGATATAGAATGCACGTGAAAATTTCGAGTTTCCGTACACAGTTTCCTGTCGCAGTGGATACCTTGAGCACACACATAGTCCAAAACTTTATTTAAATCAGTCTTATTCTCTTTTATTTCAGAATTTGTCACATAATAATTAGAAATATTTGGATTAATGTTGCGATTCAGGGATTACTTCGGAAGTAATACTTGATTTGGTTTGGTTTTATCAACGTCGCACTGGAAGCAACACGAGACCTCGTAATCGATGACGAGGACAATGCCTGAGCTGGCACCTAACTTCCGACCACACCAACGGGATGATTTTGTGCCCCGACAGAAGTAATACCCGATTCGATACTCTCAATTCCATTAAAAGCATATCCATCGCACCAAGAACATTCGCAACTGAGGGAGAGAACATCATTCTTCAAATACAAATTTTTGCTGTCCAGCAAGTGTTGTTTGGTCAACCGCAGAGTACACATACCTTCCTTATTAATTTCACCTGGAAAAATTTCGTATTTTCCACAGTCTATCTTAATTCCTTTCGTATCTGTTATGAATGATTGAAATTTTAAAATCCTCAAGTTTTTGTCTAAAAACCTGATATAGATGCAAACGTAATCTTCTTCATTCACTCCAATGGCGAAAGTTACCACGTCATGTTTCGATTCCGAATCGTTGACAAAATCAACTTTTTCGCCGGATGTTAGAGAACTGAATCGTTTTATGTCCCAAAGAAATGTTCTTTTTTTCACTCTTAGAGCAGTTCGTGCGAAAACTGTTTTAGGCGTTGCGGCTTTTCCATCAGTCCTCCACATTCTACAGCGAATCCACAACGTGTCTTGTGACGGGATGGGAGCTTCTTTTGTAGTAATAGTCACATCTTGTTTCTCGAAAACTCCACAGTTCATAAATAGCCCCGATACGAAATCTTGCCTTGGTTTCTTTCCCGACTTCAAAACAGTACCGTCCTCTGTGCTGGTGATGAGTTCCCATTCTACCTGAATTCCATTGGATCTGTCATTACAACATCCAAAGAAATTGTAAGTCATACACTCCTTTTCTTTACTATTTACAGATCGAAACAACAACAATTTCCACAAGATGCTCTCTATCGAATCCACATTGAACATAAGACTCTCTAAACAGTTAGATCGATTTTCCCAAGTGTAACTGTAATTCTCAATATCCCAGAGGAACGTTAGCCAAAGTTTTCTTTCATGGTCTACGATGGAAGCCATGACCAAATACGGGTTTCCTGAGTACGTGACAGTTTGTTCCGTGAAATAATATTCGAGGGAAGTGAACAAACCCTTTTGTGAGGAATATAGAAAAGGTGAAGCATCATTTATTTATAAGACATGATTGCAGTCTTTATCAGAAGTTATATCAGATACATCACGCTCATAAGTTAGTTCACTGCGTCTGCACATTCCCCACCAAAACTGAAAGTAATGAACCGCCTTCTTCCGCAATACCATTTTGTTTTGATTATCGGAACAATGGATTATCACGTGACTTCGCATGCGTCAGGGGCATCTCATTATCAAAGTGATTTTCTTTTATCATTTCAAACGAAAACGCTTCCGAGACAATCGCGCATTGCATTAGATAAAAGGTAACAAAGCTGTCTTTTAGAAACTACGATTTATAAAACGACTAAAATTTTGCAATGACTAGAATAATCAATTAAACATGCATTGTACTATGTCTTTTGCGTTGTTTCAAATAGCGATTTTCGAAAATTAAGTTTGTAGCCTTTGATGTGATTGTGAGCTACACTGGCGTTCAAAATTATGTGAATTTTCCCCTTTTGCTTGATTATCTCTAGAAGTACTGGATATATTTGAAAGAAATTAGGTACGCACATATATAGATTGATAGTGATCTTGTTGGGTAGGTTGAGTGAGATGAATGGATACAGTACTGCTGTTCACAACAATTTATTTCTAAATTAATTTTATTGCTTTATAAATCATATTTACAAATAAAAGGTTAATGCTTATAATTATTTAACATTTTCTACGCAAAAAAGAATTAATGGCAAAGTGCTAGTTTCACTCTATATTGGTTAATCACCATTCTTAACAATGTCTATTGACACTTGTGACATTGAGCTATTCGTGGTTTCTCTTCAGTAACCTTGGGGACTTTTAATTGAGATTGATTGCTTTTGCTAAACAACCTTTGCCCAACCAAAAATGAAACGTGAATATGCTGATAGAAAGCAGGTAGAAATGAAGTGAAGCGAGAGAGTTAGGAAATATATAAACTCCGATTGAAAGTCGCGATAGAGAAGCTGAGGGAGAAGATATAGAGAGGCTGAAGGAGAAGTTGAAAAGAGAGGTTGAAATATAGACATCAGGACTAAAGGCGTAGTATTTACAGAGATTTAGTGTTCCAGATTGCTACATTAGTTGCGGAGTTTGAGTTGCAGTCGAGGAAGGATTAGTGGTAAGAGTCTGTTAGATTACTATTGGTGGGTTGAATTTGGGTAGTAGAAATCTTCCCCTGGAGAGCATATATAGTTGCTGTTATAGTAAATAGAAGTGAATAAATTCCGTAAATATTGTTCTAGTGTCTCTTTGATTGGTTATTGAGTCTTAGTGTTTAATAATTGAATCTAACTATGGCACAAGAGGCAGCCCGGGTAGGGCAGGCGTCACACACTTACCATATCTTTGAGTTTCTTCCACCTTGGCAATGTTGTGAGGAATGGATTCGGCTAAATCTCTTCTATACTATGGTACACTATATTTCCTGAATTCATTATGGAAAAGAGACTTCCTCCAGTAACGATGTTTTAAGGCCCTGAATGGTTCTCGGAAGGGGAGGGAAGGATAGTCACCTTCGCAAGAATAAAGAAAATGTGCTCTACAGAGATAGGATTTTAGGAAATCTAGTTGATCAATCCACTCATCGAATATTCTCACTCCGAGAAATTCGTCGACCAGAGAGTCCCGATGTGATCGAATGTTGCCAATAAGAAAAATGAAATGAAAGCTTAATGCACCTTTAAAAGGGTGATGTGATTGTTTATTAGCATCGCACTGAGAAGCAACACGAGGGTTGTCGACGACAGACCTCGTAATTTTGAACCTCGGTCAAGTGACTATGATGATACCTAAGTTAACACCTCCCTCTCCAATCTAAAGGGGTGAACATAGAGCTCAAAAATTTAATCCCTACATCTCACAGCAGTCGCATAGTTCTCTGCAAAATCATACGGATAGTATGTCCGTCCTGATATAATATATACAGAAAAAAAAAATAAAGATTTCTGCCCCGACCAACAAACTTTTGCTGGCATACTGATTTCTCTTGTGGAGTCTTACGTTCCTTGCACTCTGATCACCTAGAATATGAGCCGGCAATTGAGGGTAAATGAACATGAGAAATGTGAAAAATCAAATTCAAAGAAGTAAATTCGTCTTTCTACAACAGATATTTAAAGGGTACTTCAACTTTCATTTCATCATCAGTTTCTGACGCCTGCTACTATTTCTTTTATTTAGCTGATATCTCCATATTAACCTGATGTGAAAAGTTTTTTGTGTTAGTTTCTTGAAATGTCCATTTTCTGATCTCCTACCTTCTGATACATTTATAACAATAATCGACACCTACACTTTCGTGGACGTTGGAGGCAGTGAAGAGGATTTCCTCAAAATAAAGATTATATTGAGAATTAGTTGCTAAGCTGAATCTGGATTCCTCAGTGAACAACGTAGTCTCCTTGCTCCAATGTGGATGTTCTCTTCACCTTGTTAAAGACTATTTTGTGCACAGAAGTGAGTGGAACGCAAAAAGAGCAGGTCACCTGACAACGAACGTCTCTCATGTTATCCTCTGGCAACACTTGAAACTTAGATTATTGTAGCCGAATGAAATTCACGAGACATCTGACAAGTGATAGCTCTCTCCCTTTACATTTCACTGTAACACATAAATATAAATTTCTTTTTTGTCGTCATGACTTGGATGTACCGCTCTTTTAAGCTGTAAAAAAAAGTTGAAGAAATTAAATGCTACCTGCTCACCGTCACGTCTATGAGATGTCCAAGGAACATGAGAAATTAATAATAATAAAAAAAAAAAATCAAAACGAACGCACTAATTGCATTTGTTGCGTGGCAACGGCAGATAGCGTCCAGCCGTGTCCGTTTCGAAATTTAAAAATTGAATTTATTTTCTTGTTCTGCGTAAAACATTTGATAAGCTGTTACTTAACTTCCATTAAATGAATGTATATTAGTTTAGGTCAAATCTTACAGCTCTATTCTGAAACATTTCGATTTGTCCTATTTTGCCTTGAAATTCTGCATAAGTGCCTAAGTAGTCACTATGGCAATACAGATATCTTACCCAATGTCTATGGCCTGATGTTGCACACAGAATTAGTCAGCTCGGCCGCTCCTTGCCACCCAAGGTCTTGGCGCCCTCTGCCCCTCCCACTGCATGGAATGACCTAGTAAAAGGCATCCTTCAGTACATCTGGTCTGTTTTAATCGTATCGACCTGTTGCACACAAAGTTGAACGTTGCATTAAGGTAACCGAAAAAATATGTGTGTGTGATGGTGAAAATAATGGTGCCAGATATGGCTTTGCTGGTTCAAACAAGGTGTAACTGTGATCTGGCCATTTGATAAAAAAAAAAAAATTGAAAAGGAGGAAGGTCGAAAATAGAGAAGGATTGCTAGGGTATTCCAGGGGGGAGGGGTGTCGCCCATGTTTTCCAAAGACAGCAAACCCCATGGAAAAGAAAAATATCACAAAGGTGCCTCGGGGTCATGATGCCCGAACCTACCAAAGGAAGGCAAGTCCCTAAGGTTCCCTGATATAATCTTTAAGGTCAAGATGCCCGACTATGCTCCCAGACGCTAGGTACCCATTTTAGTCGCCTCTTACGACATGCATGAGCTACCGTTGGGTATTCTGTCACACCCGTGTTCCATTCCTACCTAAAGAAGGTAAGCCAAAGAAAAGATTTGTGATTTCTTATTAACTTCGCATTGAGAAGCAACACGAGGGCTATCGGCGACAGACCTCGTAAGTTTGAGTCTCGGTCAAATGAGGAAGACATCTGAGCTGGAACTTATCTCCCCAAACTTTTATACCACGCCAAACGGAGGACTTGAACTCTCAGCAGATGTAACGTGCCTCAGCCCGGTGGTCTTTAACCTGGTTTCCGCAACTACATCTCTAAGGGGAACTGACATGTTTGATCGTTGTTATTAACGTCGCACTAGAAGCAACAGGGGCTATTGGAGACGGGCCTCGTAATTTTGAACTTCGGTCAAGTGACGAGGACGGCAACTGAGCTGGCCCCTCCCTCTCCTAACTTCCACACCATGTCAACGGGAGGACTTTGGCCCCCGACTGATTTAACGTGCATCAGCCCCGGCTACACGGCGGGCCTTTAGAGGCATCAAGGCTTGAACCTATACAGTCGACGAAAACAGTCAGGCACACGTCCAATGCTTTAAAGAACTAGGCTACCGCGGCCCCTGAGAAACTAAAGGTTCACTTTTCAAATGTTCCACTTTTTCATTCTGCTGTTGAAAAATAAAGGGGTGTTTTGCTGATTTTATAAATGCACTATTTATGAGAATTTCTTCAATAAAATATGTCCAAAAAATAAATTTTAAAATTGAGAACACGCATACCATACCAGTGAAAAATATTTTAGCGTTTTTCTTCAAAATATGATTTATTAGATTCTGGTACATTTTCCGCAACATCTATTCGATCTAATATTTTCCGCGTTATAAATTGAGGGTATTTCCCAAGCAAGAGAACATGGTTTTCTGATAAAACACTCACAAATTTTAAATTACGAGCAATACCTGTGTTAAAATTATGGAAATTTTGAACCATGAAATTTAAATTAATTTTAAACTTTGTTAAATTCAAAATTTTTGAGTTTAAAATTATTTTCAGAGAGAATGTTATGTTTATAAATACGCTGCAAATACTTGGTTAAAATCTATCTAATAAAACTGTTTCTTTTTTTTTTCTGTCGTATTTTATATTCTGCATTTAACTTGTTTCTATATTTTGCTTTTGCTGCCACATACGTCGAGGAAGATTTTTCACCGAGCGACTGTTTATTTACATCGTACTGAGAAGCAACACGAGATGATGGACCGCGTAATTTTGAGCCTCGGTCAAGTGACGAAGGGGTTTAGTTTACTTATTGACGTCGCACTAGAAGCAACAAGGCTATTGAGCCAGACCTCGCTGAAGTGACGAGGAAGACACCTGAGCTGGCACCACTTCTCCTGACTTTCACACCACGCCAACGGGAGAACTTTGGGCCCCCACAGATTTAATGTGCATCAGCCCCGGCTACACGGTGGGTCTTTAGCGGCCAAGGATCGAACCCGCGACTGAACGAAAACCGCCGGCCACGAATCCGAAATCATGACCACTAGGCTACCGCGGCCACAAGTGACGAGGAGGACATATGAGCTTCCACCTCCCTCTCCAAACTTTTACACCACGCCGACGGATAGACTCGAGATCTTGACCAGACTTAACGTGCATCAGCCCGCTAAATTGCGGAGCTTTAGGGTTCGAATCCACGAAAACCGCCAGCCGCGACCAAGATCCCAAGGCAAACGCGGCCACGTACACAAAAGTAGCCAGCCTTTAGGTAATCACGATCATACTAACTCTACGTGAATATGAATCTATTTTGCAACACGTGAACAGAATCTATTTTGACTGAACAATTGAAAATTTGGAGCTACTCTTGCACGTACATCACTGTTAGTGTCGCGTTACGGATGTGTGTAATGGTAAGTTTTAATGACGCAAGAGCCAGATGTGGCTATGCTGCGCCAAACAAGGTACAGCTGTGATCCGGATGTTTGATAATAAAAAAATGAAAATTAGTTGACAAGAAGGATCGCTAAGGTATCCCGGGGAGCGTCACCTATGTTTACCAAAGACAGTAAATCCTAGGGGAAAGAAAATGATCATTAGAGGGTGCCCGAGGTCATGATGCCCCTGCACTTACCTAAAGAATGCAAGCCCCTGATATAATCCTTAAGGCAGGGTGCCCAGCTATAACTGCCGACCCTTTTTAGTCGCTTCTTGCAACATACCATGTGCTACAGTGGGAGTCGCTTTATGGATGTCGGCAGTTTGGTTTTATTAAGTCGTGCTAGAAGCAACACGAGGGCTATTGGCGACGGACCTTTGGATGTCAGCAGCCCACATACAAAGCTTCCGATTAATTTTGAAAGATAACTAAATGTACATTCATATTTTTTAGTTAATAAACACCAATCAACTAGTGTTTGTTATAATTTTCTTTTGGAATATTTATTTTGACTTGAGAAGCTTTGTGGTTAAGCAGCACACAGTTTGAAGACTACTGTTCTATACGTGTCAGTAATTTTAACTTCAACTGCTGTGATGGCAAAAGAGCTTTTCAATCCGAAGCATTCATATGGATTATGAAAGCTCCAAGAGAAAAAAAAAAGGAAGATAGCAGAAGACGTTTCTCTGGTCCCTTCCAATTTTTTGAAAGATGACTAAGTGTTTTCTTGGAAATACCATTTATCGGTAATGGACCAGTTGTTGATTCTTAGAAATGAAGGATAGGATAGGAAGAGTGGGATTTGAGATGCAAGTTGGGAATGCTATCTTTCGGAAGATATTAAAATGAATGTGTTAAATTAACTTTGAAAAGTTGGAAAAAAACTGAAAAAGGAAATTTCAAGTCACTGAAAAGCAAACTTTCATTTTCACAGGATTTCACTATAAGAGTTTGAAATAATATTAGTTAAATAGGAATTATATGGGAATAGTGAAAAAATTCATAACAGCAAGATTCAATTGAATTAAGGAATTATCGAAAGTGATTTCCTAGTAAAAAGTTGAGGAATCTAACAGAGGTCCAAAGAAGGATAGCGACACAGAAATAATTTGCACGTAGAAGGATGGAATGGCACTTGTGGAGAGTAAACTATTTTCTAGTTAATCATTTACCATAATTTTTAATTAATTTAAACTGTTATCAGTACTTCTGTCCATTTAGGATGAGAATTGCTGAGGTTATTCAAAGTGTCCCATTCTGTTTTTGTTTACCAAAGTACACAATGAGTAAATCTTTATAAAAAGCACAAAAGTTTTTATCTCAAAGATTTACAAAGAAAAAAATTCCATGAAATAAGTCCTTTACCTAACATTTTAGATATACAGGGGTTGGACAAAAATATGGAAACACCTTTTAAAAAACATGTTTATTTGCTTAATATGGTGTAGGAAACCCGTTGGCATCCAAAACAGCTTGCAGTCTTCTCGGAATGGATAAATACATTTCCTGTATGTGTGCCAAGGGAATATTATACCATTCTTCCTGCAAAACGGTGGCAAGTTCAGATAACGATGTTGGCGGTGGATAACGAGAACGCACTTTCCGTTCCAATGTAGACCACAAAGGTTCGATAATATTCAGGTCTGGTGACTGTGGTGGCCAGGGGAGATGGGACAAATCCTCCTCGTGCTCAGAAAACCAGTCCTGGACAATGTGAGCTGTGTGAACAGGGGCTTTGTCGTCTTGGAAGACACCATCACCATCGGGGAACAAAGTTTGTACCATGGGATGAACTTGATCTGCCAAAATGTTCACATAAGTCTTGCAGTCATGTGCCCTGACACAGTTATCATGGGGCCAGCAGAGAACCACGATATGGCTGCCCAAACCATAACAGAACCCCCGCCATGTTTCACTCTTGGCAACAAGCAGTCTGTATTATAGGCTTGAGATGGCGTTCTCCAGACGTAAACTCGACCAGAAGTGGGAAACAATGTGAAAGAAGACTCGTCAGACCATATTACACGCTTCCACTGCCCTATAGTCCAGGCTTTATGACTTAAACACCACCTTTTCCTGTTACGGGCATTAGCATCACTGATGAGTGGCTTATCAATTGCAGCACGGCCAGAAATTCCCTGTTTATGAAGCTCCCTTCTAATTGTTTTGGTACTCACAGGGTTCTGTAACACAACATTCATTTCAGCAGTAACTTTTGCAGCTGTGGTCTTCTTATTTTTCGTCACAATTGCCCTTAATGATCGTCTGTCACGATCACTCAGCACACACTTTCGTCCGCGCTGTGATTTAGCAGATGATGTTTTTCCGCTTTTCAAATATGCGGAATAAATCTTCGATACAGTACCTCTTGAAACACTAAACACCTCGGCTACCTTGCTTACGGAAGCACCTACCATACGTGCTCCAACAATTTGCCCACGTTCGAAGTCTGTTAACTCTGACATAATGCAATGACAACCTCACATAACAGTACTCCGACAACAACTGAACTGTTTAGCACATTTACGAAGTTATATAGGTGGCGTTAGTAGTCAAAAACGCCAGCGCCACCTACATATTTCATTAAAATCAGTCTTTATTTTCAAACATGCATTTTACAAGGTGTTTCCATATTTTTGTCCACCCCCTGTACTTAAGCACTGAATATGAAACAAATTTGAGAAAATATAAATAGTTACATAAGAACAAATAATATTCCACAAAAAATTAATTTATCTTCCTTTGAAAAAACCTATCAAATATATAGTGGCTTATTCTGCTGTCGTTAGAAACAGAACATCAAACTACTTAAATTACCAATTATTTGCAATAAATGCTAAAAAATTTGTGCACACCAAATTTATTTAGTGAAGGAACTCAATTAATACCTTGAATTAAGTCGAAATATAACAATTTAAACACAAGTATTTGGAAGACAAAACAAAACCATTTAAAAATAGCATAACAGGTCAATTGAAAAGTCTCCGGCCTGACACATGGATGGCGCTACTAGAATTAAATCCATATGTTTTTTAGTTAGCCCTAATCCTCAAAAGATGCGTGTATAAATTTGACAGCTGTCGGATCATTAATTTGTGAATTATAGCCTTTTGAGTGAAGCAACTTTTGTTATTGTGAAAAAAATGGATAAAAAGGAATTTCGCGTGTTGATAAAATATTGCTTTTTGAAGGGAAAAGATACAGTTGGAGCAGAAATTCGGCTTGATGCCGAGTTTCCGGACACTGCCCCAGGAAAATCAACCATCAAGGATTGGTATGCTAAGTTTAGACGTGGTGAAATGAGCACCGAAGACGGTGGACGCCCAAAACAGATTGTTACCGACGAAAACATTAAAAAAATCCACAAAATGATTTTGAATGACCGTCAATTGAAATTGAATGAAATAGCAGACACTCTAAAGATATCAACTGAACGTGTATATCATATCATTCACGAATATTTGGGTATGAGAAAGCTCTGTGCAAAGTGGGTGCCGCGCGAGCTCACTTTTGACCAAAAACAACGACGAGTTGATGATTCGGAACAGTGTTTCAAGATGATCAAGCATAATAAATCCGAATTTTTGCGTCGATATGTGACAATGGATGAAACATGGCTCCCTCATTTCACTCCGAAGTTCAATCGACAGTCATCCGAGTCGACTGCACACGATGAACCCGCTCCAAAGCGTGGGGAAAAGCAACAGTCGGCTGGCAAGGTTATGGCGTCTGTATTTTGGGGTGCGCATGGAATAATTTTCATTGACTACCTTGAAAAAGGAAGGACCATCAACAGCGACTATTACATAGCGTTATTGGACCGTTTGAAGGACGAAAAACGGCCACATTTGAAGAAAAAGAAATTGCTGCTTCACCAAGACAATGCACCGTGTCACAAGTCAGTGAAAACGATGGCAAAAATCCATGAATTGGGCTTCGAATTGCTTCCTCATCCACCGTATTCTCCAGATCAGGCTCCCAGCGACTATTTCCTGGTCTCAGATCTCAAAAGAATGCTCGCTGGAAAGAAATTTTCTTCGAATGAGTGAGTGATAGTAGATTTTAATGGCGCAAGAGCCAAAGTAGGCTATGCTGAGCCAAACACTTGTTAAAATCTATTTAAAAGTAAAAGCCTTAAAAACGCAAGACAAACACAAATAACACACAAAAGATAAAAAGTTAAAAAATCAAATGTGGTGTAAAAGGCCAATATGTCGTAAAAAAAGCAAATAAATTATGGTGGGGGTTTTCCCCCACCAAGTCAGATAGATTTAAAACAGATGAATGAAAAAAAATCCGGCGATGATGATCAAACACCGGACAGTCAATTAAAATATGATGAATAGAATAAGGGACATGGCAGGAAGGACATTCGGGAGCACCCTCCCCAAATAAAAGATGTCTATGGGTAAATCGAGTATGTCCAATGCGAAGGCGAGTCAATCTGACATCAGCTCTTCGCATTGGAAATACAGGCCATTCTCCAATGATCGGCTTCACCGAGTGTAATTTATTGTTAATTTTTAAATTCCACGATTCCTGCCATGTCTGATGAATGAGATTTAAAATGTGATGTCGTATGTCCTCAAATGGGACTGCGAGCTGCAGAGGATTCGTTGCCGAACGTGCAGCCGAGTCCACTTGTTCATTTCCTAAAATACCTACATGACTAGGTATCCAGCAGAATTTTATGTCATAACCCCGACTATAAAGTTGGCAAATAATGCCAGCTATTTCAACCACGATAGGATGACTTCGATCGTCAAGATGTACCAATGTTTCCAGGACGCTCCTGCTGTCAGTATATATGACGAACTTTCGAGAACTGGACTTGTCGACTAATCTAAGGGCACAGTAAATGGCGACTGCTTCGGCAGTGTAGACACTGCAGGAAGAGTCGAGCCGGTAACTGTGCCTGATGTCGTTTGAAACGACACCACAGCCGACGTATCCAGTTCCTTTCGATCCATCCGTGTAAATAGGAATAAAATCCTCATACTGACAGCGATGGAAGGCAAAGATCCTCTGGAGAACAATGGGACATGTGGTGCTCTTGCTGTAAGAAGCAAAGGGGTTATGATATATAAACCTTGGAATATTCCAAGGTGGAAATTTAATAAAATTTCGTTGCTGAACATCCAAGTCATGTAGGCCGAGTTCCTCGATGAATACCTTCACCCTCTCAGAAAAAGGCCGGTTGAAGGAAGGACGAGCACTGTACAGTCTCCTTAAAGACGGGCTGGTATTAATGTTTTGTGATGGATGAGAAGGCAGAGATGACATTTTGAAATGATAGTAGAGCGACAGTTTCAGGCGTCGCAAAGCCAATGGTACCTGGTTACAGAGGACATAGAGACTCTGCACAGGTGACGTTCGAAACGCACCACAGCAGATTCTCAGAGCATTATGGTGGACTGGGTCAAGTTTCCGCAAGGTAGTTTTGCAAGCAGATCCGTAGATGACACATCCGTAGTCGATCCGAGACAGAATCACCGACTGATACACTTGGAGTAATGAAGTTCGATCCGCTCCCCAAGAGGTGTTTGACAACACCTTCAAGATGTTGAGGGATTTCTCACACTTCTTCCGCAGATGTAAAATGTGCGGAAGGAAAGTGAGTTTGTGGTCGAAAATTACCCCGAGGAAGCGGACGTCAGGGACGACAGGAATAGACGAATTACGGATGCGAATGTCAGGATCGGGATGGAGGCCCCGTTTCCTGCAAAAATGCACGCAACTACTCTTGCTGGCAGAAATACTATGCCCATTCGCGTCACACCAAGTAACCAGGTTATTGACTGCGGTCTGAAGTCGTCGCTCAATGATACGCATTGACGATCCTTCGCAGGAAATCTGCAGATCGTCCACGTATAATGAACCATAAACTGAAGGTTGAAGATGAGAAAGTATAGGAGACAGATGACAAATAAAAAGAGTGGGGCTCAAAATGCTCCCCTGAGGAACTCCTTCAAATTGAATAAAAGATGAAGATAAAATATTACCAACTCGTACTTTAAATGATCTGAAATTTAAAAACATTTTAATAAAAAGAGGTAAATTGCCTCTCAGACCATAATCGTAAAGAGTGCGCAGAATCCCATAGCGCCACGTACGGTCATATGCCTTTTCGATATCAAAGAAAATAGAAACCAAATGATTCCTCCGTACGAAAGCAGAACGAATCTGACTTTCGAGTAGAAGGATGTTATCTACTGTGGATCTTCCTTTACGGAAGCCACTCTGAAACGGAGGAATGCATTGATCCTTTTCCATTTGATAAACGAGACGGGCATTGACCATACGTTCTAGCGTCTTACAGAGGCAACTCGTCAGAGCGATAGGCCTATAGTGGAGAGGGTTCTTTGGATCCTTACCAGGCTTCAGAATAGGAATAACGATTGCTTCCTGCCACTGGCTAGGAAACACATGCTCCCTCCATATTCGGTTGAATAGGTAAAGGAGATTGACAAGTGAATCCTCGCTCAAGTGGCGAAGCATATCGTATGTTATACCATCAGAGCCTGGACTGGTATTGTTAGATAAGGACAGAGCCTTTCTGAATTCCCACATGTCAAAGTCACAGTTATAAGGGAGTGGTTGCCGACACCTGAAGTTAATAGGTGTCTGCTCTGAACGATTCTTAGTCGCTAAAAATGTAGCGCTGTAAGAATCGGAGCTTGACACACTAGCAAAAGAGTGACCAATGACATTGGCCACTTCGACAGGTGAAGAATGCACAGCATTTGCAGTTTCCAGTATCGGAATGGTAAATTCTCGATACAGGGAGTTTGCAGCTTTTACCTTTCTCCATAACTGTTGACTTGTGGTAGACGATGTGATGGAAGAGACATACCTGATCTATGTTTCCCTCTGACTATGTCGCCTTACTCTGCGAGCAATTGCCCTTTTAAAGGCTATGAGATTTTCGGTTGTGGGATATCGTCTGAAGATACCCCACAATTTCTTTTGTTCCCGGTAGGAGGATTGACATTCCTTATTCCACCATGGTTTACTCATCTTCCTCTGTGATGTTCCACTCTTCGGTATCGCTGCATCAGCTGCGTCCACGATAGAGGTAGTGACATTTTGGACAGAGCTAATAATATCCTGATCTTGAACCATTGCACCGGTAATGACCGCTAACCGTGTGAATAAATCCCAATCTGCCCGGTTGAAGCGGTAAGTGGGGGGACGTAATCGCACCCCACTACCTTGAACCTGGGAGATCAGGAGAGGGAAATGATCACTATTATAGAGATCATTTAGAATCTCTAAATTCAGCGACGGTAGCAGTGTCGGTGAACAAATGGCTAGATCAAGGGAATGAAATGTCCTAGTGGGAGCATGGAAATACGTTTTCTCGTCGGTGTTCAGCAGACAGAGACTGTGATCAGAGATCAATCGCTCGATCTGCCGACCGCGAGAATTTGTACCATCATACCCCCACTGATGGCTGTGTCCATTAAAGTCACCTAGCAGAAGGAAGGGAGCTGGTAACTGATCGACTAGTTGGTCTAAATCCATTTGTGACACAACATCGTTAGGTGGCAGGTAAATGCAGCAGACTGATTAAAGTGCGAGTGTGAATTCGCACAGCCACAGCCTGCAACGATGTGGTCAGTGTAACGACGTTATGAGGACAGTTCTGGGATGTGAATATACAAACACCTCCAGAAGAAGGTGATGCTACATCAACATCCCGTCGTACACAATGATATCCACGCACACGGGTTGTCATATTACTCTTCAGAAAAGTTTCCTGAAGAGCAACACAGACAGGTTGGTGCGTAGATATTATGGATTTGAGATCCTCTAGTCTGGGTCGTAAACCACGGCAGTTCCAGGAAACAAAAGCCATTAAATGGGCGCACTGGAAGTGGAAGGTCCCGTTTCCAGGACCCCCATGGAGTCATAATCTTCGGGCGATGGGTGTAATACCACCGCATCCCCGTCAATGACCCTAGTTTTTTTGCGAGGAACACTGTTCATCGCAGCAGATTTTAATTTTTGCCTCTGCAAAGCTTTTGACCTGGCCAATGGCCTAGTCTGATTAGCCTTTGCAGAGGAAGGGGTTTTTTGAATAATTAATTTTTTCTTTGTTTGCAGAGCTTTAGTGTTATTTAATGGAGTCTTATTTTTTGGTTGCGGTTTCTGAGTGGTAGGAACAGGTTCAGGAAATTGGGTGGACTTGGATATTTTTGTAGTCTGGGTTGCCGTAGCGTAGCTTTTTCCCTGTACTGGGGTACGGGAAGCTACTACGCGGCGAGCCTCGGGATACGATAAATTCTGCAGCGTCTTCACCGTAGAAATTTCTTTTTCCTCGGCCCACTTAGGGCAAGAACGAGAGTATGCAGGGTGGTTGCCCTGACAGTTGACACACTTTTCTGCAGCGTTACAGGAAGCACTATCGTGTCCTGTTGCTGTACAGCGAGCGCACGTCAACTGTCCCCTACACGCGTTCTTGGAATGGCCATATCGTTGGCAATTGAAACATCTCAAAGGGTTTGGAACATATGGTCGGACGGAGATATGCGGCCTGAATTGTTTGTGGCAGGGTAGGAGTCGAAAAGGTCAAGATGAGGTGCTGGGTGTTAAGCACCTTACCATCTCTCCTAATCGTAATCCTCCTGACACCACAAACTAGCTGGTCCTGCAGATTCTCCTCTTCCGACACGTTTTCCAATTCCCTTGAGGATACTACGCCACGAGAGTAGTTCAGATTTCTATGTGGTGAAGTCGATACAGAATAAGGTCTTCATACTCATTACAAGTTGGGCTTGTTTTGAGTTACAGACCTCGACTAATAAGTCCCCAGAACGTAGTTTCTTTATATCTTTTACTGTTCCTACCATACCCTGTATACCCTTTTGAATCAAAAAGGGGGATATGGTTGCAAAAGTGTCAGTTTCTCTTTTTACCAGAAAGAATCTAAAGGTGTTGTTAATATTTGTATTTACGTCGGATTTTTCTACATTTTCACAATCTACATAATGCTCTACACGGTCAGCCCATGATTGACTATTCGTTTTTAATGAGTTTGTAACAGCTTTGGGAGCCAAAATCTTAAATTCTTTAGTCGTCGCCATATTGCCTTATAAGAGAAAAAAAATTTCACGGACAGACTTCTAGTTCGATGGGTCCCCGCCAGACCTATCTCCCCACCCTTTCCTAACGTGGAAACGAGTAACCTCCGGAGAGATTCGTCCCAGCCGGACAATGTGACCTGCCCCATTACGTGCCCAGGCAGAGGTCCAAGGCCGAAGCCGAGGAGGATTTCTCGCAATGGGAGGGAGGTCACATCATCCAGCCACACGCAACCAAGGCTCTCCCTCTGGGAACATTTTGAGGATGACGTTCCGAAACTGTTACCGACGGCGCACGCAACTCCTCTCCTCGCACACCCTTCCCTAACCAGGGCCTTTTCCAATCACGCCCATGCGGTCTCCCACTAGGTACCTCCGCATGAGGGGTACTGGGGCCCCGTATTGCCAGAGCTAGGCATGCAGGAAATCGGCATTGATACGCCGTCGGCCTTTTAGTGTTTTAGTAGAGACACCACAATTTTTTATTTTTAAATACTTTTATAATATTTTTTTTAAATATTTTTATAATTTTTTTTGAACACAAATATTAACACAACACATAGAAAAAATAAAACTGAGTTAGTGTGAACTGTTTTCCGCCTGATATCACAAAATATCAAGCGGAAAACCCCCAAAGCAAAACACATGACAGGAAAAAAAAGAGGGGGGAGAAGAAGAGGAAAACAAAGATCACTGAGGTACCTCGGGGTTGTGAAGCCCGTACTCATCTCAGGTAGATGAGCCCCCTGAGGGGTTTCTTCGAATGAAGAGGTGATCGCCGAAACTGAGGCCTATTTTGAAGCAAAGGTCAAATCATATTACAAAAATGGTATCGAAAAGTTGGAGGGTCGCTATAATCAGTGTATCACCCTTGAAGGGAATTATGTTGAATAAAAAAAACTAATTTTGCCAAAAAAATGTGTTTTACTATGGTAGGCCAGGGACTTTTCAATGTACCTGTTATGTTTCCTTATTTAAAAATTAAACATATTACACAATCCTATTCAAAAAATTTAATAGCCATCAAATTTTAAAAATAAATTATACGAACTGTTACAAATTAATTTTTAGCATAAATTTCATGAAACTGATTTCAGATTTTAGTTATTTATATATTTGAAAAAGAAGCAATAATTTTTAGTAACATACAAAATACATATGACTTTTGTATGGTTTTACTATCTTTTATGTGTTTGTATTCTTTTCTTTAACTGACAAGAGAGTTAAAAAATGTGTCTAAATATATTATGATTTATATTACTCAACTTACTTAGAAATGATATATATATTTAAACTTGGTTTTATTATTTTAAGCAGCTTTTATAAACAATCATATGACACAAATACAAATATTTATGTTTTATTACAAATTTTACAAAAGGGTATAAAAAACAGGAAATATGCAAACTGAATTTAGGAAACTCAAATAACATATCATCAACAAGCTTAAAATTCAAAACAAGGAGTATAATATAGAAATCAAAGCTGAATCTTGAACAGCATAACTTTATCTAAACTCGAAAATAATGCAATAATAAACTAAGCACTGTTACTAATAAAATTATAGAATTCAAACTAATTATTCTAGCTTTTACATAATTTAAAAACATTAAAAATTCGAAAAAGTAGAGACAAAGAATGTTTCATAAAAGAGCACAATCTAAAACTTCATTTAACACAAAATTTACTTTTTCAGATAATTACAAAAAGAGTCAATTTCTACGAGAAACATGGAATCAATCACTCCGAAGTTCATTTACGCAAGATTCACATTTGTATAAAAGTTAATAAATTGCACAAAGTTCAATTACTACAAAATTGTGTGAATCTACAGGTAATTCTTCAAAAAAAAAAAAGTCTCATTTCTTCAATCTTTACTAACAACTTAGAAGAAAATCATTTCATTGAAAGGTACATATTAAAAATTAAAAGTTATTGAAATTGAACTTTCCATATTTGAGGTTTATTAAGAAAGGAAATATTTACATGAATTCAATAAACATTCACACAAGAATTCATATCAAAGTACTTTTGAATTGGTTACAAAACAATAGGTACACACATGATAAATTGATATGATTCACATATCTTGAAGGAAAGAATTCTCTTTTCAACAACCATGAAAGCATATAATCAAATAATTTAATTGATTAAAACACTTTCCAAAACATGTACATAGGATTCCTTTATAAATATTTACATTTCATAATTTTAAAAGGAACGGTGATTGAATTTAGAAGAAATTCTTTTAAATTCCAAGCACTTTTGATAAAATAAAATAGATAAAAAAAACTAAAAATATATCTATACAAAAATTATTTACATAACATACCTCCAATTCCTTCATTGACTAAAATCAGACTAATTTTAAAAATTAATTTTAATTCAAAAAGTAAAACAATAAAAGTGTGTTTGGATTTTCAATACATTTTATTAAAAGTCAGACAAAAAATATATAAAAAACACGACAATTATAAATTCTTAAATTTTCAAACAATTTCATAATGCTAAATTTCTAAAACAAATAATTCAACAAGGTTCATTTCTTGCTATATTAGAAAAACAAAATAAACTCATTTTACACATTATAACAGAAACACGGAGATAAAAAAAATTTCAGAGGAAAATTAATTTTATTTTAATTGATTAACAGTAATTAAATAACACAATGTATTCCAACAAAATTAATATGCTATTAACAATCTAGAAAATGATCAAATAGCAGATTTTTCACTGAATTTGATTTAATTCTGTGAGAGTTGAGAACATTTTATTTCAGATATCATTTTCTCAGTCAACAATTGTTATAAATTATTTTCCATTTAAAATTTGCTTAAAATCCTCTATTTTTTTAAAAAGTAAATAAAAGGTTAAGTTAAAAAGTACAAGATTTATATTAAAAAGAGATGAAGAAAATAAGTTATATTTTTCATAACTTAACTTATTTTTTCGAAGTAACATAGACATTTATAGTTTATTATTTATTTTGATTTCAGCTACCATATAAATAAATAGATTAACTATTTTAGTACAAATATCCAATATATTACTTTTAGTATACATTATTTAATTAAAAAAGAATTGAATTAAAATTTAAAGCCAAAAATCTATTACATATAAAAAAATTTAACAAACTATTATTTGGAATGTTTACACAAAAGTAAATGGTCAGTTTTTAATGGGAATGTGAAAATTTAAGGAAAATGAATATTTTCAAAGCTTTTTTTTTAAAAAAAAAAAACTTAAATTTTAAGAGGAAAAAAATCCTACAAAATAACAGAAAATTATTAAAAAAAGATACAATTTACTTAAGAATTGTATGCAAATTTTTTCATATAAAAAATACAATAAATAAAGTTCTGAACAAAGGGGAGTAAATCATAAACAATGTAAATGTATTTTTCCAAAATTATTTCACTTCCAGTTATATCCACTCTCCAAGAAAGTCATACCACTAAATAAATTTTACAGTTTTAGAGAAAATTAAAATGCAAGCTTTACTGTATTTTAGCCAATTACTTAAAACTTAACATTAATTATTTAATGATAGAGATATCATTAATTGTTGATTAAGAAATCAGATACATATATCTATAAGAAAAGCAAAAAGATATAATTAAGGATAGAAAAATTTACATATTTCAAAATGTTATTTCTTTCTGAAAAGCAATCCTACTACTTAAAATATGTCAATAGACAAATGAATATACTCTAGCAAAAATGACTAACTACTTGCTTCAATTAAGATTTGAGATATTTAGCAAAAAAGCTTGTATATACATAGACAGCATTAGGAGAGGAAATTGGACACATTTAAGCAACATACTAAAACAGGGTACCACTGCATGACATTCAAGAAATATTAAGCAATTTCAATCATAAACATGGATACTAGGAGGAGAAAATTTCACAAAATGGAAAAATATAGACTAGATAAGTATTCAGTGTATAACAACGCTAAAAATTGAAAACAAATATGTATCAAAATATAGCATAATAAAAACATTTCTTTTATGTTGTTTTATCCAAATTGGTTTCATCACTGACATGACTGGTGCTTTAGGAAAAAACAAAAACAAAAAAAGTATTTGCTTTGGAGGAATGGGGGAAAAAAGAATTGGCAGCTCACGAACTACAATTCAGTAGTCATACATGAAGTGAGAGCTTGGACTCGCTTTGCATTACAACTACGACAGAGTATATGGTCATCCAAAGGATAACAACTGCCTTCTGCTTCAGATGACAATCGCAATCCACAGTCCTAATATAGCAAGAGAGAGAGGAGAAAGATTTATTATATCATTAACATGACAAATATAATAAATAAATTGAATTAGATACATTCATAATTATTCTGCAATCTCCAATTATCTGAATATATATATATAACATAATCATTACTAAAAGACATGACAATTTTTAAGGTTCTAATTTTGTAGCTAACTTTTTTCCTTTCATGTGCTTAATGCTTATCATAAATTTTAAGCCACAAGAAATGAGACACTCTTTGTGAGAACAGAATAGTAAGCAAAATGATTGAAAATCAGAGAAATGCAACTGGGATACTTTTAGATCAAAATTAAATACAAATGACAGTTTATGTAGGTATGTAGGATTTAATGACAAATAGAGAGAGAGAAAAAATATTGTTTCTTTGTTTCTTGAGATATTAAATAGCTTATTCTTTAAAACAATGTTACAATATAACATTAATAAATTAATGTTATGATATATGACACTATAATTCAAAATCAAGAAGTCCTTAGATAATAGTCAAGTGAGGAGGATGGAATTGATCAAATCTCATTTTGGGCTTCAAAAAATGCAGTTAATTATATAAAATGCAACAATGTTTATGATAACTTAATATGCTGTAGGAGTTGTTATTCCAAGAGCATGATCCCTCTTCAATAAAACTGAAAATTTCTTTGTACTACGATTTTATAAAACTTAGATTTCTAAATATTATACAATTATTAAATGGTATTCATACAGACATGCCAGATATTAAAATATCATTAGAAGTCTTTAGTATGGATATTTTTTAATAATTTCTCATTTCAATTCTTATTTTATAACTATCCTCTAAATGGGTATATAATCACTTCTTAATAGATACTCATAGTTATGCGATTTCAAAGCATTTCTTCCCCTGGATTGTATGATTTTTAAGATTAAATACATGAAAATCAATTGAAAAGTCTTGTAAAAAAATATAAGAAATCAATAATATTTTTGGAGTTTACTAATGAGTTTGGTGAAAAATTACTTGAAAATTGAAAACTTGAAGTTTGAAATTGCATTAACTACTCAGTTTTTTTATTGGCTTTGTTTTCATTACGTCACACTAGAAGCAACACAAGGGCTGTTGGCAACAGATCTCTTAATTTAGAACTTCAGTCAAGTGACGAGGATGACACCTGAGCTGGCATCCCCCCCTAACTTTCACACCATGCCAATGGAAGGACTTTGGGCCCCAACAGATTTAATGTGAATCAGCCCCCACTACATGGCCGGTCTTTAGCAGCCAAGGCTCGAACCTGCGACTGAACGAAAACCGCTGGTCACGAATCCAAAACCATGACAACTAGGCTACCGCGGCCACCATTACATACTCAAAGTGCCAAATGAAATCAGAAAATTTTTTTTGGCTATGAATCTGATAATTGTATTAAAACTTCTTAATCATCATTTTCATAATTAAACTAGATATAAAATCTGTTATTACTTTTATATTTTTTTCTGGCAAATCAAACTATATTCATGTTATAACAATTACATATTCCCAAAACATTAATCCAACTGTTGATCAAACTATATCAAAATGAGTTTTAAAAATACTCTCCAATCTTTTAGGAGAATAAAAAGCATGACAGGACTTTAGAACGAGTATGAATTTTAATAATTTCATTAGCTTGATATTTTGATTTTATCCAGGTCTTAAGATCTTTTAAAATTCCACCTAGAAAGCTTTTCAAAATTAATTTAACAAAATTCACAATCAAAATAAAAGTACAAATAGTTACTTATTAAAAGAAACTTCTTAGAAGTTTTAACAGAAAGTACTTAACATTTAAAATAAAACATAATAACTTGCTTTAAAAATTACACATTAGAACTCTTCAGAATTAAATATGGGAATACAAAAAAGTTTTACTGATCTGTTTTGCTGGTGGATCCAAGAAATGTTTTAAGAACTTAATCATTACCATTTTCACAAATTTTGATTATCTATTTCCACAAATATTCCACATCCTCCAAGTTTCTAGAATTTATCAAAAATATTAAATAAATCTATCTTTAAGATTACCTTTCATCCAGCAATGGCATTCATATGAGAAAATACAAAAATATCAGAAAAAAATGCACAATGATTTTAGTTTTCCATATCATTACATTACACTGGCAAAAGTTTCAAACCTATTCCAGATGCAATCATAACCCCCTCTATGATTCGCCAAAAAATGAAAACTCTTATGAAATCTGAATATGTGTGGGCTGTAATCTAAAAACCAATGCCAAAATAGAGAAAAAAAAAAGTTGAGTGTTGCTGTTTATATTAATCATGCCTAAATAGAAAAGGGAAGATAATAATATTTGAAAATTTATCTTGCACAAAAATTTCTGTCACTAAAGGTGTAGGGCTAAAAGGCATTCCAACCAGAAATTTAGATCTTTTATAAGTATTTAATTGTTTTAAAGTAAAATGTTATTTAAAAAAAAGTTCAAAATATGAATAAATCAATTTTTTTGAAGCAGTTTATTCTTTCAAATCAATGAAATAATTTGACTTTATTTATTTATTTTTTTGCACTTTTTAAATTCCACAGTTTAATGATGATGTATTTTAAGATCATCAACATCAGAAAATACAATTTAAAATTAATTTCATACGAAAAATCACTTGCTCTTGTCGATATTTCATTGAACATAGTTGAATAAATATGCCTTTTTTAAAACACAAACAAGAAATTTAATCATTCATGTAAAAATTCTATCTATTTTCTTTAAATTGTGTACAACGCATATATACAAAATTGCAATAAGTATGAAATTAATATTATTTCAAAAAGAGTGCATTTAAATGAAATTCCAAAACAATGTTTACCTCACACCTATAGCACTGTACATGAAAACTACGATCTAGAGCAACAACCCGCACTGTTTCTTCTTTTCCAAGCTCAGGCATGATAGGTTGTTGGCAAACACAGCAACGAGGTGCAAATTTCCTGTAATATTTACATTAAAATATTAGATAATTTATTTAATTATAATCATTGACGAATAAAAAGATTCCACAAATTAAAATAAATCTTATAAGAAAGAATATTTTCTTAACAAGTTCTTATTGGTTTCAAATCAAATTTATAAATCTTTAAGCCTATGAATAGATATACATTGCTTAAATTTATATGAAATCAGAACTTCCAAGAAATGGAAGAAAATAAGGTCCAATTATTTGAAATTTCAAACATTGTTGTTCTGCTATATATGTTGTGAAACCTTCAAATTATTTCTTTTCAATTTAGCTTTCTGGACATGTTTTGGAAATCAATAAACTTTAATACAGTAGTAAATTTCCATTACATAACAGTTCTAGTAAAGTCACTAGATGAGGAAGCCAATTTGGGAACTTAACATAATTGTATGTAACCAGAACAAGAAAAAATATATAAATCTGTTATGAATATTTAATTAAAATCCTGGGTCAATAAAATTTAAATGAAGGTTTTTTTTTTTTGCATATTTCTGAAAGGGGAAAAAAGTGCCCTCCCTCCATTTTTCTACACACATTTACAAATTGCAATATCTTCTAAATATGACAAGTTCCTTTAAAAATAAAATATTAGAACTTTTGTTTAAACTTAAATTAATTTTGTACTCAATTATTGTAATGCATTCCCTACAGTATTTGAATTCAAAGAATTTATTAACGTAATATATTTATTACACATCATTTTTTTTTAAATTAATCATTTCTGACATTGATCTAGAACAGTGTTTACCAACCTTTTTCTCCTTGTTAATTTATGATAGAAATTAGCAAACCCTTCTAAAATATATAGAAATTAGCAAACCCTAGAGCAGATAATAATAATCTGAACAAAAATAATAAAATTTGTTAGAATATTTATTTTCCATGTTGCAGAATTATTCAGAAGAAACAAAATCATCTATGATAAATCTCCTGAATACAAAATTAAATCAACAAACTAATTGGTCCTAGTAAAGCATGCATAAAATTTGAAAAATTTTTTTTGATGGGATATTCGCAATTGTCTCATAGAAGAAAGAAATTCAATGTTTGGTACAATGTCTGATCCCATCCATCACTCTTAGATCAGGAGTTCTGCATTTAATCTATTTCTGAATTTATCTTTGAGATAAACTTAAATGGCATTTTTTAACAAAACAGTACATTCATTTGTACACTAAGTCAATGGTCAATTAAAGAATGATCTTTTAAAATAGTTATTAGAGAACTGTTACAAGATAACTGAAATAGTTTCTTTTTCCAGTAAAGTTGAGAGGTTTCTAGACTTGCCTCTCCTTGAAAAGATTATGTATTCAACCATGTGATAAGGATATATATTGCATCTATTACAAAAATAATCATTGAAAGTTAGTAAAAAGATATTTCAGGTGTTCACAAATATTCCTTTCAATGTTTTAATCAAATGTTATGAAATTTTCTGATAAAAAGGCACTGAGACAAACAAAATATCCACATTCCTTCCATCAGCATACATTACATCCAAAAGTTTATTTCTTTAGCAGGGTTGCAACTTTATCACACTCACTGAAAATGACGACCGCTGCGCCTTGCAACAGATTTAGTTCATTTAATTTACAAAAGATATCAGATAAGTAAACTAGCTTTTTCACCCAAAAAATATCAAATATATAGAAGTACAAATGAAATAAGTGATCAATTAAAAAATGCCTGAAATTGAAACTTCATTTCGAACAAGCATATCAAAATCTTCCCAACAGGAAAGCATCTTGCTTATGCATGAGGTAATGAGGAAACATGAAGGCTTTCAAAAACCTCACACAGCGCATAGAATATAGCAGTTTGTAGCATGCAGTTTTATAGAATTTAAAAATTTTTCAGCATTACTTGAAGTAGTAGATAACTTTGCAAGAAAGTGTTTACATGCCAATGCTTGTCTACGAATCGGGTCAAATTTTTTTGCTGCCTTTCCTCCAAGTATACATTTTGCAATATCTTTTACACACGGTCTAATTGGTTGATTGATTTTATTAACCTAGCACTAGAAGCAACACCAGGGCTATTGCCAACAGATCTCGTAATTTGGGTAATTCACTACCTTGGCAAGTGAGGACGACAACACCCGAGCAGGCAACCTCTCTCCCCTAACTTCCACATCACGCCAACAGGACTTTGAGCCATGACAGATTTAATGCACAATGACTTTAATGCATTAAGGCTCGAACCTACCATTCAACGAAAATTGCCTGCCACAAGTCCACTGCCATAACCACTAGGATACTGCGGTCACTGCACATGTTCTGATCACATGCACATTACAACTTTAAGTAATATCACCCTGCATTGTTTCAAAATCAGGCATTGAATTTGAAGAATGAACAGCCTGCTTGACAAGAAATTTTATCAGACTTGAATAAACAACCTGTTTTTAACCATCAATCCATAATAAAATTTTAGTATATAAAAGTAATATTAAATATATTACAAGTTATTTACATAAGAATGAGAAAAATATCTACTTCAGGAAATAGATATTGTTTTCAGGTTTGCTACTCAATCTGGAACAGGTATGACTTGATGAGCATTGTCAAGGTCATGAAAAATAAATGTAAGAAATACCCAGTCTAAACTACTTTTTCAGTGGCTTACACCACCAAATTTTTATATATTGCATGAAATCATAAATAAATGTTTATAATTAAAATATGACCAATAAAAAATTTTAATAATAATCATAACTATCCATACTGGTAAGGAAAATTTGCTCTGATTTTTTTTAAATATCTTTTCATATTCTTAAATTTTGAAATTTAAAATTTTTCATCTCAAAATAAAGTTATCAGACAGAAAAGGAGAAAAAAAATGTTTGACTTCCATGCAACATTAGGTATTGGTCATTTTACTTTAATACAAGAATCAATTCCTTTCCTCTTTTGTAATAATAAAAGCATAAGAGATTAGGTTTTTAACCATTGAAAAAAAAATTAATAAAAATTTTTCTACACGGTAATGCAAAACAAATAATTCTGAACCTTGAAATGCAAGTTAAATATCAACAATAAAATTTACTTTTTTAACAATTTTTTTACTAATCTACGAAATATATATAAAAAAAAACAAACCATTAGTAATGTAAACAATAAAGGATTCATAGAAACACAAAGGATTCATAGAATAAATAATATTGTTAAATTTTTAGGTAATGTACCAAACATTTAAAAATGTCAATAAATATCAACATGCAAAAGGAAAATAAACAGTAATTTAAAATTCAGCCTAATTCACAATTTAATATTTTTCTGTTAAATTTTATGAGGAAAAAAAAAAAAAGGTGTATAAAATTGAGAAATTAAACATGGTTTAAAAATTATTTATAACAATAAGCTATATTTAAAAGATAAAAGGAATAATAACTCACTTGTGAAAATCATCTATGCAATAAATCTGGTTAGTGGCATCTACTGTAAATGGAATACCATCTAAGCACTTTCCACAAACAACACAAGTAAAGCAGTTGGGATGATACGGTTTTCCAGTGGCTCTCAAAATCTATGGAATATCATTACAAAACACTATGTCAAAATTTTTTAAAGCATAAATAAAGTTTAAATTTTTAAAAAATAAAAAATTGAAATAAATAAAAATCATAAAAACATAGTTTGCCTTCATACATGTTTTGAAGAGATATTACTTATTTCCAAACATAATTCAAATTCTTATTGTTGCAAATAACATTTATTTTTTTCAGAATTCTCTTTATTTAAAAAGATTTCCCTTCAGATTTTATGAAATGCTTTAAGAGAACAATGTGCTTTGTAATAATCAAAATTTAAATAAGGAAACAATAATAAGGGAACAACAAATAATGATAAATTTAGTGAATTTGATTGATACAAAGAAAACATTTCACCAAGTCTTTTTTAAAATGAACCATTTCATTACTTTAACACACTTTTGAAATTTTTTTTTCATATCAAATCCTTTCAGTCGAGTGAAATTGTTCAAGCAGTCTAAACGTTTAAGGTTCATCATTTTTTAAAAATAATTTGTTGTAATCACATTCATTTCTTTTAAAATCATTTCACTATAAAAATTTATTATTGGGAAAGAAAACTTATTTCAACAAATTAACTACAGAAGAGAGTTTACAGACAGAGTAACCCAGGTAAAAATAAGGCATGCATTCTTATAAAATATCCAAAATAATTCTGTTTAAAACTTGAGATTTTTTTATGTGCTTTTTTGGATGCTAACTTTATTCTTAACTTGTCAATCAGACAGAATGAATAGTTTTCATTAGATGTATTACTAATACTTTTCACATTATTTCCACACCAACTTTTCCATTTTTTTAAAATTTCCCACTCATCTATAGAGCAGTTAGATTAACATATTTTAAAAGTCATTTCCCAACCAATTATAGATAGTGTACTTGTTTTATAATGTGGATTTCGTTTCTTTTCCAAGATATTCCTACCAAACCTTTTAGAAAAGAGATAAACTTTACATTTATGTAACAGATAAGAAGTAAATCAATGATATTTAAAATACAATATCATATTTTCCTCTCTAATTTCATTTGAGGATCAAGATATTCACAGCACATACAAAAACTCTACTTTTTTAAAGAAAACATTTTGCATACAAGATACACTATTGAAAAAATTTAAAACATAAAACTTATTATGAAATAATCATCATTGAACAAATACAGGTTTAAAGAACAAAAATATAGACATCAAAATTATTTTAATATCAAACTGCAAAAAAGAAAAACATATAATCTTTATGAAAAAATTTAGAACATAGAATGACTTAATTTCCACAAAAAAGTTGCATATTCAGTAATGAATGTATGTTCTGCAATAATTTATCAATGAAAAACATATAACTTACACGATCAAGAATTCTTCCCCCACATACACAACATTTTTCCAATGTATTCTAAAGCAGAAAAAATATAATTAAGAAAATCATTTAAAAAAGAACAGAAAATCTTAAATATCCCAGGTTATTTAGAACTTTTGTTATTCTATGAATTACTCTCAAATACAACATAAAACTCAAAATCATTCTTCAAATGGATTAAACTTTTCTTAGAGGTAGATACACATAATTTACATGCATGCAAACAAAAAAAAAATTACTAAAGAAAATAAACAATTTCCTTAAAAATAACAATAAATTCTAAAACATTTTAAATACCGTAGCTAGAAGATATCGGAGGGAAAGTTATTATTCTGAACTAAAACAAACTGAAACACAGTACAGTAGATAATAAATACAACTAATACTTATGTCATTTATTGTAAATATATTTATAAGAGAAGGAATAATAAACTTTAAATAATTGTTCCTGTACTCCAAGCTACTTTCTCAATAAAGTTTCTTTTTATCCTTTTTTGGTAAGTTTTGCTTACATTACTCATGTTCATATGTCTTGGGAATCATGGTATTATTTGTGTCGATTTGGAAACCTTTTGCACTATATTATATTGAAAAAACCATCTCATCCTTAATTTTTGCACACCAGTGTATATACACAATTAAATATGTCACATGGAAATTAAATATAGGAAACAATTCATTAACTAAAGAATGAAAACATTATATACTTCATATCCTGCATATAAATTAAATTATATAATAGTACACAGCATTGCTTGTAACTATCATTACATATTTTAATAGTAAACATAACATACGAATTGCCACTTCAACAAAAAAAATCAATCAAGCAAAAAATAAAAATTCAGACATAATTCTTTGATAATTCAAATACTATAAAATCATTCCAGTTAAAGTTATAAATGAAGTCTTCAGATTAAAATTGCTAGTTAAAATATTGCACCTTCTAAAAAGTTCACAGAAAATAAATTTTTAAAACAGCATACCAAATAATCATCTTCACAAAATGGTTTCCCATCTTTGGCATAAAATGGCTTGCCTCTTAATTCCTTGTCTAAAAGCAAAAAATATTATGCAATATTGCCAAATGTGAAAAAATAACTGATACATATATTTTTAAACATGCATTTTAAAAAACTAATTCCTACTTACGACATATATGGCATGTAAAGCATGATATATGGTAAACATGTTCCATTGCAGTACATCCACTACCTTCACCAAAAACTTTTTCTCCACACTTATAGCACATACCTGAAAGAAAAAATGTCAGAGTAAATTTCCTATATTACATCATAGGCAAAATTTTAAATAAAAGGTAAAACTTCTATCGTACTTTTCTATTTATGTAATACAGTAACTGTTCCACACACATACACAAATAATGATAAATCGAATAAATTTTACTTTAAAATAAAAGTTGAGGTAAATTAAAAGTTTTAGATTAAAAAATCTGAGCTTCATAAAAACAAAATGATAAGATAATTTCAACAAACATTTCATTAATTACTTCATATAGAGTTAAATTACTTCCATTCTATAAAAATTCAGTAAGATTTTAAGCAGCTTTTCCAAATTTTTCCAACACAAAAGTTTGAACTTCCTCAAAAATTAAAGGATTTCACATAAATTAATATTACAATTTACACTTACATAAAGCTCTCACGCTTGGAAAAAGATTTATTCAACTTTAAAAATAACAGTAGTAAGTTGAAAATAAAAATTTAAATGGCCTACAATGTACATTATCAACAAAATAAAATTATAACGAGTAAGAATATATGTTAATTATATTTATTACATCACAGCAAATACTTACAATACATGAAAAAATTATAGAAGCTACAAATATGTATCTATTTCCATATTTCGTTTCTACTTATTTTGATTCTATTGCTTTCAACTCACCAATAACTGGAATTTCTTCCTCCTCCTCCTCCTCTTTATGAAGCATGAGAACAAAAAGGAGAAAACATGCTGTCACATTTATAATTGTAAGTATGAAAATAATTGAAAATTTTCGGGCAATTACTTCTCATTCCGGGAATATATTGCATTTTGAATATGCTCGTATATAATGGATTTTTTTAAAAAAAACATTGTGATGTAAAGAGAGGTCCCACTAATATAAATTTAAGAAAAGATATAAAACTACTAAACAATATTTATCAAGTAATTGCAAAAAAAGTTCTGAAGTCTAACAACAAAGATTCTAAAAATGAATTTATATATACAAAATAACAAAACAGTTTCAGATATTTATACAAATCATAAATGACAACAGGAAAAAAATGTCATTTTGCAATGATTGAATAAGCAAAATAATTACAAAAATTATGCAATGCTGTACTTGCAACTGATATCAATGTAAATATTTTTGAAATAAAGTTAATGGTATTCTTTGAAACTACACTAAAAGTCAAATATTGTCAAAAACCCTACAATTTTTTATTTTAAAAAATAATTCTTGGTATTATAGATAAAATTCCTTTGATTTCATTTTTTCTAATAGATATTATAACTTTATCAAGAATTAAAGAATCATACAACAAAAATATTTTAGTTAATATTAAACCAAGATATTTTACACAATAAAATTTTTTAATGAATATCTCTAAAAACAATTAAATTTTTTATTTTATTTCCAAAGTCTAATTATGTAAAAAAAAATTAATGACTATAAAAAATATTTTTCCTCAACGAAAATTATAAGCATGTTGCAACAACAGTTCATTTTTTAAAGAATTTTATATATTAATGATTGATAATAATACCAAAGTTACAACTCAAAAAATCAAATATTGAATAAATGCGTTATCAGTTACTATAATATACATAAATTTAGCTAATAGCTTAGCTTTCTTAACTATTCATGTTGTTCCCATAAAACATTAGAAAAGATTTATATTCTTTTTAAAATTTATTAAAATGATTATTACAACTTGAAGACGTTGATACGTACAAAAATAAAAATGTACTATATTATTTAAAAGAAATAGCAAATAAATAAATCATCCAAGTTTAATCAGAATTTATTATCCCTCACCCTTAAGTAATGTATAAAACAAATATACCATAAAATTCAGGATCACTTGAATTCTCCATGCTCTGAACCATCAAGTCAGTAAGGCGATCCACTTCAGCTTCTTTTCCAACAGGTCGTCCAGTAGAACCTTTCCCTCGCCCAGAAGCAGGATAATAGGATGAGTATAAAGAAGTACTGCCACTGCCCATGCTATAGTTGGAACGATTACTCATCTGGCTGGGAGGTCTGGGAGTGATTGGCTCATAAATAGAACTGGTGTCATATGAACTCTGCAAAACCAAAATAATAATTATTATTTAGATAAAGTTAACAATAGTGTTGAATCAAAAAAATTAAAATTGTTATCAAGCTTGTGATTGTTCAAATTTAAATTACCTAGGTCGATCCAGAAATAAGGTTCCCACCAATTTTACAAAAAGACAACATTGTTTATTCTCAAAGAAATTTACATCATTGGAAAGAAGAAACTTTGCTCTACTTCTCTATATAATCACTATCTTTTTCTACAAATTTTTGTAGACAGTGTTCCAAATTTTGTATCCCAATGTGGTACAACTCTGCCGCCATCCTGCCGAGGAAGCATTTTACCTCTTCTTTGACATCATTGTTGCTCCAAAAGAGCTGGCCACTCAAAGTGTTCCTTTAACTTTGGGAACAAGTGATAATCACTAGGCTAGAGATCTAGACTGTAAGGTGGGTGGGGCATGGCAGTCCACCCAAAATGTGACAAAATTTCCTGGGTTTTACAGGAGATGTGAAGTCAAGCATTATCATGAAGCAGTGTTATACCAGCTGTCAGTCGTCCTTGACGGTGGTTCTGGATAGCTTGCCCGAGTTTTCTTAATGTTGTACAATAACTGTTCCATGAAATCGATCAGCAGTATCCCCCTACAATCCTAAAAACACAATTGCCATGACTTTTCCAGCAGAAGGAGTTTGAACTTCTTTGCGACTAGCGACCCTGAGTGACGGCACTGTTTGGGTATTTGTTTCAATTCAGGAGTGAAATGAAACAGCCATGTTTCATCTCCCATAACAACAACAATTCTTCCTTATCTTCTTTACTCTTTAAGAGAAACTGGCAAGCACAGTCAAGACACTTCTTGTGTTCTGATGTCAACAGCCATAGAACCCATCGAACACAACACTTGTGATACCCCAATTTTTCAGTCCAAGCTCTTTCCACTATTCTGTAGGAACTCCCGGAAATCCAAGCAACAACAGTGGATCCTCCTGTTTTAAAGCACTTTGCATTGGACCATCTCAATAACTGCTTCTGAAACTGACAGTCTTTCCCTCCATTCTTCATCATGGATTACTTTCCAACCTGTACTAAACTCACTGCACCACTTTCGGACATGTTGAACAGACATACACTTGTTGCCATACATCTCTGTCAACTGACGATGAATATCCATGGGTAGAGTCCCTTTGGCTACAAAAAGCGAATTACAGAACGAATCCTGCGTTTGGCGGGATTAACAATGGGAACCTCCACTTAAGACCGCTGTTGAGCCCTGACTGAACGGATGCAGCAAAAGCATGACCAGGGAAATCACAAGTGGGAAAACAGCTGTGCACAGCACTGTTGCCAAATTTTGCCTCGCACCCTCCCATGTGGCTGGAGCTCATTAAGAACTTTATTTCTGGATCGAACCTCGTGTAAGGTAATATACAAAATCTCATGTAACAAGGATAGTAACAAAAAATATTTTACGAATTAAAAATGCAAGCCTCAAAGTAAGTATTAACCTTCCAATCAAGCATGATTCATATAATAAATCAACAACTCCAGCACTATATTAATTACAAATGTATGTATGTATATACACACACACATACATAAAATGGTTGTACTAATTTAAAAAATTATTTATTCTTTAGTTGCATTATATAAAACAAGTTCCAAGTTTATAAATCAACAAAATGAAAATTTAATTTGTGATTTGTCATAGTGTGATACTTTTGGAAAAAATCACTTATATGCAAACAGGATTTCCTGAGGAAACTGTTACACAATTCTCTAGTATCTGTATGCTAGAAGTTGTAACAATCAATTCGTATATTAGTTTATACAAAAGCACTCAAAGTAAGCAAAACAAGAGTGTCTCCATAGCAGCGACTGTGGATGTAAAGTTCAAATTTTAAATGTAGCATTATTGGTGATGGTAGAGCACAAAGGGTTCAAGCGTGACAAAACTGAAATGGTTTCTGTTATTGTTTTGGAGGTTTATCATAAACTGATTATAAAACTACATTCTTCAGGTTAGAGAAGGGGGATTTTTTTTTCAAACTTTTTATAATTTAGAAGAAATTTTAGAGAAATTTCCTCAAAATGAATTCTGAAAAATTTAAAAATCTATCACACCATCATTTTCATAAATGAATATACCATAATACCATTTCCAAATAAATGAATAAGTTCAAGAAAAGATTGCGTAAATTTAAATTACATTGGAATTCTTCAATTGGACATAATTATGCAGTATTGTTTTGCATTTATTAAGAAATGAAATGTTTAGTCTGATAAAAAAAATTTATAAATCCAGATAACTATTTGATGCATTTAATCATTAAGATATATTTCTTTTATCAGTATTTACTAACAGAATAGTATTTATGAGCCATAAAGTTAACTTAACAAGAATTTTCATTTATTTAAATTTCAGATGAGTTCATGGCTTTTCTTAAGGATGTGGATAATTAGAGAAAGTACCTTTTAATCTTATAATGCCTGCTGTAAGTATAAATTTATTAAAATTCTGCCAAGACATCCACTGTGATTATAAAAAACAAAACAAGTTTTCAACATAAATATATACATTGCCATTGAAGACAAAAAAAAAAAAAAAAAAAAATAAAAAAAAAAAAATTGGTTTTGAAGAAAAAAAAACATTTTTTTTTTAAAAAAAAAAAAAAAAAAAAAAACTTACTACAGATGAATTAGGTCTGTATGAAGAATAACCAGCTTGTGTTCCATAAGTAGAACTTGCAGGTGATGAAGGTGCCTGCACAGTATCAGGAGGTGGTGGCGGATAATGCTGTGAGGGAGGTGGAGAGTAAGATATCTGTTGTGGAGGGGGTGGAGGAGGGGGAGGTAAATCATCATCTGGATGATAGTTACTATAGATAGGATCACCTGAAAACAAAAGGATATGTTCATACTTTATAACAATTGTACAACATTCTTATTTTTTATGAAAAATTTCCAGTTAAAGCAGAATAAGATTCATTAAATCTATATTAATCTTTTTATGCTTCCAATGATTTCTCATCCCTCCCCCCTTCCTCCTATTTAAGTATTGTAGAATCATAATAATAATGAAATTTTGTAACCACAGGGTTCAAAATCAAACAAAAAAAAAAGGTAAAATTGAAATTTTCAATAAGAATTTATCTTGAAGTGAACAATAAAACAAAAGGCACTATACTTTCACCTTCTTTTAAAAAGAAAATTGTATGAAAAAAATTAATAGAATAAAATATTTTTCAATAAACTTAAGAGAAAGTATTATATAATTCAATAATTATAAAAGAAACTAAATTGATACTGAACAATACAATAGCATTCAAAAGACAGGTTTTTCATAATATATATATAGTTGTTTGTAAGAATTTAAGACCACCAATAGAAAAAAAAAAGAAATGAAATGAAATTCCTCAACAAAATATTTTATAAAAGAACAAAGCAGACTTAATATGTTACTTAAGTGAAGTCAGTATTTCGTAGCAATTCCTTTGATTTTAATCACTACTGTAATTTTGTTAGGCATGCAAAAATAAAAGACTTGCAGTTAGCTTTAGAAATCTCAGTGCACCAGTTATGCTTTATTGTTTCAATAAGTGCCATAGCAGAGGGTGCTTGCTTTTCTGAAACTTTCTCATGATAAATAAGATTCTCAATAGGATTCAAATTTAGGGTTGTTACCCAGCTAGTCAAGCACTTGGTTTCTTCTGCCATCTGATAGCTCTAAATCTATGACACAAAACCCTTATCAAGCATGAAAATTGAGGATCTATAAACATCCATGTGAAGTTTCAACTTCTCTCATAACAAATTAAGTACTAACTTTCGCTTATAGTAGTTAGGGGTGGCAGGAAATGCAATGCAGCAGTACCTGACACAGACATAGTACCCCTATCATTTGGCTTCGAAGTTATTTCACAATTGGAGAGAATCATATCAGTCATATTTTTTTTTCCCACTTGGATGACAAATACCTGAAGCACATGCAGAAAATTGCAGCACATTTGACTCAATGGAAAATAATACTGTACTCCACTACTGTATTATCCAATTCTAATATTGTTTGGCAAAAGTCTTATCATACTTGGAGTGAATTGAGGTTTCCTTGCAGGTTTATTGAATAAACCAAAATCTGGGGTTACACATCTTGAAATAGTATTCAAACTGACATAGGTGCCTTTCACAGTTAGAGTAAGTTTAATCTGATTGCAGGAGCTGTTGGAGATCAAACAACTATTCTTCTTTGCATAAGATTATTATGTGCATTCATTTTTCTTGGGTGACCACTTCCCTTAAGGTTTGTAAATTTTCCAAAATTTTAAATTTACTGACAGCTTGAAGAATAGTTGTTTTTCTCACATTTACCCTCAAACTTAATCATGTTCAGAAAATCAAATTTCGACATGATTACTATCTCTGCCCATTTTGCAAAAGTGAATTATTTTACCCATTGCAACAACATAATAGCATTGTCTACAGCGAAATCCAATAAATAACTGGCCATAAGCAAGGAGGGTATGTTTATTTATAATAGCAATACAATGCATCTGAAATTATCAACAAACGAAATGATGCAATAATCAGTAAAAATGAGAAATGTATTATTCTGAAAAGCAACTACTGTTCTTAAACCTTTTGTAAATGACTGTACATATGGGGGGGGGGGGAAATCAATTTGAAAATAATTTTAAATTTTTTTAATCTTTTCAGCATATTTATTAATATATATATAAAAATAATGGAAGGATTTCTGAAAATACATTAAAATAACAATACGAGAACTTTTAAATAAAATCTAATACAATGAATTGAACTTAAAAAATTACATGTAGTATACTAAAATGTCGACTTAACAAAATTCACTACAAACAAAATGAACTCGAATAAAAAAAGTTTAAAGTAAATTTTTTTTTACTGACTATGTGATGAATCCTGGTTTGAATACATTTTAAAATATTGTGTTCAGTTTTTCATTTAAAAAATTCAACTTATAATAATTCAGAATTTTCAAGATTTCTGATGAACAGAATAATTCATTCTAAACTTAACCCTTTACATATAGCTGTTGCAAATACGATACACAGGAAATTCACCAAAGAAAGATGGATGTTGCCACTGGTGCCACAGAGGGAATTTCATTCATTAGCATGACTGTGCCAAGTTTGAAATGACAACATGGAACAAAATTCAAATAATATTAAATCTAGTAGATGGTGCTCTATGTCCAGTAAATTGGTCTTAATTTACTATTTAAATATTTTTCTTTCACCTCAGCTGTTTGTAACAGATTCCTAGTGGTTTAAGCTGTAAGGAGGCTTATGTAAACAAAATCTCTATGGCCCTTTTAAATTTAATACCACATGCTTTTCAAGATGGTTGTTTACGCTTCAACTATGGATACAACTTTTCTTTTGGATTTTATACGTTAATGTTTTTTTCCCTTTGTTTTGGTCTTGGTATCAATTTATTTTCCATTTTATTTGCATAGTTCTGTTAAGACATAGCGAAAAGAAAAGGAATATACTGCAATGCGATTACAATTCATGTCATGTTAAGATCTTTTAATGTGTATAGATGTGTAAATACATGCATTAAAACATATTTGTTATATTAATTAACTTTCACTTCCTATTTTATCGCAATAAAACTAAAGTAAAAAATTTGGAATAATGAAATTCAGTCATCAGTTGCAAGTATATTTTCTATTTAAAATTTAAAGATTAAGATAATTGCATATCAAATGGATTTTTGCTTTTTTAATGTGTGTGTGGAATTAGGCTTGATAAGCAAAAGTACCCTCATTCTTTTAATGCCAAGTACAACAGGAAGAAGTGTCGTCTATTTGGATGCGCGCACATGAGAGAGGCATTATTGGGAAGGGGATAAACAAATACAGCTAAAATTCTTTAAATAGATATCCTTTTTATTTAGATGTAAGCAAAATAAGACTACATTGATTCCACTTTACAGATATAGAAAATAAATAAAAAGTGGAAATCCAATTTATTTATCAAGTTTAAGTGACAATTATTTAATAATAGTAAAATGGTTTTGTCTTTCACAAAAAAAAAATAGTGGATAAAAGGAAATCCAGTAATTAAGTGAAGAGTTCATCCTAACAAAGGGACTTTTTTTTAAAAAAAATTCTAACAAAACTCCCAATATATTTTGGTACCAGAGTAAAATTCTAATAACCATTTTCACCAAATGAGAAAAATTTCGCTAAATGATTATTAGACAGTTGAAACTGGAATGAAAATTATTTGTACACATTTCAATGGAATTACACCAACATTCACTGTCAATGGAAATTTACGTATGTAACCATTTTCTATATTAATTCGTTCAAATATCACCTACATAATTTGAAGAGTTATGTTATCAAGATAATTTTAACAAATGCAGCAAAAAATTATTTAATAAATGAGCAACTTCATTTCAAAATTTTTTAAACCTTTCTTTATACGGAAATTTTGATCTTTTTATTTTATAAATCTAAAACAATTTATTTACATATATACTTCCAGAATACATAAAAAAAAAAAAAAGTATGATTTATATCTAAGTTGTATATAAACAGAAAAATTAATAACATCAAGAATCATATTTGTTCATGAAATCCTACAACTAAAAATACCGATAGATTGAAAAAATTAATTAATAACAGTTGAAAATAAAATAACATAGTTTGTATGGTAAACAATGTTTTTAAGACTTCAAAGACTTAAAAATAACGAGCATGCTGTTAAAAAAATGTTTTAATTTTTCAAGCATACAACTTTTGTGACTTAAGAATTTAAAAACTGATTATAACTTAATTTAATACATTGCGATCAATTTGAAAATTTAAAAAGCCCATATTTATAATGAATAATTTCATGGTTTGATGTAATAAGTTATAGATGAAATGGTTATCCATAAAATGGTCTCACCACTATTCTGTACAATTGACGCTGGTAGTGGAGCTGGATGCATAGAAGCATGATACATCCCATTTGATTTTGAAGAAACAGTTGCATACATATCAGATTTTGGTTTTGGAGGTACAACAGGTGCAACCTTTTTACTATTAGGTGAATATTGTTGTGGTGAATAATTTGATATCTGAAGATGTCCCATCTCTCTAACAAGCATTTCTGGATTAGAGGCCATTGCTCTGTATCTGAAAAAAATATGGAAAATATTTTAAAAATGAAGAAAATAATTAACTTTAAAACTAACGAGACGAATTAAGAATCTGATAAAACAATTTTAAAAAGTTTGTTTACAAACAACCATGACAAAAATAAACATCACGAACATTTCCTATACAAGTGACAGATTAAAACATTTATTAAAAGGAAAGTGATAATACGTTATAAGATAAAACCATTATTTCGAATATTTTGAAGTCTTAAAAATAATTACTGCATTACTTTTTGGGAAACCGTTTGAAACGTGTAAGTTAAATGACCTGGGGATCGAGTTTTTAAAATCAAAACTACTTTTCAGTAGAAGTGGCAAAATCAATAATAGAATTAATACGCGCAATTCAATTCTTAAAATGGAACGTTGCCAAGTAAGTTAGGTTCTTCAAATATTTAAGATAAAAGATTTACTTACTAGCCGACTACTTTCCGTCCTGTCAAAATAGATTCGGCATGAGTCACTTGAAAATTTCTATCAGAATGCCAGGAATGAGAAATAGATCGTAATCATAATAATATAACGATTAATACATTTAATTCATATCGATACTGAGTATGAAATTGTTTCAAGTTAAAGATTGAATTTTTTAGACAAAATAGTTTTTTCAATGGAATATAGCAGAAATTAAATATTCTCAAAGTAAAACTGTATTAATAGTTTAATAACTGAAAAGATGTTCAACACCATTTCTCAAATTTCCTATAGACCACGTTACTCAAACGACAGAAGGAATACAGCCGCCAAAGCAGCAAGGTGAAAAAGAAGCTGGATTGGATCTTAACGAAATTGCTTTTATTTATCCGACAGCAGTATTATTTTTTGATACTTCCATCATTTTTTCATCAGACTGACTATATTCAATCTTTCTGAGCATAATTGTGTCTAATTTTAGTATGAAGCTATATCGTAATGAAGCTTTTTTTTTTTTTTTTTTAAATTCCATTTTCAAAAATATTTAATCAACATGTAAGAATCAAGATTCGTACAATGAAAAAAAAAAATTCATACAAGAAATAAATTGGTTTAAACATAAGAAGTATAAAGTTAGAAATTTAAAACTACAAATGCATAACTTCCCTGAAGTTGATTTTCATGTGTGGCAAAACTTTGAAAAGGAGATTCATTGAATAAAATGGGGATACTTTAACCTGAAATCATGTATATATTTTTTTCTTTCTTTATGGCATATGAGATATCTATTCGATTCTATTGAATATTTTTTATTTCGCTTTTTCGGATCTGATTTTTTTAAAAAAACTAAAGATTACCATTTTTTCCCCCTTGCTAACGTTCGCCAACCCCTGTAACTTATTTAGTGGTTCCTCTTTCAATCATTACGTGATTCAGGGTAGTTTCCCTTTCTCTCCATGACATTTTGAAAGTTCTAGTTTATGTTCTAAAGCAATTAATTATATTATTAGATTCAAGCAATATTGAAATTCAAAACAAAACATAAGCATTAAAAACAATAGATAGTTGAAAATTAATTTGAAAAACTTATTCTATTACTAAATTTTTTTTCCATTTACTATCGAAACTTCATAATAAACATTAAACGTTAGAATATTTGAACTTTAAACTACAAAACAGAGTTAAATTATTATACAAGTAATGAGAAAAGCATTACAGTTTGTTAGTGTTTTTGTATTTTTGTTATCTTTAATGATGTCCTTTTTTTACGCTTGTAGACATTTCAAATCAGATACAAATTTAAAGTTTACACAGTTTTATCTAAAAATTTAAATACATTTTGGTGATTTAAAAAAAATTGTTTGCGAAATTCGTTATTGATTTAAGATGATAATTTAGATTTGTGTTTCATTTTCGTTATCGATTTTGATGCATGTGAAGTTTATTGGCTGACTACTACTACTAAAATTAGATGGCAATCGAGCACCAGCGAGATTGCCGCTTCTGCTCAGTGTATCGTATGGTAAAAATTTAACAAGAACAATTAGAAATTTAAGAAATTGAATTTAAGAAATAAAAGTTGAAAAAAAGGTGGGGGGGTAAGTAAATTAGAAATTAAGATAGTTGAGTCTAAGTTATGGGGGCTTAGTATAAATGTTTACAGTAAATCTGCAACCATTTCCACAACCTCTACAGGTGTGTGTGGGGGGATAAGTGATGCTTTATCGGCTATCAGCGAACTTTTGTCAGCAAAGATTTAACACTTATTGATAAAATGAATATACGGCGGTTTGAGAGGTTGAGACCATTTCGTAGTTTTGTAGGAGAAATTTTGTTTTAGGTTTATTTCTGTAAATATTGTTTGTGCTCTGATCAAGGGATTTTGGTGGTTTTCAATAGTTAGAAAGATATTTTGAGAAAGTTTAGTGATGAAATTCTCATTTTTTTTCTATTTTCAGGTCATTGTGGATGACAGAGTTCCTGATGTACCATGGAGCGTTTGACATAATTCGAAGAATTTTGTTTAGTAGGGTTTGAATATGTTTCAGATGGGTCGGGGCAGCAGCTCCCCAGACTGGGGAGGCGTAAGTGATAACTGGGTGCAAAATCTGCTTGTAGAGTAAAACTTTGTTTTTGAGGGAAAGCGATGAGTGTCGTCCAATTAAAGAGATGCAGAGATGTATTTTATTCCAGAATTTATCTTTTAGATGTTTAATATGTTTGGAATAAGTTAATTTTTGATCAAGGTGCAGACCCAGATATTTAACCACCAATACCCTTATTGACTGACGATTTCTAGCATAGATTGTTGCCAAACGTTAAACACAAATATGACTAGTATATGATTATATATACTTATTTTATTCAGATTGGAGATAAACGGAAATTATGGACATTTAAATTATAAGATTTTTATCAAAATTAATTATAGTTCGTTGTTAAAACCTGATATTATTATTTGGAGGAATATTTTAAGCATTTAATTAATCTAATTTTTAATTGAAAATTTTTAAGGAAAAAATAAGTATTAACAACAGTACTTCATGATTACATTAATTTACGGCCTCTGATACATATTCGAGAGAAATTAATTTTCAAGCAATTCTCACAAATAAAAAAAAAGTTATTGTTTTTGTAGATTAATCACTGTAAAGATTTTCTTTACAGGAACGTGCAATATTAAAAAAAAAAAAAAAAAAAAAAAAACTACATTCTTCCAATAGATAGCGCTGATTGCATCTCGATTTTGTCAGAGGCGATAAGGTTTGAAACTGCTTACCATTCCGTTACTATATCAACGGGTGAGCTCTAGAAACGATTGACAGAAGCAGTCGAATCTTATTACGCGTATACACTACTAGAAAAAAAAAGAGAGAGAAAAGAAAATCACACTAAAACCTACATCTGCTAATCCTTTGTATTCTAATTGTTCCCCCAACTTCCAGACCTACCCTTTATAAAAGAACTAAAAATAGCACTCTACTCTCAAACAGCCAACATAAACAATGAATTAATATTTGTAACTTTCTCACATTACAATAAAAACGAATCATGTACAGTAAAACATTGGTTTTCTGGATCGGCGCATTGAAAAGGACCAAATATTTAAACTTCTGATTCATACGAAAGTCATGATGCTTACGATTCAAAATGATAGTTAGTGGAAAGATGTTTTTTTCTCTTCTGACTAGTTTTCCTAGACCCTTGTGTAACTTCAATAAAAGCAAATATTTTTTATAGTTTTGGGAGAAAATGAATAGATTTTTTTTTTTTTACTGTTAAATTAAAAGTTTTTAAATAATTTCAAAAGATTTCGGCTGATTCAATTTTTACTTTACTCTTCTATCTTCTAGTTTTAAATCGTAATATTCAAACACAAATTTTGATTTCAAAACTTCTTTTTTTACGCCTTAAAATTTAAGAACTGCATAATTTTCTTATTTCATCAGATGTATTTAACAGTAAATACGTTTACTGCCGTTAACTACTAAAATTTTTCCATATTTTCTTTGTTTTGCATATTTATTGTAAACATCTAAATGTGTTTGTTATATTCAGAACAGTAAAATAAGTCAATTTTAAGCTTTATCAATTATATTTAAACAGAAGTTTGCTTAAAAAATTAGCGTTAGAATTATTTAGGTCTCGGTTCATATTGGGCATCTTTTGAAGCCTCCCTCTTGCATCTTTTTTGTTTAATTTATTGTTTTTTGTGGCGATATCGCAAAAGATTCCTATTCTACCCATGCGCTTCTCCTCTGCCCGCTTTTAGGTGTGCAAGCACCATTTGACTTATTTCTTGCTCATGTTTCTCATTTCTCTTACTCGGACAAAAAATTTGCTGTTGGAAATTGAAAATACATGGCTTTTGATTGATAGAGTGTTTGCTAACGTCTCAATAGAAGCAACACGAGGGCTATTGACAGAATGCCTAAGGGGACCGAGCTCGACAAAGGGCCAGGAGCTATGCAGTTCTCAGGAGACAATCACCCCACCACCAGCATTTATACAACCAAGAATTTTTACAACAGTAAGGGGTAGATAGCAATGCTGCAAACAGAAACAAAAGAACTGAATACTTCGAAATTCAAAAGAAAAACCTCGAAATGTCTCGATTTTATAAACTGCCGTTTGTAGAAAAATGCAACACCATGGAAGAATACTCAGAATCAACGAAATCTCACAGCAAATGTCCAATTATGATTATGAAATTAATAAAGTTTCAGACATCGACATCGCGTGCGCACACTTGCCCATCTCAATTGATGCTGAAAGCGTATAAATAAAGTGGCTGTAGCGGGACGTTGAAAAGTCTATGATTATTTGTTGTGGCAAGTTGCTGAGATCCTGAGTATGCCTCCACGACGGAAGATGGCCAGAAATTCGAAGCAAACACGGAGTTTGAACGAGGGAGGATAATCGGCCTTCGGAGATTTTCCTATCGCGCAATAGCAGCTCGTATGCAGCGAGAGTTCACAGTGATGACGAGTTTCAAGCAGTGACCGACGAGGCACCGAACAACCGAAAACAGGCACGGACTGGACACAGAAGGTGACGTCAGGCGCGATGATCGACACCTGCCGCATGGCGGTGAATGACGTCACGGCTTCCCTCCAGGCAGGCTGGCAGCAGTTGGTTCACTGCTACAGGTGTACAATTGTCGGCTTCGTCAATTCGTCGTCGTCTGCTGCGCCGTGGATTGCGTGCAAGGGTGTTTGCTAAGGATTCCCCTCACGGCGAATCATCGACGGCTGCGTCGCATGGGCTCTTGAGCACAGAGACAGGCAGCTGATTGAGCCAAGTTGTCTTTTCAGATGAACAGTTCAATTTGTGGACCCATGATGGCTGTGTGTAAAGAGTTATGTGGTTCAACGCTGCCTTCCTGAGTGTATATTGATGACGAACATACTGGTCGAACCCGGGTTATGGTACTGGTGCGATTTCGTATCCTTTGGACGATCACTGATACGAATTGAGGGTATCTCAATGACGGTACGTCCAAAAAAAAGTGAAGTGTCTAAGTCCGAAGTCGTCTTCTTCTCCTTCTGGCATCCTGGAGCTTATCTTTCAGCAACTGGTCGTAGCAGCCCACATGTTGCGCGGACTGTTCGAGACTTCTGTTCAGCACAACGCATGCAACTTCTTCCTTGGCCGTTTATTCCCGGATATGTCGCCTATTGAGCACGTGTGATATGGTTGAGCCGGCGTCTGCTTGCTGATCTGCGTCCCGAGTTTAAAGACGAACTTTGGTTGCGCACTGTACAAGTATATGGAATTCTCTTCCTCAAGCAGATTTCAAATCTGTTTGACTCCATGCCACGTCGTATAGCAGCACTTATTGCAGCGCATGGTGGCTGCACCAAATACTGATTTCGGACCTTAATTTGTTCTTTTGGTTGAAAATTTCCTCATTTTATTTGTATCAGTACAGTCGTTTCTGCATGTAAAATTTCATTGATTCTTGATGATCTCCTACATGGTTTGCATTTTCACAACAGAGTATATAGAGTGTGATATCATAGATAAAATATTTCCAATTTCCCATTTTTTTCCCTTTCTTTTTCTGAATACATCGTCGTATTCCATTGATGTCGATTTTCGACTAATAATGGATGACCTAATGACTACACGCCACACTCAGACAGCCGGGGACAGCAGGCTACACTTTTGGCGATGGACGTTGTAGTTTTGAGCATTGGTCAAGTGACGAGGATGATACCTGAATAGGTATTTCCCTCTCCAAACTTCCACATCACGCCAATGAGAGAACTTGAATAGATTTAATATGTGCATCAGTCCCGATACATGGCGGCTCTTTCTGGAACTCCTATGGATGTTTCTATTGCAATATACGAGAACAAAATAGAAAAGGTATTAATGTCTTCTTTTAACAGGAAGTCCTGATGTCATCTATAAAAAGATTAACCTGAATCTCATAAAAAAGGGAAACACTGTAAAACCATGCGTTAAAATGTCAGACTATACACATTGAGGATCATAAGTAGCGACAAGAGCGATTCTGTTCAAATACAAAAAGCTAGTGCTGCTCCTTCAAATACAAAAAGAGGGGAATCTTCACTTAGAGGGGTTGAAGGTTTTTTCGAAACGCGCCAAGATCGCCAAACAGAGCAATTAACGTACCAATTAATATATTCGTGTATTAAATCGTGCGTGGGTGCATGCGAGCGAAATCAGTCCTACATGGAGGATAACAATATATCAGTATATTTATTCATAAATATTCTGATATATTGTTACGGATGGCACACGGGTAACAGAACTTAGACAGTAACAGCACAAATAGGAATCCAGAACTTATATAAATTAGCAACACTGGTACAGGAACAAACACAGCACTTTTAATGACAGTCACAGTTGTATCAGGAATTTTCAGATCACCAGCTTACTAGTTCGCACTATGGACTGATCTCTGCAGCAAGATTACACCTGCACTTCCAAAGCAAGCTCCAACAGTTCCCGACAGATACTCTAACACAATTTCTTCTCAAATTCACTCAGCTGCACTACCGTCGAACTGACCGTAGCATGGCTCGGCAATTCTACTTCGAATCGCGGACCGTTCCCGACCGTTCTCCGTAGCAGACTTCAAAGACAAACTCGTCTGTCTCAGGCTGTTGGCGTATTTTTACCTGTTCCGGCAAGGTGTGATGTCACAGGAAAAATTCAGTCAAGAAAAGTCCATTCGACTTTTTTCCTAATCGAGTTTTCGTCTAAGTTCCAGCACTTTCAAGAATTTTGGTTTTGTCGCCAAAATTGCCATTTTCTCTCCAAGTTACCAAACTGATCGCAAAATCCGTCGCCAAGGCCAAGGGGTCGTTGCTTAAGCTATCCTTGGAAGACTGATGAAATCTCTTTAAATGTCTTTTTTCCTTCATTCGAGAACCTTTGCAGGGAAGCGTCATCTCGGGTTCGTAACAATAAAATTCAATTTATTCATGAGTTTATTACCACATATTTTTACCAATTTAAATAGTACCTTACTTTACCAGCAAAAAAAAAGGGGGGGGTAGGGGAAGGAAGAGATTATCACCTAAAGTGTTTTTAAATGCAGACTAAGATAACTATAGAAATTAGCTTTTTCTTTCTTTCATTGCGATACTGTTGTTTCAAAGAAATGACTTCATTTATCATCTGGGTTATTAGAAATTTGTAGAACAATAAACTTAACTTTAAGAAAACACGCTTGTATGCCCTACTGGAATCTCTCAGATTAAAAAAAAGAAGAAGAAAAATAATATTGCTTAAAGCTTTGCCAATTTTCGATGTATTTTTCCTCATATATGTATCTAATTTAATCAGCATTATATCTGTTATTACGTTATAAATATTAAATGCATCTCGGATCTGCCGTGCCTTGTTCCAAACGTGAAAGATGATGTCATACTTCGCAAATAGGCGCTACCTAGTTAACAAAGATTTTTAGTTTAGTTAATTAACTGCAACTGTGAAGAAATTTGATGTTATTTATACGGAGGACTTTCTGATACAGTGAGAGAGACAGTAGAAAGCTAAATACATTTTAAGACTGGAAAATATATTAGATTGTTAAGATATTTAAACTTTGTTTTCAGGGCATATCAAGATGATGATTACAACTTAATTTAATTTTAGAAAATGAATTGC
>BMAW01021482.1:784316-816414 GCA_019974015.1 Nephila pilipes | reverse complement strand
GTGTGAGTGACTTAGTCTACTCCATGGCTTATTTACTTTGTATTCTGGAGTTACGGTGAATACTCGAATTTTATAATCACTTCCTTCTTTGTTTCGTTTTACAACAACTTGAACACAACATTTCGGTTTCCAACTAAAATGAAATTCCTCACGTCACTGTTTCGAATATATTCATGCGTTTAAATAAAAATAATTAATTGTTTTAACATGTTATTAACTTGAAAAATATCCTTAAAATTATAATTTTTGTCATGTATGATATTTTTTTTTTACAAATTTTTATGCATTTTTTTCATCTCGATAATTCAAGTCGATAATGACGAAGTCGAAGTTCAGATATTAACGGCTGATTTAAATCGCGAGAGCTTAAAATTTGCTACAAGTATGTAACAACATTTTCTTACTCACGATTCTGATATTTAGCGTACGTTAAAATTAAATCAAAGTAATGTTAAGTTTTGTGTAGCAGGATATCAAGAATTATATAAGTTACGCATGAGGCCCCCCCCCCCAAAAAAAAAAGAAAAAAAAAACAGCCGCTAATAATAGACTTTGTAACAACAACAAAATAGAAATCGTTAATAACGAAAAAAATTCTTCACTTGAATCAAAGCCGATAATTGTGCTTGACATGTTTGACACATCTACGGATGACAGCATTTTTGATTCAGTTCGTAATAAGCGTGAGTGCTTGTTATCACGTAGTGATGAATAGTTGTTAGTAGTTTTAGTCTAATTTCAATTTGAATTCTTATATGTTGTATGTACCTATAGACTGAATTTTTACTGTACAATAATTCTAAATTTTTTTTGTAATAAAAATGAATTGTTTTTGGTTTATAAATATGTAATATGGATTTCATTATTACTTTTTTGCATGGTTTTTCTGCACAATATTTGGAATTTTTTGATCTTACGCGATTTCTTAAAGTTATGGAACGTATCCCAAAATTTACCATATGTCGCATTAATTTTTTTACACGATTTTTTTGCACGGTTTTCTAAGGAGCGCGTCTACCGTGTCAAAAAAGATTTGGGTGCATATATATATACACCCGCATTTTTAGTTAAGAGGATTGGATTAAATATAAAACAAGTAACGCAAATCTGAACCGGCTTATTTAAACAAAAAAAAAAATGTAATCAGGGAGAAAATTTACAAACCCTAAATATCTCTACTATATTATCAAAATCATCAGTAACAGAATAAATGACAAGCATCTATCTCTTAATATTATTGATCATAAAAACTTAATCTTCACTAATGAGCAAGATCAAACGAAGTGTTTTTCACACTATTAAGTTAATCAAAATAAGGCTAACATTCAAAGCATTCCTATCAAGAACTCAATTCCAGATATAAAAACAACCTTTTACTTTGAAGGGATTTGAAGTTGCAATTTCTCGACAAAATAAGTCTGCCCATAAGACGTGATAAAATTACAATTCAAACAATTGGAAAGCAGTTTCTTAATACTCTAAATAGCAGTTAGATCTCCAGTTTCATCCAACCGAACTGGGTCAAATTTTGTAATCATTTATTTTCTTTAACCTGACAAAACTCTCCAAAAGAAATTTCTTCTTTCCGACACTTCTCCCTCACCTTTGTCATCACAAAATTGTTAAAAAAGAATGATCCATCACAGAATGCTTGACCATAGCTTTTGTAATACAATTTTCAGATGAACCACTGTGGATTTTACCCTCACAGAAGCATTTACTCGAGAACAATAATCCACCGAGCAAAATAGGGAGAGCAATTATTTTAAATACAATTATTTACAGTCTCTACGCACCAATTCCACATAAACAAATAATTATACTATTTACAAATTATACAAGGCTTCCAAACAGCCCATATTTTAACTTAACCCGCTTTTGCGGTCAGGGGAAATTGCATCAAAACAAGAAATATCCCGCCTTACACATACAAGGTCCAAATGTACTCTGCTGAGATATTATCCATGAGCTTGTGCGCTCTCACTTACACGAGACAAGGCGACTTCTGGTGGTATCCAAATAATTTATTTCCAAAAGCATTACCACGTTCTTGCTTCAGATTCATCATGACATTACAATAACTAGAGAGCGAAAAAGGTTTTTTAAATTTCCCCAGATATTAAATCTGCTAACGATTCAGTATTACTTAGATTAGACTAAAAACTGTCAGATAATTTTTTACGATGATTTCGGAACTTCCTTCGGCAGACAACCATCCAGGGGTAAAATGGAGAAACCATCTTTCAAAAGCCATAAATAATAATTGGGGTGTGACTCAAATATGCATACTCCTTTTTTTTTCATGATTAATATGTACATTTTCGATATTCTTCATTGGCGAAAGACGTTTACTCCGGCATCGGGGGATGTTTTTCTATTCCGTGCCCCGCGGAGGGAGAGAGAGTAAATGCTGACCTTGGGAGCGGGCAGTGTTGTTTTAACCCTGGACCAGTGGGGCCATAGGAAAGTTGACGGTCCCTTTCTGTTGTGCCTTAACCAAGTAGGCTGAAAAGACGTCTGGTCTGGCTAGTTAGCAAGGCATTTTAACTTCTGGCGCTGTTGTAAAAGAAAGTCGCTGTGCATCAAAACAGTGATATTCTGGTCTATGCAGATGATACTTTTATTTACAATATAGTGACACTAATTGTAACCAAAGAGTTGAAGAAATGCAAGAGTTTCTAAATCAACTAATGCTTTGGAGTAAAAGGTGGAAATTTATCTTACCCTCATCAAGAGTAACTACTTTTTCCAGAAAGAGAAGTACCCCGTCCCTACATTTTACAACAGACATTTATGAACTTCCCGAAGATTCGCACCAGAAAATCCTGAGCATAACTTTTTAACTCAAATTTCACTTAAAATAGACGTAATTCTCTCCTCTGACAAAAAGGATTCAAGTGCTTTGATATTATAAAAGCAATTGTTTTCCCCAAATCAAATACGAAAATTCATTTCGGCAGAAGCGATATTTTTTTTACCCCGCCATCAAAGGGAATAGGTCTTTCTACGTCGTAGTTGTGGATGTCAGTTGACCTTGAGTGCCGGAAGCGTTTCAAACATTCCACCATTAGTCGCTTTTTTTGCAGCACTCTTATCAATTAGACCAAAAGGGATTCCCTCTTGGGAGCCACTTGGGTGGTTTAACTTCTGCCGTTGCTATTGAAGAAAGCCACCACATCACCCCACAAGAATGATCGTGATAATACGAAGAACATTCTGAACTATATTAAAAAGAAGGTTGCTTTTACAGCTATTACTCCATTTGATATACATACCTTCCTTTTGTTTTGAGTTTTGCTTTGAACAGTTTCCATTTGACATCATCGGCTGTCTCGAGTTGCGTGTCGGGTCCTTACGGCCTGCGCCGCAACTAGCATATTGTTAGTTTAGGTGTTTGACACACAGAGTGGAGTGCTTTGTGTCGGGAGCATTTGCAACCAGTTGGCTAGGCTTCCATCTAGTATTTAAGTCCTGGGTCATCAATTCGATGGTCTTGATGTTTGTATCCCGCCATAGTAAGGGATGGGTTTTTCTAGGCCGTGTCAGGAGAGATCGATTGACTTTGAGAGACGGGAATAATTGGAACCCTCGATCTATCGTTCCGGAGAAAAGATGTCAAGTTGCTTTAGAGCTGCGCTATTATTAATTAGATCAAACAGGATTCCTTGGTTGGCTGGTTATAGAAGCCTTTTAACTTCTATAGTTGTTGAAACAAGCAGCCGCACCATTATAAAAGTACAAAAATTTGATCTGTTTCAAATACGGATGCCGAATTTTTTTCCTTCTCTAGCAAAAAATTGACAGAGAAAAACTAGAAAACATTCTCAATGCAATTTTACATTCAACCCTAAGACTTTCAAAACATACTCCATTTGAAATTTTTCGTGAAGAAACTTCAAGTAATAAAATCCAAATTCACCATAACTTCTTTTGCTTAAAATTTCTCATAAAATAAAATTACTCCTCTCTACCTCTAAAAAACTATTCTCCAAATTCAAGATTTCTTTTGGGATGTACACAAACATTTCCATAAACCTAATAAAATAGAAATTCATCTTCCTCAAAAGACATTCAACACTCTTCATGAACTTTGCATCTCCATCGAAGATATTTTTTAATTGGTCTCTTCTCCCTCTACTTATGACAATTATGAAATTTAAATTTTTACAGAAGAACTTTCTTTTCAAGACAAAGTCTCCCAGATATCATTGTGAAAAGTATGTTAACCAACTGCATACAAAGTTAACAAACAAAATCTTTATAGCAACAGGGAGCTCTAAATTTCTCAATCAAACATCAACAAGAATCATAATCCCCCGAAATGATGTATGTCAAAACTTCCTTCTCAGAGACTAATTATTCGAGTATCTTTACTACCGTAACTATGACCATTTTAATTGCCCTCAAGAACTGGTCTATCGAAAGGGTAAATTACGCAATTCTAACAGATAGCCTTTCTGTTCTAAAAAGCCTCCAAAATATTAACAGAAAATCAAATGCAATTATTTTAAATTTAAATATAGCGCTACAAAAAATTCTGCAAATAATACAACCAATAGCTTTCCTTTGGGTCCCTGCACACAAAAGAATTGATATTAACGAAGATAATTTTGTAAAAACGCTATCAGATGCTTGGAATATTATTCCTTGGGCATCAGCAGAAAATATCCAATTGTATTTCAAAAAGAAATTTTAAAAAAATTCAATGGGGGGAAATGGACAAAAGGCATCAGACATAATACTTTTAACTACATTTTACACGTCTAAAATTGGAATTGCTGCGGGTGTTGGTTTGGACAGAGGCACATGCTGGACATTCTAATATTTATATATTTGCACACCATTGAACTACGTACAACGAGCTCCAAGCGAGCATCATGTCAGAGCGCAAGTCGAGAAGAGAGAGAATGATTCATTTCTCGGAAGTGAAGGAGAGCGCGCTCCAGGGTTGCTGCCTTTGGCGAGGAGCGCCGCGCCGCGCCCGCAGAATCTGTGTGGTGGTCTCCACAATCGGTGAATAATCTGCCTGTTGGCGAACCACTGCAGAATAATCAAGCTGCAAATGTGGATTTACAAGCTGCAAATGTTTACAGAAGTCCTAATCAATAAGATTCGTTCCAAGAAGTTGCCTCTAAATGATTTATTTTATAAATTTAAGCAAAAACGGGATACTCTTTTTGCTCTATTTGCAGAGCACCGGAGACAAATGAACACTTCCTTCTAACCTGCTCTAAATACAAATTAAAAGAAATATCTTGAAAATATTTATTACACAACAGGATGAATGGTCTTATTCAACAATAGCCAGATGCAAGTCAAAGGATCATGTTCAAAAAATTGAAGAATGCCTTATTTCTACCCATAGATTCCAAACTTCATAATTTCCTCTAAACCGGCGTCGAATGTCATAGTTTTAACTCAGAGTTCTAATTGATCACGATATGAGCAAGCAGAAATTCAAACGGATATGATATTATAAAAATTACGCTGCGGGAATATGACAAGTCATCCCTCACACGAATTCAAAAAACATAAATCTACTCCAGCTGAATGCTGAAATTGTGGCAGTCCTCATATCGCCAACTATAGCAAATGGCCCAGGAACCCAAAGGACAATAAGCTAACAGATAACCCCACCAACGTTTATGAAATTGGAAGAAAAAAAATCAACCACCGAAAATAACGAATCAAAATCCTTCAGCCTTTCAAACAGAAAATCAAAATCCCATTAGTTATAACTCCTTTGTATCCGATATCAGAAAATTTTTCGATGTTGAAAATTTTTTTAAAAAAATTATTCGACATTATCAGTTAGGTCAGAAAGATATGTACTGACAATACCTCCTAAATATTTTAAACAAAATAGAAAAATTTTTCAACCTTCTCCGTATTCTTTCCTATCCGTCACGATTTTTGTTACTTCTGATAGTGAATATGAAGCATAGGATAAATATTGATTAGGTTGAGTAATATGATAAAGAAAAAAATCACGATGATCAGTTCAGCATCATTACTGGATTTTAATTTTTCCGAGATCAGATACACAGCAATAGGTTAGAAGTCTACAAGCGAAGTGGTTCAATCACCACATTTTTTCCAAATATATACTGTTAAAATGTATAATCCTAATTTCACCAAATATATATATATATATATACAGAAATAAAATTAATAACTAAAGTTTTGGAATTAACAATGATTATTTACATTACCTATTGTCTACCCATTATATTTATTACAATATAATTTATAATTATAAATATGTTGAAATGTTTTCGATCATACTTTTTTAACTGTCGAAACCAAGTTTGGTGAGACTCGTGCAGTTATCTAGAGAGGGAAAACTCAACTAATGCTGTCCCCACATCCCCAAATCTTAAGCGTTTGGTGTGAAAAAAATAAACGTTAAAATTCTATTATTATTATTCATTCAAAATAAAAGAAGGGGGAAGTGCATCACCTCACCGATAAGCCATTTTTTCTGACTCTTAGCGTATTTTATCCGGTCGAACCGTACCTGTGGTGAAAGCACCAAAATCCTGTTGAATTACTCTGAATTCTATCCCCGAGTGCATTCTTCTTTTCTTCTAAGTATTTATTATAATTATTTTTAAAAAAATGATACTCTTGCAGAAATACAAGGGGTAAATTTTTTAAAAAATATATTATAAAAAATATTGTCTTAAGAGCTAAAAATATAAATACATCTTATAAAAAAATGACTCTTTTTGACTCAAGAAATAAAATTTTTCTTATTTTCAAATTGCTTTCCTTTCTGCCTTCTCCTCTCTCTCTGATTTACTTTCGGACTTCACCAGAATTTTAATCATGCCATTGGTAGCAGTGCGCTTGAGGTGATGTTTGGATTGGTTTTATCAACATCAAGCAACGCAAGAGCTATGGGCTACGGACTTCGTAATTTTGAACCTTGGTCAATTGACAGGATGAAACTTGAGCTTGCACCCCTCTCTCCTAACTTCCATACCACACCTTCGGGAGGATTTTGAGCCCTAGCAGATTTAACAGGCATCAGCCCCTGCTTCATGGCGGGTCTTAAGAGGAATCAAGGCTTGAACCCACGACTCAAAGATAACAGTCGGTAGCGAATCTGCGACCATGACCACTAGGCTACCACGAACATGTACTTGAGGTGTGTGGTGTGAACTTGGAGTAGACACGTATGAACTTTCGGTTGTGTGTAGGAGAGCTCCAAAGGAGCTTTTATTTTTTAACTGTTATATTCTTTACTCTTTTCTCCTTCTTTAATAACTACGAAAAAAGAAAGTATTTTGTTTACGTAAATTATTCTTCGGATTTTGATAAATCAACCAATTTCAACGTTTTTATTTTATTTCAAACATCTGTAGGAGACTCGAGCTGAGTCACTCCACATTCAGAGGGAGGGATTTAGATGACCATACTCCCACAATAAATTCAGATATATCTAAATACTTTCGAAGCCCTAAGAATTACCAGGGCCTTATAAGAGCAGGAAGTAGAGAAATAGACGAATTTACCATATTTCTGAAAAGCAAGCAAAAGTCGTCGCGAATTCCTAAAACAAATCCACAACTTCTACATTCTGAGGGGGGGGGGAAGTAGCAATATTTCTAGGCATGAAAAGATTACAAGTATGTCATTCATACGGAATGGTAAAATAAAGTTTAGTACATTTGATACCGTATATGAAGCACAAATCCTCACAGAAGAACAAATTTTAAGTGTACCGGTAAACACAAGTACCGTTTGGGAAGGATTCACATCTCGTTTTCTGATCCATGAAATTCCTACTAGTGTATTTCTGACAGATTTGGCAACAGAACTACTGAATACAAATAATATTGAATGTGAGTGAGTGACTGTGTGGGGTCTTATGGCGCAAGATAAATAATAATGAAATAGGGGAAATGTGACGCTTTATGAAAACTAGAGTGAGTGAGTGACTGTAGGGTTTAATGGCGCAAGAGCCAAAGTAGGCTATGCTGCGTCAAACATTCGTTAAAATCAATTCAAAAATATTTTAAAAAACATAAAAAATTTATGCAATTAGGAAACAGGATAAAAGGGAAAATTTCAAATTTGGTGTAAAAGGCCAATATGTTTTAAGAAAGCAAATAAATTATGGTGGGGGTTTTCCCCCACCAAGTCCGATAGGTTTAAAACAGAAGAATGAAAAAAAGTTCGGCGATAATGATCAAACCCCGGACAGTCAATTAAAATATGATGAATAGAATAAGGGACATGGCAGGAAGGACACTCGGGAGCATCTTCTCCAAACAAAAGATGTTTGTGAGTAAATCGAGTATGTCCAACGCGAAGGCGAGTCAATCTGACATCGGCTCTTCGCATTGGAAATACAGGCCATTCTCCAATTATCGGCTTCACCGAGTGTAATTTGTTATTAGTCTGGAGACTCCACGATTCCTGCCATGAATGATGAATAAGCATTAAAATATGACGTCGAATGTCCTCAAATGGGACTGCAAGCTGCAGAGGAATCGTCGCCGATCGTGCAGCCGAGTCCGCTTGTTCATTTCCTAAAATACCTACATGACTAGGTACCCAACAGAATTTAATGATATAACCCTTGTTATAAAGACAACAAACCATGTCTGCAATCTACATCACAATAGGGTGACAGCGATCATTCAGATTGACTAATGTTTCCAGGACGCTCCTGCTGTCAGTATATACAACGAACTTTCGAGAACTGGATTTCTCGACTAATTTCAGGGCACAGTAGATGGCGACTGCTTCGGCAGTGTAGACACTGCAGGAAGCGTCGAGCCAGTAACTGTGCCTGATGTCATTTGAAACGACACCACAGCCGACGTATCCAGTTCCTTTCGATCCATCCGTGTATATAGGAATAAAATCCTCATACTGACAGCGATGGAAGGCAAAGATTCTCTGGAGAACAATGGGACATGTGTTGGATTTGCTGAATAAAGCAAAAGGGTTATGAAATGTAAATCTTGGTACATTCCAAGGAGGAAATTTTATAAAATTTCTTTGTTGAATACCCAAGTTATGTAGGCTGAGTTCCTCGATAATGTCTTTCACCCTCTCAGAAAAAGGACGGATAAAGGAAGGAAGAGCACTGTACAATCTCATTAATGACGGGCTGATACTGATGTTCTGCAAAGGGTGAGATGGGAGAAATGACATTTTGAAATGATAATAGAGAGACAGTTTCAGGCGCCGCGAAGCCAAAGGCAGCTGGTTACAGAGGACATAGAGACTCTGCACAGGTGACGTTCTAAACGCACCACAGCAGATTCTCAGAGCATTATGGTGGACTGGGTCAAGCTTCCGCAACGTAGTTTTGCAGGCAGATCCGTAGACGATATTATGAAAACCAGAAGTAATCAGGAGGTTTCTCTGGTACTAATCACTATTCTTGGCAGCGAATATCAGAAAATATTAAGCTTTGGTTTATTGACCATCGCATCCAAATTTTTATAATTAAACCCAGACAATGCAATAGATGCTTCAGTTTCTATCTCATATCCCGATTCTTTCAAAAACCTTTAATTTGCGTTAATTGTGGTATTACACATACTGGCTCTTGCACCACTTCTGTAATCCGCATTAACTGCAAACGAGACCATTCCACCAATTCCCCTCTATGTCACTTATTTCTCAAAGAAAAACAGATCGTGCTATATAAATGCACGCACACAATTTAGCTTTAGAAGAGGCAAGAAGAAAATATCAAGATAAACCTTCGGATGATTATTCTACAAATTTAAAAGAAAATCCACCAGATCCAAATGTGCAAGAATTAGAAGAAAAAAAAATGGAAAATATTGTAACAATTTTTCAGGGCCACATTAGAGAAACAAACAATAGTAATTATGGAAAACGTTCAAAAAAAATGATGGAGGCTATGTTTGTGCAGTTTTACAATATTTTTCAAACGGGAAAAAAAATCTGCGTCCCTTAGTCTACCAGTAAAATGTTTCAAAATGTTTGTATCTTCATACCTGGTGCATCGAATAACTTAAAGAATGCACCTAATGAGAATAATATTAGATTATCTGCTTATATAAATGTTTTTTTTAATTTGATTTTATATGTGAACAAATTTTCCTCGATTAAAATTTTTTTTATACCTCTAGGGAAGGACTGAATTAAACCTTTTCCTTTTTTCAGTCATTAATGATTTTTCTGCAAAGAAATTGTAAAAGCGCTAAAAACAAATCAATTTGGTATCATATCCCTCTCTTTACCAAGGCAAACGCTTGGATCTTACAGAAAACTTTGACACCTGGCGATAGATTTCACCTTCCAGGAAAAATAATTTTCAGACAAGACAGAATTGACAGACCAGGAAGAGGATTGCTTATAGCAGTTCCGATGAATATCTCTGCTCGATTTATCCCAATTCCATTTCCCACAACTGCCAGACATCGAAGTTTTAGTTGTCCATGTCACTATATGTCAATACATGTCACTCGAAAATATGACTGCTTTTATATCATTTATTTATAAGCTATTCACATATAACAATACAGTAATGATTTTGTGGATTGGCTGACCAACACCAATTTTATTCTTCTTAATACCACAGCTCCAACTCACAGAAGTACTGCAAGTGCTGCTACCCTCATCGATCTTACCTTTGCTTCGCCAACCTTTTTGGATGCACCAATATTTATGTCTTATACGGCTTCTTCAATAGTGATCACTGTCCTATCATCACAGAATTTAATTTTCAGAGTCCTTATCAGCAGATCGTAAATAGAGTGAATTGGCAATCAGTGAAATGAGTAGAATCTATATTACGCAACACGGAAGAAAACAATGTCAATATCTCGGATACTATTGCTGGCATAGTTTCAAATAATACTCGAGAAATTAAAATTTCAAATAAATATTACCCACCTTGGTGGAACTCAAGAAGTATTTCAGAAGAAAGGTCATACATAATATCTCTCCTCATCTATGGATTCAATGTAAAAAAAAAATTCAAGCAGACTCAGATTTCATATTAAAAAAGCTAAGAAAATGTACTGGTACAAAATATGTAACGTTTCTAAACCAAGAATCTTTTTTTAATATATTAAAAAATTCATCAACTCGAATTAATCCTGAATCAACTATGAATATTCTTCTAGCTCATGATAGATTTATCATTCATATGCAAATCCAATCCAACCTTTTTGCAGATTTTTTTCAATGCAATAATACTCTCCATGAGCCAATTCCTTTGGATTCTCTCGCTAAATATAACAATCTTCTTAATAAACCATTCCACATCTCTGAATTAAGTAGAGCTATAAAAACTTCCAGAAATACTACCGCAGGCGCAGACCAGATCCCTGTTACTGTACCGAAAAGATTAAATCGGAGAGAAAAACACAGTTCTGAAATATTTTCAACAAATATTTGATAACTCAATAGTTTCACAATCATGGAAACATGCCATCATTCTTCCAATTCCAAAACCACATGCAAACATAAAACGAAAATCTCATCTCACAGACCCATAGCTTTAAATTAGTTTTTTTTCGAAAACGTTCGAAATAATTTTAACCGATCGCATAACTCACTTTCCGACATTTGATCAAAAACTTCATCTTCAACATTATGGATTTGTTCCTTTTAAGGACAGTAGAACTGCAACTTATCTCATTCATAAGGCGATAGCGGATGCAAGTTAGGAAAGAAATATTTCGCTGTAGTTAGCCTTGATGTGCTTATGATTCTGTATGTATAGAGGACTTCCCTTACAAATGTTTACAAATAGGTATTACGGGAAAAATAACTCTTTGGATTCATGAATTTCAATCATATAGGTCTTTTCAAATGCATTGGAGGAATGTTCTCTCTACAGAAAAAATTCTTTTTAAGATACTTCCCCAGGGCAGTGTTTTATCCCCAATTTTATTTATCATCTACATGAATGATTTCTTTGGAATCTAGAGTGGAACACTCGATTTATGCTAATGATATATTTATTTACTGTTTCCATCAATCACTCCATATCATATGTAGTAAACTACAAAATACCTTGGAAAGAATTAATCAGTGGTGCAAATACTGGAAATAAAATCCAAGCCAAAGTACAATAGCGGAACTTTCAAATAAGGGACTCGAACATTTCCTAATGTATTATTGGCTGGTTACCCTCTCTCATGGCAAACCTCCATCAAATGTTTAGGTGTATATTTCTTCAATTGGAAAAATACCACTGTTCTTTGGTGAAATTAGTATAACGACGGACCAGTCCTTTTAGGACAAATTTTTTATTGAAACTTAACAATAAAAATTAATAGTTCAATCATAAGCACAGTTATTGTGGGTGTCAACGTGACAGTATTTACCCACGTCCGTTATTGCTGAAAGTTGTTCAGCTTCCGTTACAGTTATTGTGGGTGTCAGTGCGACAGTAGCTACCCACGTCCGTTATTGCTGAAAGTCGTTCAGCTTCTGCCTAGTTTTAACAGTTGACCGGAAGGAGGCGCGCACATGCGTCAATAACCACTATTATGAATCAAATGAAAAATAAAGCTCTAAAAAAGATTAATGTCCTTAAAGATATGGCCTATATACAAACATCACCACGAGCTGATAATCTTATCCAGTTAATCAGTAATAGCATCTGCAGTTCCTCTTTCTACACTTGCCACATCATAAATAAATGGTCGGATCACCAACTAAAGCTTTTCAATATTATTCAAACCAAAGCACTTAGAATCGCTCTAGGTCTTCCTCAATGGACCCCAAATATCATTCTTTTAAAATTGGCTGGACAATAATTGCTCCAGAAAAAATTAGACGGTTGGCTCAAAAAAAATTTTTTATTGTTTAAATACCTAATGGGAAATATTTTATTAAGTATCTCGATAATCCGGGGTCACTAAATCTTGCAATAATGGAAGCTGATGAAAACTGCGTTGATCATATCCTTAGAAATTTGAATGCAGCTGAAGAACAGATAATCTCAATCCCAAGACTAATCTATTTTACTGATCTTTAATGTTTGATTTATACGAATGAATTCTGCTTTTAAACAAAAATCTACCAATCCCTATAATTAACAGCTCATTCAATGAATTACTAGAGCACAGTTTCCGGGAAATTTTTATAATAGCTATTGATGCATCTAAGAACCAGTGGCCGCAGTAGCCTAGTGGTTATGATTGCAGACTCAAAACCGGTGTTTTCCATCGTGTTGCGGGTTCAAACCTTGATGCCACTAAAGGCCCACTGTGTAGCCGGGGCTAATGCACGTTTCGTTGTCTGGCCCAAAGTCATCCTGTTGGCATGATGTGGAAGTTAAGAGAGGGATACTAGCTTAGGTGTCGTCCTCGTCACTTGACCGAGGCTCAAAATTACGATATCCATAGCCAATGGCCCTTATATTGCTTCTAGTGCAACGTTAATAAAACCAAATCACATCATGCATTTAAAACCCCAAACATAACTTCCATAGCAGGTGTAACTTGAAATACTCCTTTTTCTTATGAAATAAATCCAATTAACTCCATCTTCATGTCTAAAGCGATAGTGAATTGCCAAGCTTTGGATAAATTATCAGAAATTCATAATAATCTGCTCATTTTATCCGATAGTTATTCAATTTTATCTTTATTACAAAACTTTTCCATTAAATCCTCTATAGTGATTCATAGACTGGTAAGTAAGATTCTCATTCATTCTCATTATAATAAGCAGTTGGTAACTCTTTGGATTCCGGATCACTCAAAAAATTTTTGGAATGAGGAAGCGGATAAAATAGCAAGATCAGTAACGGAATTTGACGTAAAATCAACTAGGTAGCCCCAGAAGACATCCATGCATACAATTATTATAACAGACTAGAAAAAACTAACGGAAACTTTTACTGCAGCGAATACTTTAAATTTTTGGGGAACGTACCAAATATTGACATTATTTTTAACTGGACAACAAACAGAAGAGAGGAAATTCTAGAAATCCGATGTTTCAGCAAAAGATAATTACTCCTGATCTATTAAATAAATTCAGTTTGCTGGATAATGTAGTTTGTTCTACCTGTAATGGGATTAATGATCTATAAACACATTCTAACATTACTATCTCCCAAAGGAGTGAACCCTGGAACATTCTTCAGTTAGATTCCCGTTGCTCTATCACCTTCAGAGAACTTTTACAGAAAGCAGTGTCGAATAAAATGAATTTTAGAGGGTTTTTTTTTTTTTTTACAGGGAATAAAATGCTTTGATATTTATTAATCTAAAATAATTTTTTTCAGATAATGATAATGGCCTTTGTTGCCCTACATTTTTATCAATCAATCAATCAACTCAGTTCAAAAGTGCAGCGGCGCAAGATTTGTTTGTCTACTTCCCCCTACCCTTCCATTATATCAAACCGAGTAGAGTTCTTGCGTAAGCTGTCACTCTACAAATAATCAAATTGTTGTTGACAGGTTTTTCGGAGCATAAGACACTGTTCAGAGTTCCAAAAACACTTCACTGAACTGAACTGAAATAATCTAGCTCTGTAAAGAGAAACTGTTTCAGGCCATTAGAACTTAAGATGTTGTCGATACTTAGAAAAAGTAAACATTGTTTTTTAGCTAAACGGTGCATTTCTACAAGGTCAGGCTCTCATTTACTTTGAAAAAAATTCCTTTGGAAATTTAAAAAGTCTGTAAAAATTATATTTAATTGATGTCACTAATGATTGTTTTATTTTCCAGTGGTGCAACATTCAAAATATACACCAAAACTGGAGATAAAGGTAAATATAGGTATCATAATTTATAAATTGTGAACCTGTATCAAATGTATATTAGCTAATTTGCTGCTATTATACTTCCATATATGAATAGCAAAAGTTTAAAGAAAATTTTTCTTTTACTAAAATTCTATATTCATTTGAAAACATGTGTAACAAGTGCATGTTTACTATTTGAAAGGTAATATATCAATACCAATTCAATCATTTAGACTTTATCTGAATATATGCACATCTAGGATTATGTATGAATACACATTATCATTTAGGTTTATATTTATTACTTGATTATATGATTTATTTGTACACATCATATTCTTAGTCTATGACAAGTTTGTGAAGAAACACTACAATGTCTTAAAAAATATATTATTATAGTTATTGCTGTTTTACTTGTCACATTTTTATTTGTATTATGAGAAAATTATTGTGTGTGTGTATTTTATTACTTTAATTTTTTTTACCGAAATTAATGTTGTAAGGTAAATAGTTGAATTTAACTGTTATCAATTTGATTTTTCAAAGATTCCACTTTGAAGAATTACAGAAACAACATTCTTTCAAATGAATGTCAGAATAGTTACAGGTTTCAACTAATTTTCAAAAATGTTTATGTACTTTTTCTTTATTGCTTTCAAGTAGTATTATAATGCAAGTTATTAAATAGTTATATCTTGGTGAAACAAAATTTTAATGTAATATTTTTCAAATAAAAAACATTTTTAAACAATGAAAGGTAATAAAATAAATTAAAAATGCATCTTAATTACTACTTACCTTTTAAATGGAGAAGCCTGATAGTAAAAAAATGCAGCTGTGAAAAATTATTTCTGTTTGCTTGTTTTTGATTAGTTAATATATTGATTGCTAACATAGTCAAATTATCATTCAGCAACAAATGATGATTTTATCTAAAGTATTTTAAATTGTATATATTGCAACAAGATAAAAACAACATCAAATGAATTTTGCTTTCTTTGAAGAGATTTGATTTTCTGAAGTAATTGTGCATATCTTTGTTTATTTCAACATTTCTATTATTATATAAAACAGTTTTAAAAATAGAGATTTTGAGACAGTAACAGTCCTTATATTTTAAGAAAGAAGATATTTCATTACTTAGCTGAGTTGTAGTATATGAAGCATATAATAAATATTAGGAAACAATTTATTTTTATAATTATGTAGTCACGAATTGCCTTTATTTGTGCCAATAATAAAGACTTTTAAATTCTCAAATCACAGATTTTTTTGTTGTTATGTACAAAGTAGTGGCTTGAATTTAATGTCTAAAAAAGTAACAATATTACCAAAAACATTTTTGGATATCTGAATATAGGGAATGTATATTTTTGTCCAGATTAAATTTCTATTATTCAGTGTGATGTTATCTCTCAAATGGAAAAGCAAGTGATCTTAACACTTATGAAAAAATATTCATGTATTTCAGGAATATAAAGAAGACATAAAATTTACATTTTCTATCCTATTTTATAAATTTGTTATCAGTTGTTCTATATATATATTTTTTTGCTTCAGCACATTTAGACTCATGTATCAAATTTTAGTTTATTTACAATTGAGGTAAATTTTGCAGTTGATGACTCACTAAATTTTGTTTCATTAAAGTAGAAGTCCCACCTTTTTAGCTTTTCAAATGGCATTGATTCATGCTTACTGCTAGATTGGAGTAGTATGATAAAAAATATTCAATATTTTACAATTGGTCATCAAAGTTTTTAAATTTACTTAGATTTAGTCTTGTTGCTGAATGAGTTTAACCTTCTGGATACTTACATTAAACATTAATTTTCTGCTTTTCAAATGAAGTAAGTATCATGAAAAAACTCTATGGGTAATTTGTAACTTTTCAAATGTCTTTCTGTGAAGTTAAATATATCAAATTATTATAATTTCAACTATTTTTAAATTTCATCAAATAGAGAAATTTTCTAAAAAGTAAGTATATAGATATTAAAATTAATTATTTTGCTAAATTGCAATGTTATTGTTAATTAAAAGGGGGAGGATTATGGAAACACTAATATGCTTTTATAAGTAGATTTATATGTGTTATGTACAAGTTTATAGTGTACCTTTGGCATAAATTGTTACATTTAAAATATCTTAATTAGTTTGGGATGAATTTAAGTAACTGGTTCAGTTTGTTTCTAATATTTCAAAGTTCTGTTTTGTATGTGTGATTGTTTCTGTACAACATATTCATTAAATCATGCATAATTTTTTAATGGTTCGGTTTTTACAAATTAACCTCTGGAGTTTTTTTGATTATAAATTTTATTACACTTTATCATGTACTTTCAAACTAAAATGTCTTAGTCTTTATATTAATTTTTTTGCAGTCAGTTTAATTTTTGCTGCCATTTTTTTTCAATATGATTGTTTGCTTTATCTTTAAAAGGAAGGTCTTCAACTTTTAGTGGAGAAAGACGGAACAAAGACGATGTTATTTTTGAAGCACTGGGAACTACTGATGAACTCACAAGTGCATTAGGATTTGCAAGAGCATTTTTGCCTGAATCATGCAAGCAGGTTAATGAGCAGCTACAAGAAGTATGACTATTTCCTAAATCTATATTGTGTTTGACTTATTAGTTAAATGCAAGGAATTATATGCTATGCTAATATTTTAGATACAATGCATTTTACAAGATCTTGCTGCTGCTGTAGCAACACCTAAAAGTTCCAGTAAACAACGCCATATGGGTAAAAGTTTTTTTCCCTTCATTTTACAATTGGATAAGTATTAATTGTCACTTTTATACATAATTATATCTCCTAGAGACTGAACCATATTATCTTCATTGAAAACATAATAAAATAATTTAATAAATATTTTATTGGTGAAAGTTATATTAACCCTTTAAGCAGTCAATTATTTTACCAGAAATGCTTCCAAAAAAGGCATATTTTTTTATTGCATATAATTAAGTACCATACTATGATATTCAAAATATCATAAGAATATATTTTCCCTCCAAGTGAGAGGGAAAATTAAAATAAATAATTTGATTGGTGGATTCTCCCTCCATTTTTTATGGAATAATATATTTTTTATAAAATAATATATCCCAAGAGGGGAAGAGAAAAAAGAAGAACTCAAATCTTCATCAGAGTTGAGCTCACTGCACGAGTCATCTGAGGAATAATCCAAATAATTAGAAGAAATATCTGTATCTGTATCAGAATGTAGTTCATCATCTAACAAGAAAGTATTTTCATCGTCTATTCCATCCATAATTTCCATAAGATTCACAAGCACGGCATACAGTAGAACAAAAATTTCAAAGAAAAGTTCCTGCTTTCCCGCTACATAGAAAAACCCGGATGAATAGCATTTCATTTACATGGACAAGCCACGCCATCTGTTGAAAAATAATAATATTAAATAGTCTCTTTCAATAATGAAAAATGCGGGCAAACCAGAAAAGGAAAAGCGAAAATATCGATGCCCGTATGCAGTACGGGCAAACCAGAAGAGGCCAATTTCGGGTAGCACGTACACTGTTCAGGCAAACCGCTTAAGGGGTTAATGAAATTTATTGAGTTATAATTCTACGTCAAAAATCATAAAATAAAAAACATTAACTTCACTTAAAAGCATTTTTAAGATGTAATTGATAAAATTTAAAATAAGAACAACTGAATTGAACATACATATTTAATTATATGTTTTTCACTAAAATGTAACTGAATCAAAATTTCCTTTTCCTTATATTCTTAGTTTGAAAAATGAAGAAAAAATAATTCCTTACAAATTGAATCTAAATCTTTAAAGAATTCATCCGATTCTCTCAAAGTAGGTCATTTATTGAATTCAGTCTATAATTAGACATGCAATTAGAAAGCAATGTGATTAATAAGTTTTTTTAATGTTTATTATTTATATTACTTGATGTAAAAAGATTTAATCATTTGACTTCAAAAATGTAAAATTCATTATCAGGAGCCCTCCTAGTGCCTTTTACATAAGTTCCATAATAAAATTTAATTCAACTATGGAAAATTGATATCCTTTCCTACATCTTATGTAGTTTAATATTTCATACTTTATGGTCAATTTAAAACAAAACTTATATTTTGTTGAAATTAATATAATATAAATGAAATGTTTAATAAAATAAAAATCATAAAATATTTCAAAATGTAATACAGATTAATCATTCCTTACAGTTTCTCTTAATTTTATTCAGCATAATAATAAAGATTTTACAAATGTTTTTTGGATGAAAAATATGAATAAGTGACATCTACCCCCAAAAATAATTAAATTATTCCTTAAAAGTATAGTTTCCATGTACAATTGAATGAGTAAAGATCTGGATCCCCTTATCTCCCAAGTATTTTCACAGATATGAATGACAAATAATTTCTATTTATTTCTTTAGATAAAACAAAATTTTCTGGAGCGCATATTGATACTTTAGAACAATGGATAGATGAATATACAAAAGATCTTCCTCCATTAAATAATTTTATACTACCAGTAAGTAAAGGTTAATAAAATTCGTATGATTTATATTTCGATTTGTACATAATATAATTTAGTATAATGAATTAAAGTAAATTAATACACTGTTGTAGTCTGGTGGTCCTGGTGGATCTGCCTTGCATGTAGCCCGATCTATATGTCGAAGAGCTGAAAGGAGGTAAGTAGAATATATTTGAATTTTTAATTGTTTTTTATTTATATTGATGAATATTTCTGCATTTTTCTTTTGACAGCAAACTTTTTTTTATTTACTTCTTAATAACATATACTCTGATTGAAAGAATTTATTTTGATAATTAATATTTTGATTTTAGTTTGAGATTTTTAGCAATAATTAATTCTAGGCCTTTTCCCTCAGTTCTTGACAGCGATTTTTGTTCTTATCTATTTTATCAAAAAAAAAAAAAAAAAAACAGTCATGTCTATAAAAACACTGAAAGAAATTAATAAGATTTTAGGCTATTTATATAACTGAACTACCTAATTTTTTACATTACTAAGAAAAACATAGACAATCATAAGTGTAAAAATTAATTTGATTGACAAACATTTTCCCTTGATTAGGTGAAAAAAAGTTTGAAATGAAAATCCTCCATAGCAACCATATATTTAAATTAATCTCTTTTAATTTATAAACACATTTTTGAAAAGTATTTTCTGGAAAACATAAACTCCTATATTAAAAATTAATTTAAAAAACAGTATATTTTTTTTAAAAAAAAGTTACCAAATATGGAATTAAGCTCTTGGTAACTCATTTTTAAAGAAACATAATTGCTGTAACTTATATATTTGATGGTTTTATGGGATATAAAGCAATAAAGGCAATTATCCCCTATATTTGTTGTTACATCAGAATATTTTAAGTAAATAAACATGTCTTTTTCAAAATGGTTTAATGTAATCCATAAATATTTATAATTTTTCTTAGGGTTGTACCATTAGTAAGAGAGGAGGAAGTGGATGGAGCCACCATGCGTTATTTAAACAGGTAACAGAGAAATATATTGTACTCCTTATCTGTAAAGCCTCTTCAATAATTCTTTGCTATAATTTTTTAAAAAAATTATTAAAAATGCATATTGATTTTTCAAAAACTATTAATGAATTGAAACTGAAATAAGATAATCCAGAATTAAGTTTATATATTAAATATAACCATCATAAGTTTTCATTCAATTTCATCATGATTATAGAAATTCAAAGTTTACACTTCATTTCTTAAAAAAGCTTAGCTCTCATTTGATGAGATTGGTGTGAGTGAAAGTTGATGTTTATGGTGCACAAGCCAAATCTCGCTATATTTTGCCAAATAATATGAAAATCTAATCTAAAAGATTTGAAAAAATGGGAGAGGGGTGAGGCAAAAATTGGTTGACAAGATGAAAGGTTGAAAATAGAGAAGTATTGCTAAGGTATTTCTGGTATTTGTTACCCGAGTTTACTAGAGACAGTAAATCCCATGGGAAAGGAAAATATAGCTAGGGTACCTCCAGTTCATGATGCCTTTACTTACCTAAAAAAGAAAGTTCTGGAAAATGATTTTGGGAGTTTTTCTTGATATTCCTTTCGTAAATCTTGTAGAAAGCATGCTTTTACTTTTTTCATGAAACTAATCTTATATAATCACCAATAAATTTTCAGTAAATTTCTACAATGACATTTAAATTTCAGGTGAATCTTTTAATAAATCTATTTGTATATTCATAAAAGAAATAAGATTTGTGCTATTTAAAAATATTTATATTTGGGAAAATATAACGTATATATATTCCTAGAAACAAAAAACTCTGGAGTCAATGGAGTATTAAAATATAGCCGTTCTTAATATACAATGTTATGTATCATTATTATTTTAGGTTTAAATTCTTTGGTTTGTTTTTCAGATTGAGTGATTACCTGTTTACAGTAGCCAGAGTAACAGGGTTAGCATCTGGAAAAGAAGAATTTATTTACTGGCAACCTAAGCCAAGAGGCAAGAAGGAATTGCAATGAATTTCATAACCGAAATTTAGAATCTCACTTTTGCTATTTTTTATAACTATTTACACTTTTATCCAAAATTTATTTTAAGAGGATATATTGAATAGTTGAAATTAATATTTTCTTATTCTATTTTATATATAAAATGGGTTGCGTGCCAAATATCAAATACGTATCAAGTTGTTGCTACTTATACAGAAAAAATGAACCGAATCTCATTTTTGAGAAAATTTTAAGTCATATGTATCAAACTTTTCTACTTAAAATATTAATCTCATTTATTTATCTATTTAAAAGAATGGATTATTACTTCCTGAGCTGACTATTCAAATTGTTTGAATTTCTGATTTTGTCTATTTGATTTGTATGTGTTTTATATACAATTATAAATGTTTCTTGTAAAAAGTATTTTTGTATTTAAAATGCTATTTGTATTTCTGTTTACAGACAATAAAATGTTGTTTTCCAGGATTTCTCTTATATATTTTAAAGTAAACAAACTTAAGTTTTTGGATAAGAATATCAACTACTGATATTACTGCAATAAAATATCATTAGCATTTAGCCTGATATTAATTTTTAGATTTAAGTATAAATAATAATTATTAAATGTTACACTTGATTGTGTAACATTTAATAATCACTAGAAATGTAATAGCAAAAAATCTTTAAAATATCTGGTCTTGCAATATGAAGCAATTTATTTGCTTAAATATTTTTCTCACATTCAAAAATTATGCTATGGCTAAATTTTTCTGATCTTGAGCTATAAATTAAAAAAGAACTTGATGCAGAACTAACTGAATAATTATGAAAACTGCATTGTGAGAAAGAGTATGTTGAACTAATCAATATAAAGTCTAAAAATGTGTGAATTCTATGTGGATTCTTAATATATTATGACCATATAATTGAAGGGTGTTTATAACAATATACAGTAATAATTCCTATAAGGAACACCTCTGTTTAATCCTGGTCCCTTTGAATAGGGACCTTAATGTATTTGCCTCTTATTAGAGAACGCTAAAAACAAATTTCGAAAATAAGATAGAAGTGAATTAAAATGGTCTTTGTTAATAATGTTTTGAGATATTAAGGGTAAGTTTGTACCTTAGAAATCTCAAAGGGAACAAAATCAATTTAATCCCTCTCTTTTGTGAACTACTTTGCAGTACAGAAACTGGAAAAAATACATCAGGAAAAAACAAGTTCTGGTGATATTTCCCTTTCATAGGATTCAAAAACCAGTTATTCTTGCTACAGTTCTCAATAGGGAGAAGAAAATAGTGAACAAGTTGTAAGGCTTTCCAAGACAGGGAGCAATGGGAAGCAAGTTTCTAGTTTCAAATATCTTCTGCAAAAACACTACTGGTGAAAATGAACTGGTTAAACTTGTCAAAATCAGTGGCAGTGTTCAAATACAAGGATATTAAGAAATAGATGTGCATTGAAGATAACAATGACTACATAAAATCTTCTATTTCAATTGTAGTTAATATGAACTTTGACAAAATTAGCTTAGGAAGACGAAGAGCCAGATTAAAGAAGTGACAGAAAAATTATACACATAACTTTTTAAAAAAAATCATATAACAGGTGGTGACAGTGCAGGACTTATATATAAAAAAAATGCTTGCAATCCACAAAGTTTCAAACAAAACCAGTATAATGGATTATTTTCAATGAAAATCTATAAAACAAAACTATTGTTCATTTCATACATTTTTGCAATAAAACTTTTTTTAATTTAGAATTTTCATTAACATCATATTCAAATAAATATCTGTTGACTTTGTTATATATATATCATTTATTTAAAGCTTGATACAACCAGTATATCTAATATTTTTTTTTTTTATGTACTTCTGAAAAAGGGATAGTTCTATTTAAGGGATAAAATGTTTGGTCCTGTGGGTGTCTCTCATTGTGAGGTACTACTGTATATAAATTGCATAATTTTTCCCATATACAAAAAAAAAAAAAATAAAAAAAAGGATACCAGAATAAGTGAAATGGCATGATGTTTAATATGTTTGATGCTGCATGGTATGCAGTTTTGAAAATTGAAGACATGAATTATGTGCGAAGCACATTTACAATTGCAACAAGGGAAATTGAATATTCCTCAAATAATATTTTTAGTTAAAATTTATGACTAGTTGTTTTACAAAAATTTTTATAGACACTAAATTTTATATACAATTCTAAAAAAATCAACTTTTGAAAATTCTTCTTAACTTTGAAAAATTAACTTTTGCAGCCAAATACAAGAGCTCAAAATTTTTCTTGTACCAATTCCTGAAAAAAAGGAAATCAAATTACATGCTGAAAAAGTTTCCATAGTGACTCATATTATTCATAACTAGAATACTAAATCTAACAATTTTTTAACAATAATTCACATGTTTAAAACTAAGAGGAAACAGACATTTAAGAGGTAATTAATATTTTAATAAATGAAAGATTTTTCAATACTATTCAGCTTTCTGTTCATTTTAAACAAGCAGATAAATATAAAATGAATACAGTTCTAAAAAATGCCTGGATATAGAACCTGTCGTGTTTTGTTTTTTAAGCTATATTGTTTAGCAGTGTATGCATAATTATACGGATTAATTTTTTTTAATGATAGCATGCATAGTTAGAAAAAAAACAAAGAAAAATCTTTTGCAGTGATCAAACAAAAATTAAATGCCCTAGCACATTAGTCAACTACAGTACAAAAAACAATATAGTTGCATGTGTTCTGCAATTTGTTTGTGTTTTATGTTATCTGCATTATATGTAATTTAACCAGTCAAAAGTCAGGTCCTCTGTTAACTCTACTAATATTTCTCAGAATCACAAGATTATGTATGAATTAGTAACCAAGTAGCTAAGTTGCAGGATGATGAAGTTAATATATGTTAAATAAGTTGTAGTTCAGTTTTCTATTTTGTCATCAGATTGTGGTTTAGAATTTAATGAATTTTAGAATTATAAAAATATATAATAGATCATTTAAATGAGCAAAGTAGGTAAATGAAAGAATTAATAAATGATTACATTAATGTTGCACTTTGAAGCAACATAAGGGTCACTGGCGAAGGATCTTGTAATTTTGAACCTGGTTAAATGACAATGATGACACTTGAGCTGGCACTTCCCAACTTCCACACCAATGGGAGGACTTGAAGCCTCAACAGATTAAATGTGCATTATTCCCACTGAGTAGTGTATCATCAGGAATCTGAACTCGTGACTCAACAGAAAACAATGCCAGGACTGAGCTTGCGACCATGATCACTTGGCTACTATAGAATTAATAAATGATAAATAAGCAAAAATATACCAAAACCTTTCCTTACCAATTATATGTTGAATGTTTTGAATGATTCTTTTTCAAAAATGTTTCATAAAAACGTGCCATTTCTTCACTATCTGCAACTTCATCCTTTGATAGATTTTTGTCTTTAGAAACCTGCTCTATAAATAATTTCCTTGACTGTAAAATATACAAACAAAAAAGAAATAAAACTCTAAAAACTTTGATTACAATAATATTCAAAATCATGCTTCTTAGCAATAATGTTGATAAATTATTATTTCTAGAAAGAAATTATGAGACAAAACTACAAGTTTTACAACATTCCCTTTCCTTGGAACAAATGCCTTAAAATAGCTTTATCCTTCAATGTTTTCATGGTTATTTATCAACTGAAAATAAACTCTGTATGCTATTGCAACTTTAATTAAAGCAAGACAACTACATTTCATAGAATTAATTTTTAATCTCAGAAAAGGTAAAATGTTAGCAAATATTTTTGAAAAACGGGTTTTAAAGAAATTGTTTATAAGTACAGACTCTGTCTAAAAAGTTTAAATATAACTATAATTTAAATTTGATGATATAAACAAAATTAAAAATAATGTTTTTCAAGCAACTGTATTAGTGAGTATGATTAGTTTTTAAATTATACTTCTGAACAAATATATAATTTATACATCAGTACATTGAAGAGAAAAAGTGTATGTTCATGATCTTAAATATATATACATAAATTTTATACCATTAAAAAAAAACTTAACTAAATTCAACTTATTTTATTATTAATATTAATCCCACACTTTAAAAAAAAAGTTGAAAATTGGTAATTAATTACCAAAGCAGATAGCCTGTATATATTGGCAGAAAAAACACTGCATAATTGTTTCTCTCTTGCCACTGTTTTTAACAACTGCTGAAACTATTATGTTTTGATCATCACACTAGCAATTTTTATCCCCTTATGTCAAATTACTGCTTTTCTTCCAATATGTAAAAAAAAAAATCCAAAATCCTTCTTAATTGTTAAGAAATTATTCCTATACTTATATATTCTTCTTATTATTTTTTTTCTGTTGAACCTTATCTCGCTTTTTACAAATATATATTTTCAAAATTATACTTAAAACATGCTCAATGTTTAATAAAGAATTTGTTTTAGTTACTAATTAATTTACTTTTTCATATACAAGTTCATTGAATTGAAAATTATAATTTAAAATTCCTTTATAATTATTTTTAACTATACATTCTTGAAAAACTAACTCTTCTTTTGATTTATTTTAATTTCTTTTACTTTAGCTTGTATAAACATTATTTTGCTGATATTTGTCTGCATGTGAGATAATAATGCATAAGCTTATAATACTTCTTTAAATATACAAAAAAAGGGAATAAAGCAAATTTCTAAAAAAAAATTTACTTCTTGGAAGTCTTTATTATGAGCTTCCCAATATTGATGATTCCATTCTTGGGTTTTCCTGCATTGCATGTAAAAGTCTTTCTCTTCTTCACTTTGTCCAGAAGAGTTTGGGAAAATTTTTAACCTTAAGTTGGACACTGGATGAGGGGGACCAACCCATATATTTCCATCTGTTTCTGAAAATGGTTTTATCTCTGGTTCTTCATAAGGCAAATCCTTGAAATAAAAATATACCATTAAAAAATTCTTCTAACTATTTTTAAATCTATACAATTTAAGACTGCCTTTACTTGATTCAAAAAGAGATACAGAAGATTTTCTCTCTTGTCACTTAACAAGCGACAAGACAGGAAGTCACATTACATGCCTGCTACATCAATCCATATTTAGCACTTAAGATCATACATTTTCAAAGTCCATTTTCAGTTCCTATGGAACTAGAAGTAAAAGAGATTATATCTTTGGCCAAGATTAAGAAGACAAAATACTTTGATATCATTGTAAAATGATATTAAAGAGCTTGTGGAGGAACACAGCTAAGAGCTGACAACTGAAGAGCTTATTGAGATGCATTGTTTTACAGAAAGATGCCGTGGATAGTTTGCTAAAGGAGGCAGTAACAGCAAAGCAACAATCTTCTGGTACAATAAAAGAGATTCTTAAAGCATGAGCAACTATTACACTGTATAATGAGAAGTATCACTCTAATAAGGCAGAGGCTGTGCATGGTACAAATTTTTAATGATGGTAATGTTGTATCATATTTTCACCACATTTTGAAATGTCCGTAATAAAAGTCTCTAGACAAATTTCTAGTAAAAAAGAATGGTATGTGTCATGATTAATATACTAATTATTTTGGTTTTTTTCTTCCTTCCACAAATCAAATTAGCATTTCAAAATAGTTCATTCTACAGTAGAAGAAAAGATGAGGATGATTCCCACTCCTTAATAATGTATCTAAAATTTTCTTTGAATAAACATACATAACAATTTTTTAGCTCTTTTTTTTAACATGGAACATATTATCATATTATGAGTCAGATGTTGGAATTAATTATGCTCATTAAGCATAACTCCACTGATTTTTAACTTATATGTATCATAAATAAAAATTATAAATTCTTAATATTAAAAAAATCCTGAAAGTGGTCAAATATTAAGAATGTTTCAAGAATAAATGTTGTCAACTCAAACATGAATATTCAAATGTTAAAGTCATTCAGCTATCTTTTTATACCATATTTAGGAATTATTTACCCAATCCATTCCTTTTTGAAGAAATTATAAACTAATTAAAGACTTCCAAATGCCAGATATTGTCTCATAAAAACCAACTAATTTTTTTTATGAAAATAACTAGACTTCTTAAATTTAAGAACTTTTTATTACTGTGATCTCAACAAAACTTCAAAATGTTCTTCTGAAAATTGCTATGGAAAATTCGTAGAGGGAATAATATACTTAAATAAACTATATTATTTGTATATTTATAATAAATTGGAGAAATAAATAATCTTCTGGAACCACAAAACTTGTAAAATCATGTGTATATTATTTTTATCTTTTTATTATTAATCTTTGTCTTTAAATGTTATGTAATCACTTATAAAGTTCAATAATATAAATCTTATATTAACTGAAGATTCTAGCAAAATAATAAAATTTCTCGTACCTGAAAAATTGGTATTAGCTATCTCGCTCTATTATAAATTAAGTATTGTCAATATAATTTGAAAATACATTCTTTATAATATGCATGGATCAGTACATCTATATATTAAGGTGGAAAGTACAGTACTCCCTCAAAAATACAGCATTTCACCTTTCAGGCTTACAAGTAATCTAGTGCTTTTACAAGGGCAGACAAGTCTTACAGACATTATTTTATACCTTCTACTGCAATGGAATAATGTTGGTTCCCAATACAAAACATAATAATTTTTTTTTTTGTAATTTTAATTCTTTCATATATTTAAAAACTATTTGTGTGTAATGTATTTACCTTTATACAATACATAGATGCTAATGTTCATGTACATTTTTATTAATAATATTTCAATAATCTGATGGTATTCTTGTCCAATATCTATTGCACTACTGAAAGAGTACTGTACCTCTTTTTCATAATAGCTTGGGTATGCTTTAAAATGACATTACATCAATTGCAGTTTAAAAGGATAAAATTTAAAGTCAAATATTACAAGCAATCATCAAGAGAAAAATAGTCAAAATAATAAAATATCAAATATTCCTAGAAGTACAGATGTGATTTTGTTCCTCAATAGTGATCTATCTTATCTAAGTGACTTTTTACGAAAATGTTAAGTTAGATCTACAATGCTTTAGCTATTGAAAAATTGAGGTCTTGAAGAATTTTGGTTGTCAACTCAAAAAAAAAAATTGTCTATCGGGAGACGATGAGAGGTAATGTCACAACTGTTTCATTTTAGTTCCATCTGCAGAAAATTCTTTAATTTATACTATTTCTCACTGATATTAATAAACAAGGATTACAGAAAGTTCAGAAAATAACTTATTAACAGCAAAAAAAAAATTTTTTAAAAAACCATTGAAAATTATATGATCAATATTTGAAAAGTTAATAACAATCAAGTTTAAAAAAAAATTCTGAAAGCAAATATTCAAATGAGACTAATGATGTTTCTTAAGTAATCAAAGAATTTCTATGAATGGTGGATTAAAAATAGTCAATAAGTACAACCAAGTATAAATACAAATCGAACTATTAAAAATTTATAAAAAAGGAAAATGTGTCTTAACTAAAAAAAAAAAAAAAAAAATACCACATTTCCAATGTGAAAAAGTGATTAAGAATTAATTGTTGATAACTAATTTTTTAAAATGAGATTGAAGTCAGTCACCAAAAATAATACAACAAATACAAAAATCATACTCTCATCATTTCCATTTAAAATAAAATGTGTTTTGTAATATTTCTTTTAAGTCTATTGAAATATGATCCCTTCTTTTAATTATTCCTGACATGCAATTACACCCATACAAGATATTGTCAGATTTTCACATTAAACATCAAACTTAGATGAAACTCCCTTTTTTACTTCACAATAATGTTGTACTTCGTTCAGTTGCATGTTGCTTGCCTTTTTCGAATCAATTTAAAGAGCGAGAAACACCGAGTCAGCAGTCTCCCGGTAACTCGATTTGTTGTTGAATTATCTAGACAGTTTCTCTTCCTCCTTCCCAAGTGTGGGTAATTAAATAACAGAGACTGGCGTGTCAAAACATTTTACTTTGATGTTATTATATTATTATTTTCACCTTCAATCCTCTCCTTCCTCTACCCTCAACCTCCATGCGAATCTTCCATTGTTCAGAGAGTTGGAAGACTTCGTCAGCACCTTCAGGACTCCGATTGCCTCTTTCTCTTTACGGTTTAACGGACTCAAATCGTGTTCTTTATATGGATTTCACCTTAGAAATGAGGAAGAGTGAGGAAGATCGCAAATAACGCTCGATGATCTAACACTGAGAAGTTGTAATTGGCTAAATACTTCTAGGCAAACAATGTGAATATGCCGGCGACATTGTCTTGGTGGAAAATATGTTGCCGTGCGATACTTTGTCAGTTCCACGCCTAGCAATCAGCAATGAATACTTTAACCGATGACGGATAGATCCAGACAAACATTTTTATATTGTCATCCATCGACGTAGGAGGCGACCAGCGGAATCATCTTCAATGTCTTCCTCGGTCATATCGAAAGCGCTTAAACCCTCTCAAAAACATATGCAGCGTAAACATTCATTACCATACTCTTCTTCCATAAATGAGGTTCTAGAAGCAGGTTTTTCCAAGTTTCATGTAAATTTCACAACAAATCGTTGCTCACTTATCATTTTCGCAGTAGAAAAATGCGAATACACTACGGCTATACAAAGTTGTTTATATAAGTGAGAGGCATGCATTCAAAACAAGCTACGCACAACAGCTGTCGGTCGCTGAGGTTTGACGTGCGTACTTTTTCTCTGTAGCAGCGTCGGTCTCGTTATTTAGTCAAACTAATACCCTTCAAAACACAATGTGTTATAGAATGCAGCCCTGAAAAGCTTGAAGATATTGTATGTATTTTCCCCATCAGAAGGCTAGCTCCGTACTGGAAGCAAGCAAATGTTTGATGCCTTGATTCAATTGAAGTCGCTGTGTAGCCGGGAGGATGCACGCATCTGTCGATGCCGAAAGTCCTCCCTATGGGTGGTGGAAGTTGAGAGGAAGGCCACCTGCAGGCTATCCTCTTCTTACTTCACTGAGGTTCCCAAATAGGGACCATCACCACATAGCCGTGTCGTTTTGAGCGTCAGAACAAACTTCAAAGCCTAACTAAATATTCTTTTTACTCTTCCCGGATGAACTATTTTGCATTCAAATAGATCAAAGTTTTCAATCCTGGGCGATGAACCCAGGTTTCTCTGAACTTTGACTGAGGTTCCAGAGATCACTATTGCTAATTCAGTCTAAAAGTTAAGCACATATTTTAATTTATATGTGATTGATTCTTAAAGGCAGTTTGTCTTGTAAAAAATATGAATAATATATGAGACAAATTAAATCTACAATTCATAAAAGTCACGTGTTTCAAATACCCTAACTCAGACGCATTAGTCACATATTAGTCTCCATTTTGGCTCGGGTGAAAGTCGCCTACTTATTTGGCCACTTATTTCACTATTTTCAAGTATTTAGTAAACTGACTCCTTTTAAAATTGAAATTTTGGCAGATTGTATTTTGAAGATAATATTGAGTGCTTTTCTAATTTACATAATATTTTAGTGAATGAGCTGTCTACTCCCGATAAAAGATAAAATGAATGGCATGGTCCTACATTTATCGATCTGCAAAAATTTTCTTGGAATTTTCTCTGTTCAAAAGAATTATCACCTGGATCCAAAATCCTTCTCAAGACTGTGACTCCTCCCTAATTCCCAATAAGAAGAACAACAAATTGATATATCGACGATGACCCTAAATTGAAATTAAGTTTTTAGTCAAAGTTGATATATGCATTTTGGATTGATATTAGAAAAGAATATCCTGAAATTGCCAAAGAGAAATATCTGAGTATCATTTTGTTTCAGCTTCTGTATGTGAAAAATCTTTCTCCTCTTGTACGCTGTGTAAAACCAAACACAAGAAACGATTGGATGCTGAAGATGACATGGGTGCAGATTTAAACAATTATTCCAGACGTAAAATACTTTACAATAATCCTGACAAGTTATAAAAATTCTATTATTAATTTGTTAAAATTTAAAATATTATTGCTTTTGTTTTTGATTCATAGAATATATTTAGAGCCCCTCCTCCCCAAAACATACTCATTAGCTATTGTAATAAAATAGAGATGCAATAATTTTTGTAAATTTGAGTACGATAAAGCTTTGATTCCTATTTTGTTCTCTTTGATCAAGAGGTTCCTACAGATAATGGTAAATTCAAAGGACTCCTCAAGGTTATAAAGGTTGAATACCCTGAAATAAATAAAATAATTGATCTGAGGACAGTGGTATTAATTCCATGGGATTAACATTACTTCATGAAATCAAAATGGCCAGGTGGAGAGCCTTAAACAAGGTTCTCATTTAATTTATTTTTGACTCTCTGCAAATTAAAATAAAACACATTTTATATTATTTTGTGTGTTTTAGCAAAGAGTATAATAGTTTTCTACATTATCAAAGCATTAGAAGCGGAAATGTTAATTTTTCTAGTAAAAATATACATATTATTTTCTCTTGCTTAAAATTCGCAATACTATACGGTATAAAAATAATTTTAAATTCTTTTTACAAGTACTTAAATAAGATATTTTTCTGAATATGTAAATGTATATAAAAATACTCGTAAGAAATTACCAAAAGATGTTTTTATTTCACAATCCGCTGATAAAATTAGAAAATAATGTTCTATTTAGTATAAGTTTAATTGAAAACATAATTTTTCCGAAAAATTCTGCTCGATTTGATTTTCCTAAGATATATGTAATAATAATCATATGTAATAATTATATAGCATTAATTTATTAGAATATCATAGAGATTTTGTTTGAGGAATCTAAGAACAAGTGGATCTAACAAGTTAAAGAACAGTTTTAAAAGCAATGA
>BMAW01021482.1:735008-772369 GCA_019974015.1 Nephila pilipes | reverse complement strand
TTTTTTTCATGAGGTCATCCTTGTTTTAATTAAAATAAACTTTTACTGAAAGTATTTCAATTTATTTTAATTCGAACTCAGTAACTATAGTTTACGTACTTCTCATTGTGTTCTTATTCTCGAACACTTCACATTTCCATTTGACACATTATTACTTGAAACGCTCTTCGCAGTAAGACTTGATAAGTATTACATCTTTAATCAAACAAAAAAATTTAGGTAATTTAAAGAATGATTGAAGGAAAAGTATATTTATGCATTTATTGCCCTATTTTACAAGTTTCTTTCTTTCCGAAATATTCATGAATTCCTTACTTGCATTATTTTAGACAGTGTAATGCATCTTAAGGACAATAAATATAAAATAGATTTAAAAATAATAATTGTGATATGTGTTGCTAAGGAAAAAAAATAAAAGCAATTCATATTTTTAAAATAATGTGGTATTGAAAAAATTAGAGAGATTTTTCTTTCTTAAGGTTAGCAGAAGTAACAATATACTAAGAAGTACGCTAAGCAATAATCGAAATACGAAAATTTCTAAATTTTGCAAATAGCAAATTAAAATTCTGGGCGTATAAGAACCTGATTTTTTTGCTGAACACTTATTAATATATGAGAGAAAATATTCGTAATTGTTAGAACATATTCCCGTTAAATTTATAACTACTTTGCACTCATGGAGTATTCCTACTCTGCATATATTGTAGTCATTTAATAAACCTGTAAGAATCCAACTGCATTTTAAGAAATTTTAATTCGTGAGAAATATGTGTTTACTTTTATTTGTTCAGATGTACATCGTTTGCTTACTTATATTTAAGTAGAAATATTACTGTAAAATCTATAACGAAATTAAATTCAAAAATTGATTTAACATATGTATATTATCAAGAAATCTTTTTAATCTTACTTTTTATAATCAGAACTAATATTCTAATCGAATTTTAATTTATTCTGTCCACTGATTTAAAAACAAGCTGCAGAAAACTTTTTTTTTTAATTCAAAAGACAAATTTAAAAACTTTGGCAAATGCCACAGACGATAATATATTACGTTAATACTGAATTACTTCTATCCGTTTTGTGCCACTAGTGTCAATAAATTCTGCATTTCTGTTTTGTCATTACAAAAATGAATTTGTTTGTTCCGATTTGCCACTCATGTCGATATATTTTATACTTCCCTTGATCCATCATAATAAAAATTTCTTTATTCCATTTTATTACTCATCGCGATATATAAATTTTTACTTCCCTTTTGCCTCGATAATAAAAATTTCTTCATTCCGTTTTGCCACACATGGCATAAAATTCTTTAGTTCCGGGCTTTGCCAGCGTGTCGATATATTTTACACTTCCGTTTTGCCATCATAATCCGTTTCTCTTAATTTTTAATTTAAAATTTCATTTATTATATTTGGTCATCATCAGACAATTTTATTTCATCTGTTTTGAATCAAAACAAATAATTTCTTTTTTACTTTTCTAGTTGCGTTCACTGGATTAAAATTTCTTCCTTATCATGCTCGTAACTGTTGATGAGAAGAGAAAAGAAAAAAAAAAAAAAAAAAAAGTATGTACATAAATTAAAAGTTCTGTTTTCTTTGAGTTTGCTCTATCACATTTATACTAAAAATTACAAATCTAAATATGATGTTAAAATATTTAAAAGAGAATTTTATAACCGCAAAGAATTATTAGATGTGAAAAAAATCGTTTGACGACGAAATCTAAAGATGTTTAAATTAATCGAATCAAGTAATATTTAAATTAAAGATAGCATTTTTGTAGATGTTACTAGAATCTAAATGTGTAAAAAAAAAAAAAAAAAAAAACCAATAGAATATAAGCTATATTTTTGTGGTTTCTTAGGTAAGCAACATCAAAATAATTTCACTAAAGTAAATGAATAATTTATGCATTTTATTCTAATTAATCACACTCACACAAATTGATTCTCGTAATGAAATCCATTTATTTTCATTAAATTAAACTTTTAATGAAAGTATATTTCAATTTTCAATTTCAATCGATTTCAATAACTGTAGTTTTTGAATTTCTCTTCTTGTTTTTATTTGAACCCTTCAAATCTTTATTAGATTGCACCATTATATAAAGCATTTGTCTCCAGATTTTACGCCGAATTACAAATTTGGTTGCTTAAAATTGATTTGTTAAAATAATGTTCTAATTATTATTTTTACATTTGTTTTACGTAATGCTGTGTATTTTACAACACATGTTTAACATCTTGAAAGTGCTTTGAATATTTGAGGTATATGAATGTATTTGTAATATTATATGACACTTAGAATTTTATGAACATTTTTATATAATGGATTACTTGTCTTAAAAATATAACACTTAAATACAAATATTTCAAAACATGCATAAACAAATTCTGGAACATTTTTTTTTTCTATAGTTAATTATCTGTAACTCTAAAGTATTTCAGTCGGCATGAAATGTAAGTATCATTTAATAAGCTTCTCCTTTTAAAGTCATTTATAATTTAGTCGTTGCAGTTTCCAAATATTTTTTGGTCGCTTTCTTTCGGTCACTTATGTGAACAAAAATTATGATGTTTTCCCGGTGTTCGTCGTGATTATCCTCCTGGTCATTTTATCACAGGGTTCTCCCAAATGTCCATACTCATTCACAACTTCATAAAAATAGGTTACTTCATGGCTAATGACCAACTCAACAAACATTTTATGATTGAATTTATTTACTTCTGGATGTTCTTTGACGTGATGCTCAGACATTGTTTTCTTAAATATATACTCTTTAAAAGTATCGTTACAAAAATTATCAACTTTTAAAAATGATTTCATAAAAACCGATCGATTGTAGTTATGTTCCTGGATTTTCGGCGTTCCGCGCTATTACACGTTGGAGCTCCTCTCGGACAATCCCCCGAATTATGGTGACTATGCCCGTTTCTTCAGTTACATAGGATATCGGGATGACGTTAGAGAAGTGATCGAATTTCTTTCGGTTAATACGCCTTTCTTTCATTTCTTCTATGTACTGTAACTTACGGTATAGATAATCCCCATCTGAGACTTTTTCATTGAACTCCCGTTTTTGTTTCCCATCTTCCCATTCAAAGTCATAATAATAAATTTACTACTCCAAAGTAATATATGAGCCAAATCTTGGTCATCGGCTTTGGTCAACTACAGTCATGAACACTTGACTCTGCCACACAGGTGTGGCAGGGTTGATTCAGCTTTGTGAGACATTGTGACCCATGACATTGATATATGTGGGAATTTAGGGCCTAGCCGTTTGACGTCCGACATCAGCATGCCCGTGCGTTAAACTTGATATTGGCCAATAAGAGCGAATGGTGTTGGGGGACAAAAACGGAGGTTGTCTGTGATTGGATTGTCCAATCAAAAATGAAAATAAATCAAAGGGGGGCGTGAGTCAGCCCTCTTCGAGGATTTAAGAGGAACAGAGAAAAAGAGAAGGGAGGAGAAGGGATTTTGACAGAGAGCGAAAGAGGCGATTCGCAAGTAGGGAGAGAGAGAATACGATTTAGGAATATCCTGCTCAAGCGATTTTGGGACTAAAATCGATGTTCACATTGATTTTAAGCTATTATTATTATTATTTTACGAATAGAAACAAGGCGAAAACGCCTTTTAACTAGGATATAATTCATACAATTGTAAAATAAAGAAGTATTTTTATTTAATCTGTGTGATCCCTTTACTGATTCATTCCACATATTCTGGGGTCACGACGTTACAGTACCCTCTCTCTCTGACACAATCTCACCAATACTTTCATCATTGTGAGTTCTTTAGTAGGAGAACTTGGTAAAAATCCTTGGCAATATTCTCACGAGTTGGGACACTCTTTCTTCTTCTGGCATTTGAAAATTCGTTTCATGACAGAAACTCGGTACGTTTTGTATGTAGGATTACGGGCTTTCACCTGACTTTTGAGCCCACCATTTAAGCTTTTCCTCGGATATCTTCCTAGATCTTCTACTGTCATCAAATGCTCTGGTGAGTTCCGATTTAAATTCATCTTATGTCAGAAGTTCTTCATTATTATCAAACCACTCTCGTGGTCTTCCGTTAAGGAAATAGTATACGTTAACAAGACGGGAGATTTTATCCTATTTATTAGCGACTCAATCATATTCCTTAAGCCACTTGTTTGGGTCTTGATCAAGGTCTCCCCGAAACACAGAGGGATATCTAACCCTTCGAGGTGTCAGAAGCATGGTTTACACATTGGTATCAACCTCTATACCCATCTCCTTTGATGTCTGTTTTTTTAGGTAGAGTATAGAGCCCGAACTCTGGTTCATTACCTTGCAATCTATCACTTCTTCATAAAGCAGTTTCCAGTTCCATGATGTAGCAGTCGTTGTTAACCATGCCTCCTGCAAACTATCACGTAGATGTTTTAGCAGGTTAGATTGAAACCACAATAGATATACGAATAATTTGACTTTATCAACAAACTGATAGCAGCTATACTTGGCTGAGAGCTCTCTCACTCAGAATACGAGTACGTGTGTTTGTATATTACAATATAATATTCCACAACACTGCTGTGAGGAAGTAAGAAATATTTTGGATGGAGAAATTATATAACAAAAAACAGAGAACAATTGAGAAAAACTTTTATATGAATATTTATTGTTGTCAGCACCGGATTATGAAACCAGAAACTCTCATTCTTTAGAAGAGCGTTTATCTCAGGACTTGCGAGCTTTGTGGCATTTTTAAAATTGTTTTAGTTGACTTTGAAAGTTCTTGTAAAGTAAAAAAAGGCATCTAGTAATCTTTGGATTCAATTTAGTCCATGATGAAATTTTGCTCAGTAAGTCAAATTTATGTCATTCAATCTTATAAGTACAAATAGTTATTTTTTTTCGGTCTTGTTTAATATAGTCATTGTGAAGGTTTATTACAGCTTCAGGTATTACTGTACCTTCTTTTTTCATAAAACTTTGTCCTAGCTACCAATATTCATTGTCTATAGACTTAAGACCCTCGATATGCGAGACAATATGTCTTCTGAACTTACAGCTCCTTTTATATAATTCCATTGAGAAACTTTGTATCTCACGAACACGGTTAGCTACATAGAATATTCAAAAAGTTCAAAAAATCTGTCCATACTAAAAGTACAAATGGTTTTATCAATACAAAAACAAAGGGATGATGTTGTAATGACTTATTATGTATTAAGCCCCATGCATTAAGTGACTGTATTTATTTCTGACCAGTTCTTACTTATCAACATTCCTTTACATAAAACATGTGTGTGCGTCATTGTTATTGAAAAAAATAGAGCATGGAACATCAAGATTAGTTTTAAATTCGAGAAAATCGGCCGCAGAGAAACGTACGAAATGTTTAAATTTGCGTATGGTGACGATGCCATGAATTTTTTCCGAATATCTAAATGGTTTTCGAGGTTTGAAGCTGGAAGAGTCTTGACCTATGACGATGAGAGATTAGGTCGTCCATCTTTCGAATCGAATTGACGAAAATGTTTAGTTTGTGCAACAGAATTTTGTCGACAAAGCTCCATAGTGAGTGGGACATTCTATAAAGAAGTTTTGGTCGGCTTTTGAAACGGTCCGATTTGTCGGACTGTGGGAATCGGCACCTTTTGCCCAACAATGCATAGTCTCACAAATTAATCTTTGTGCAAGATATTTTGGCAAGAAAGCAGGTTGTATTCCTCAACCATCTTCTGTAGTCACCGGATCTGTCTCCTCCCTCCGCAAGATTATTATTTTCTTATTTCTCAAGTTGAAAAGTTAAAATGGAGGATCAGTAGTTCGAATCGATAGAGGAGACTGGAGTATCGAAACTCAATAGTGGAGTGGAGGCGTTCCAGAATATGTTTATTGATTCATTCATTCGTTCCACGTATTATATCGAATCGTGAGGAGGCTACTTAGAAGTTTAATATATTTGGTTCGTTCTAGAAATTTTTGAATTCTCTGTGTAAAAACTAAGTTTCTAGTTATATGCATTGATTTTGATACAATGCATAATCTATAAATAGAGTTAACAAAATAAATTATGTTCTGCAACTATAAATAAATGTTGCAAATATTTGGCTCTCCTTTCTGCAACAACTGTACTTAAATGGTCCAAACGGGGGGGGGGGGGGTTGTATTTTAGAGGATAAAACTTCTGTTTTAGACATCACGAAATAAATGGGGTTTTGTAAAACATTCATCTATCGCTAACTAGAATTCAATGGATGTTCATATGGCATAAGGACGACTCCGGGTCTTTAACAAGTGATGCTAATTTTTATTTATGTGTCTCGGAGTTCATTTCACCCCGACCTCTCTCACGTGAGTACAGGTTGTGTCTCCAAAATACACTGGCAAACCCTCATCTCGACAAAGGAGAGCATACCACTATTTTCTCTCGCCCTCAGGCGTCATATATATTACAAGTATGAAACAGTATCACGGAAATAAGTGATGGCACTAAATTTTCTTTATACTGGCATCACAGAACACATAAATTTGAATATCTCCCTTAGCCATAACCACATTACTTGCAATTATCAAGTATATACATTTCTTAAATTCTTGACAACAGTGATAAAACTTTTTATTTACTTTAATAGGTAACCCTGCATCCCCTTCTAAGCTTAAATCCGATATTTCTTGTAATAAAATTTTAATTCTTATAATAAATAGGGAAATGAAAAGGTCTTATAATAAATGAAATAAGGTCATATATTTTAGCAACAATTTGTAACACTAATATTTTTTGGTAGTTCAGTCTTTGCCCAAAACGAATAGAAAACCTAATTTCAAAAAATTATAAAACAACGTTATGTGTATTATTTCCTTTGTTCAGCATAAAGTTTATGTAACCAGAAAAATAATTCAATTTTTTTTCAATTATTAAATTATTGAGATTAGATTATATTGATAAATGAAATAAGAATAACTAGAAAATAATAAGTGATATTTATAAAATCTGAATCAATAAGTAAAAGTACATCTAACCATTTATACAGTTATTTGCATGCTTTTGTTTGCATATAAAAGTCACCCAACCACACACTATAAGTCACAAACTAAAAGATTAAATGAAAACATTCTGTTTCAAATTCATATGTGTTACCTCGAGTGTTTAAAGCTTACCTGTAGAGGGCATTTTGTAAGGTGTGAGTGTAAATTGTCACTCCATCCCCCCCCCTCCGTGTCAGTGTGTAAGCAAGCGAGTTATACTCGAGAGTAAGGATGAGATAAGGATAGTATTTAATAAATTTGCTGTTGTTATACAACTAGGTCTGTTCATTGTTTCAGGCTTAAAAACAACAGTTAAGAGTATCAGGAGGTGATTAGATATGCTAGTAATAAACTGCATAGATCACCAAGGTAATGCGACAGGATTTAAAATAATAATAGAAATTGTTGTTATTAGTTAAAAAATTGTAAGTTTTTGATCTTGTCTGAAATTTAAAGATAAGTGAAATTTGTAAAAGTAAGCTAAGTTAGGAAAAGTAAACAACAATCAAAGTATTTTTATTAAAATTTATAACTAAGAAAAGTAAGTATGAAGGAAGTGTGTGTGTGATTTTTTTAACATATAAAGCCAAAGAGAGTTTTTTTTTAAATGAAAATATTTCAAATAAAAACTCGCAATACATTAAGTTCTTTAGGAAAAATTCAGATTTTCTGTACTTTTCGGCGAAGGACGATTGAACTCCGAGATGTTTTTCTACCCCGTGCAGGGACAGAGAGAGTAATTGTTTACCTTGGAGTGCTAACGTTGTTTCGAACGCTGGACCAGAGGGTCTGAAAAGTTGATCGGTCGCTTTTTGTCATGCCTTTACCAATTTGGCTAAAAAGAACGCCCTATTCGGGCCAGTTAGTTGGGCATTTCAAATTCTGGCGCTGTTGTAGAAGAAACTCGTCACATACTCCCCCTCCAGCATCATCGTGATAATACGAAGAGAGTCATTGACATTTTTGTCAGAAGGTTGCTTTTTTAAAAAAAAAAATTTTCAGCCATTACTGCAATTGATATACTTCCCCTCACTGTTGAACTGAGTTTTGCTTGGAACAGTTTTTCCATTTTGAGTCACCGACTGTCTCATGTTGAGTGGCGGGTCTCTTCGACACGTGCGCGAGAGCCGGTATATCACTAGTCGTGATTTAGGTGCGGTTGTCTTAGTTAGACATATAGAGGAAAGTGTCTTGCTTCGGGGGCATATGCAATCAGTAGGTATAGGCTATGTTGCCATCTAATGTTCAAGTCCTGGGTCACCACTTCAGTAGTCGGTGGTTTTCCGACCCCGAGGAGGGGGAGAGAGTTGAAGATCATGATGAGGCAGCGTTGTTTCGAACCCTGGACCAGTGGGTCCGAAAAAAAGTTGATCGGTCGCTTTTTATCATGCTTTAACCAACTAGGCTAAAGAGAACACCCCATTTGGGTTATTTAGTAAGACATTTTAACTTCTGGCACTGTTGAACAAGATAGTAGCCGCAACATTATATGTATATGATGAACCAGAAGAAATTAAATATGTTTCTTTTAAAATTCAGTCTTACAAGAAAAGAAAAAAGAAAGTTTTTAAATAATAATTTTTTAAAAAAGAAAAATTACACAAATTTTTATATTGTATTTTTATAGTTCTAATAAGAACATTATGTATTTATGAAAATAACTAATTATGTTTTTTACAAAAAAAAAAAATGTACATAAGTGAAAAATTTATACAAAAATGAAATCAGCTTTTCCTTCCGAATTGCAGGTGCACTTGTCAGACACTTGGATCCTTTTCCATCGACCATGGCACTGGGGAAAAGCTAAATACGCGAAACTTGTGGGCTTGTGGTCAATTCCATGACCGTGACAGCGATATCCAAGGTGTTTCCTTTTGGCGGCTGTTTCGCACGCTACACAAACTTTGGCGCCTTTTTCGAGCATTGTAGAAACAGCATTGCCCAAGCTTTCACATGTCTTTTTTGCTTTGGTAACTTCAAAGACAACGCAGTACCTGGATTAAACAACAAAAATATCAAATCATGCACTTTAAGTTATTCATATGGCATTAATTCATTGCGAAATTTGCAGTTATATGAACAAAGTTCTTTGTGATAAATATCATGTAAACAGACGCAATGTTTTTATGTTTTTATTTTAGGCTTCGTAAATTTGAATTATTCGCGTCTAAATAAGAATTTTTTAAAACTTTCCATGTGTATTTTACCATATGACAGTCAAACCCGTAATCTAATTTTTCATAACACCATTGTAAGGTTCAAAAGAGGTTGATAATGTAATGCAGTATAATTATAATAGTTACATTTAAGTTGCTGAGTTACATTAACATCGCTGAGATATATTTAATTTAATATTTTATCGTCTGCTTCTATTTTAATATTCGAACAAAATATTATTGTGCATTTTAATAACTTATCGTTTGCTCTTACTTTAATATTTAATTTAATAATAAATTTTGAAAGCAGAATCGTCTGCTTTTGTTATTCTTTTTGTTGGTAACATTGTCAAAGTACTTTGATTACAAAATTAAAAATGCAATCGGAATTTGAAGAAGGTATTTTCTTTTCTTGAGAATAATTACTTCTGCGGAGTTTGGAACTTAGAATCACGCTTACTTTACGCTAATTAATATTGATTTTGAATAATTCTACTTCTTCGAGAACTTTAAAGGGAAAAAAAAAAAAAAAAAAAGGTTAGCGCACATTAAAATGAAATTATCAAGGCCAATTTCAATTTTTTTTTTTTATAATTCTCAATACATTTCTTTTTATTTTTAAACAGTTTATTTGTTTTTAAAATATTTTTGTGCCGAAAATTATTGATGCTTGCTATTGTTAAATGTTTATTTCTAATTTTGTATTTTATCAATTTTTGTGAAACTTTATGGCAACAGTGAACAGTGCTCCAATGTCTTCTAGATTACCGCCATAATGGGAGAAAGAAGCGTTCGTTTTCTTCCAGTGACGGGTGATGAGATGAAAAACATACAGCATTCACCCGTTCCAATTTAGTTTAGAGATCGAAATAAATTCTTAGTTTTATAAATGGTACAGTTTTAATCAATTTATTGAACTCTTTATTATTTCTGGTTATATTGAACAGCAGTAAAACCTATTCATAAGCTTAAAAAGGCTGTATTTTTGAATGTTTGTTTCTCTATATATCTAGGCAAGGCCAACTTGCGAGTGATACAAATACAACTGAATTTGCAGGGGGGGAACTTACGCGAGCACATGTGGCTCGAATTTTAACGCTTAATAGTTCTCTAAGAAGCAACTTATGCAGTACAATTAGACACAATACAAATATATTTCGAGAATTCGTTGCCTTTTGAGTTACAGTACGATCCAACTTGGCAAATAGCTTACTCCGATGTGTCAGCATTACGCATTTTTCACATTCAGAATTATACCACGTTTATGTTATTATTTGTTTAAAATGTGCTTTTCTTTGATAGTTTTTTAGTATTATCATTAAAAAGAACTACAATTTTTTTTTTCCTTTTATAATCATTCACAGGGTTATTTTGTATGAAGTAATTTTTTTATTGTATTTCCATGGATAAAATGAGGCATTATCTTCTTCACAATCGTTCAAATAATAAATATTAATATTATAACATAAATATTGGACAATTTATACTTATTATATTATAATATAATATAATAAGTATAAATATTGGACTCATTTCCTGTTTAAAATAGTAAAAAAATGTATTTGTCCTTCAACACATGCTACTGTCAATATAAAATAGCATTATATAAATAGCACTTCAAGAAATACATGCTTACTCTTTACTGTTTTCTTCCTCTGGATCTTTTCTGTATCTTAGTCGTAAGTTATTGCGAATGTCTTGTGTAGCATTCAATTGACGGATTGTCGAATACGATGCTGGAAGGATCATTGCAGTTTCTAAATGAAGAAAAAAAAAGAATTGCACACTATTATTTCTATTGTTTCTATATGTATATATGTGTGTATGTGTATTATGCTTGGTTTTCTCAAGAATACATCCAAACGTTCTTAAATTATTCAGTAGTCATAGTCAAGACAGCAAGCATCTTAAAACTCATTTATTCTATATTGATAATATGCTGGATAGCATGGTAGGAAGAGACATCGAGCAACATGGTGTTGGGATCAACACATATTCGATAATCCACTCCTTTTGACACATCAACGTGGTGATGCTCTTGAATATAGAGGTAGATTTAAAATTGCAGGCGGTCTAACTTTTAACGCGTAAACTTCTTAAATTCCCCCACATAATTAAACTTGGTATACCAAAGAGAAAAGAAAAAGCCCCATTTCTTACCTTACGCGTGAATCGAAATTAAATACCTGTGGTCATGTTTGAAAACCAATCCCCCGTTGTTAAAGAAATCTAATAAAAATCCTCAAAAACTTTAATTCTCCTAAACCTAAGTTTCCTTTTTAAGCAGGAGATTTGAGTGAAAGTTGTTGCTATGCGTGATGTCATGCAAAAACGTCTCATGTCATTAATCTGCTTATGTTTTACTTCCTGATCTTAAAATGTACTTCTAAATATTTTTAAGGGTCTGAAATTCGAATCAGAAACATTAAAATGCTTTAAGACTAATAACAGCTAGAGAGAAAAGCGTAGAATCTAAATGAAAACTTATTTTAAAAAACATCTTTCTGGGAGTATTTTGTTGTAAACAAAGTGTTATACTATTATTTTTAGGGTTAAGTATGGGAAAGTTCCATTTTATAGGATTAAAATTACTTAAAGCAATTCAAGGTGACAGACTAAAGATGCTAAAAATTAATAAATAGTTAGCAACGATTTCTATAATATTCTAATAAGAAAAACTATTGTATCAATATTAAGAAAATTTAATGCTCAATATGACTCCTTCAAATAATTTTATTTAAATAGTACCTATAAACAAGAAAAACTTCAATTAAAATTACGAATTTAGAGACAAATCACGTCCCTGACCAATTCCCAATCGTAACATCTCTTACTCCAGTGCAATAGGCTCCCTATTTTGAATAAAATGCACGGTTGATGCAAATCAAATCTGTTAAGGCTCCAAATCTTCCGGATGGCGTGGTGGGGAGGTTTGGAGAGAGAAGTGACAGCTCATGTATTCTCCTCGTTACATGACCAAGGTTCAAAATTACGATGTCTTTTACCAATAGCACTTGAGTTGCTTTTAAGTGAAACGATAATAAATCAACTTTCAGTGCTATTTCCTTGCTTAGTTAATATGTACGCATTACACAAAAAAAATACTTTACAGGGATATGAAGATGTTGATGGAGAGTTTAGCCCTATTGATCCCTGATCTAGTGAGGTGGATATCAAGACTACAAACTTGCACTTCCCGAGAAATTTTAAGAAATTAAGATTTAATTAACATTTTTTAATGAGAAATGCATATTATTTTTAAAAAATTTAAAGTTATTCTTTAAGATTAAGTTAATTTCTGAGTATGAAAAAAAAAGTTATGCTGGAGTTTATAACAGACGCTGAAGTGTAATACGTCACATTATCACAATGAAGAACATATCATAGTTTCCGATGGAGAACAGGAATTGAACCCGCTTTTGCAGTTCCAAGATCCTGTGTCATAACAATTTAGCAACACTCCTCCAAAATGTTTGATTGAGGAGGTTGAACTAAGACTTACAGGACAGCCTTGGTTGAACCCTGTACAACTTCGTGGAAGGCAGATGACTGATTCACTACAATGCTCGGGCTCCAGAGATAAACTTGGTTGTCTATTTCTTGAGTAAAACCCTCTGAGAAAGTAGTAATAATGACGGGCGACATTTGGAGATTGAATTTGATTGTAAGATCTTATAAAAATATTGAAGACTATCCTCTTCTCGAACCCATTGCTGTCCTGGTCTGGATAAATATTCTCAAAAAGATTAAAGAACCTTTTTTGACTTTATTGAAACTGAACCGAGTGAAAGGAACGGTTAAAATTAACTTAGTCTGAAAATTTAAGCTTAGTGATCAATTTGATTAAAACTCGTTTGTTGAGAAAAATATTAATCAGTTTCTTGTCAAAGATTGTAACGCCTTTTCTTCATTATTTAGTTCTACTTCCATTGTTCTTTCTAATTAAACAGTCAATAAATAAAATATTTCAATTGAAAATTCAAAAGAACAATATAAAATAACTTATTTATTACTGAAAGATAGACAAGGTTGGTTTCTCTCGAATCCCACTTAACTCATCAATTTTAAATTAAGATCAACTGATAAAGTCTTAGCTTACCAATTCACTCGTTCTGATTCAATCACATCTCACAAACAGCCGATTCTTATTTTAGTACTTCAAATAAGATTCGCTTCAATTGCAAAAAATTAACTGCGATGCTCAAACACATAATTAAATATCAGCCTGACGTCATCATCTATCTTCTTTCAATTTTATTTCATTTATATATCTCTATCATTAAAATCTTTTCACTTCTATCATCAACTAATTTACTTACTCACGTCTCATTTTTGTTCGGAAAAAATTGTAATTTTATGCAATTTAAATTACTAAAAGTCCTTAACGTTAGAGAAGAGAAAACGGAGAATACCTCAATGTCACGAGGTTAATATTATTATAAAAAATATTCGTAGCTAGAGTTTGTTGTTGTATTGTACTTCTATCATTATGCTTCTGTGTATTTATGATATTCATCTATTGTTGTTATGAAAGCCTTGCTGTAATTGTTTGTGTTAAGCAGATAAAGAGAAAATATCTCTTTACTGCTTCTATTCTTTTTTTTAAAGGTATATGCCTACCCAAAAATCACCGTTTTCGTGAAAATTTTTGAAAGTTTCTTGATTACTTTTTATTAAAGCTCACATATTTTCGATTTCAAAAATGGTTTGCATTTGTTTCTAGGGTAGTAAAATAGAGCATTAACTTACATATGTAATTTTTTAAGAAACACTAAAATCTTTATTTGCATTTTCTGGAAAACTGTGACTTCAATTTTTTTTTTTATTACGAAAAATCTCATTTCTTAAAAAGTATTTCATATATTCAAATGAAATTTTACCATGATGTTCTGTACATCTCTAGGTATGTCGTGAACCTCAAACATAGCTTTTAAGTATAAAACTGTTTATTTTGGAGCTATGCTTGTTTAAAAAAGGGATATATTTCTTTTTGTAAAATCATGTTGTGTTTATAAGTTTTGAAACAAATAAGTAAGTTTAAGAGATGACTGCATTTTTACTGCTTCACAACATAGATCTATAAATGTATATTAAATACATTGCTGAAACAAAAAAATGCAATTTATTAATTAGAATTAGTTATATGAACTTTAGCGTAAGAGTCAATTTTTACTAAATTTTAAACAAATAAGGCCAAAATTTGAAAAATAAAAAAAGCTAATTAAAACGACTTTTGAATTTACTATTTTCTAGACCATTGTAATAAAAACGTAAGTATTTCACAAAAATCCCCCCCCCCTTTTTTTCCCCGAAAAAAAGTGCTCCGAAGGTAGGCACGTACTTTAAATCATTTTTTTAATACAAATTCATCAAAAACTACTTTCCGACAGAATGAAAAGAAATTGAAAAAATGAAAGGTTGACTGTCCAATACCTCTATTTGCTTTGATATGCGTCTTCGCCCCGCAATGAGATCCGAAACAGCTACGTTTTTGCAGTAGTTCTGGACAATGGGCGCCTCCGTTTCTAGGGTGCTTGATCACTTGACGTTCTCTGGTCATGGTACCAATGCCACAGTCTGCGCTGCACTCTGACCAGGATCCCCATCCAGATACTTGGCAGTCCAAAGCTGGAATACAGAAATTTTAAAAATTGTGATAACGGCTTAGTGCCTTCTAAAATTTACAAAACCATGAGTTGTGTTATTTTTATTTTTTGTTTTAAATAAATTTTTGGAGGAAGTCTATAGAACTTGGCATTCTTGGAGGGATTTGAACTACCTATCTGCCCATCCGAAGACACGTCTTTAAGAACTGGGTCAAAAAGAGTTACTTGCCAACTTAGTGATTATGCGCTTCTTCTCCTGGAGAGGTGGCAGTAACAAAGAAACTCGAGATAAAAATATTCCAAATCATAATTTACTTAAGTTGTAGCCAGGGCCGGTTCTAGCTCTTTTGCCATCGTAGGCAAACCGCAAAAAATGCTGCTCTCTTTCATCAAGCTTTAAAAAAAAGATTTATGTTAACTGGAAAAAAAATGGGGAGAAAATTGTAAAAAAAAAAGTTATGTGCAAAGTTTTGCAAATAACGGATTTAGCCACCCAAGGTGCGCTTTTTTTTTTTTTTATATAATTATTATTAAGTTACTCAAGTAAATATAAGAATTAAAGTAAACGATGAAATATCGAGACAATAGTAAACTTTTCCGATATTAAAATTAAAGGAAGCGATAAATTATTAAATTGAATATATTTAAGCTAAATATCATCAAAATCAAAGTAAACGAAAAATTATTAAATTGAATATTATATTAGCTACATGTAATTAAAATTAAAGCAAACGATAAATTTGAACACATTAAAGCTACATGTAATTAAAATTGATGAAAACGATAAAAAATTGAAAAGTTATCTGGTACACCCAAATTGATCCACCTAAAACAATAGCTTCTTGAGTGGCTAATAAAGATTTTATGAAAATTGTTTTATTGAAAAACGAAATTTATATTTTCAACTAGCCAAATATAAGAAACGAGTTGAAACTAGTGCCGAGTACTTTTAGGGATAATTTAAATATATTTTTAAGAAAATAAAAACATAATTGGTTCAATAATATACAATGTATAAACCTAAATTAAGACAATCTCTTTCAAAGTTTCTTTTCTGCAAAATCGCGAACACAACTTCTTTTAAATTTAATTTATTACTCAAATCACATATTCTCAATGGCTAACATTACTAACATATTAAAACGATTTTGAATAGACATGATTCTGAAATAATTTTTTCTTTTTTATTTTTAATTTAGAAAAAATTCCTTCACCCGAAACAACACTTATGGGCAATAGTAGCAAAATTCTTAAAACAGTATTCGAATTGGGTCCAATGTTGAGGGAAAGAATGAATTTAAGAAATGCCAACTGGACCTTTATTCTATCAATTTTTGTTGTATTTAATTTTACCACTCATTTATATTTTCTAGAAATAGTGGGTTGTGTATATTTATTGTTTTTTCATTCTAGTTCCGGCGGTTTTTCTGCTTCTAAATTTTGCCGCCTCCCTTGTCTACCGATTAATTAGGAACTGATGCAGTGAAAAAAAAAATGATTTATATCTTTCGTCGTAAGTTGACGACTGTGTGTTGCCTCAGAGATTGTAAAGGCCCTTGCAAAAAAAAAAAGAAACGCGTGTCTCAAAAATTGTATCTTATGTTTTGAGGAGTAGACACGTGTCTCAATGAATATAACTAGTTACTTATAAGAGACGTATGTTTCAAACAGAGTAATAACCTGTACAGTCCATTGCATGAAAAAAAAATTCAGTTTTTATTGAGTTTCATTGAATTTGCTAAATAATAAAGAAACTTATTAAGCCAAATTCAAAAATGTCATATCATGGTAATGAAAAGCAAAAAGTAAGGGAGGAAATAACTTTTTTTTTTCTGTTTTAATACATTACTAATTTGCTGTACAACAACGATGCCTAATAAATAAGGCTATAACGTCTTTATCAGAGACAAATCGTTTCATGGAGTTAAATTTTAGTAAAAATAATTGGAAAATCATGGCTTGCTCTCGTAAAGGACGCACTCTAATCGTAGAAACTAAGATTAAAATATGGTTTCTAATAACATCAAATATTTCTCATGTTAGATCGTATAAAATTTTGGAAAGTGAGATGGCAACATAAGAATCGCCTCGGCAAATTTACATGATTCAAAAGTAAGATGTACGATTTGGCTAAGCAATGAAATACGAATTTATATGATCGGCTCATCTTCAAGCAAAGTCTCTTTTACTTAATGCTTAAAACAGACGTTAAAAAAAAAAGATCAGACACTCTTGATTACTTCCGCATTTTTCATCACATCTGGACAAAATGTTATCATTGTTAATAAATCATAAGCAACTAAATGTTAGTGCTAAAAGATTGCTTTATTAATAATAAAAATTGGCATCAGGTTTTGGTTTTGAGCTTAAACGCAGTCGTTAAAAAAAGATGGGACACCTTTAAGGCTCCAATCTACCGGACATTTTGATTTCGTGGACGTCATGTTAATCCTATGGAATTTCGACTAGCGTTTTCAAATCTTTATTACTTGATCTATTTGAATGCAATGTATTTTTATCCCCATTTTAACTATTCGTTTGTGAGTTTTCCAGTTTTTAAAAAAATATTTTAAGATATTTTTAAGAATCGGAGGGAAAAAGTAATTCCGCAGAAGCCTTCGTTATTTTTTGCTCTTTCGAATGCACTTGCATTGCATTCAAATAGATCAAATAGTAAAAATTTGAAAACGTTAGTCGAAATTCCATATGATTAACATTACATCCACGAAATCAAAATGGTCGGTAAATGGGAGCCTAACTATTTCCGCAATTCTCATCACTACTGGATAAAATGATATCGCTGATAATAAACCGAAGGGAATTAAATTATGGAGTTAATAGATTAATTAATTAACAATAAAAGTTAATTAATTTATATATACAAAATAAATTTTTGCTTTGTTGAATCCGGTTTGCTGTTGAATTTTGTAGAGAATGCTCTAAATGTAGTCTATGAACCGAATTCCATTTAAATCTGATCTCTGGTTATAGAAATATTAGGGGGGGGGATCTAGTTAGTGATTAACTATGTACTCGATTACATCGCGCAAAAATGATTCATGATATTTTCTCCGCTTTTATGCAACACGAATTAGTTAAATGCTCACTGGCTTACTAATTCTTCTCGATCTCACACATAAATCTACGTTTGCCATTTCTAATTTTAATTTTAAAAAAAGTCACAAATATTCTCCCGAAGAGAATGCGTCCAACAGTGATGCTGACAAATTATTTTTTATTCATTTTAAAGATCTTCGGCTGCTGGGTTTGTGTAGTTTGCGTTAAATAACAGGATACCTAGACAGTACTATTTACACTAATTTATAGTAATTAATTTAAGATATTAAAGTTGATATTTACAAGATAAAGCGCTTGTCGCGCTACAATTGCTATGCAGATATGACATTTTTTTGGTGCTATTCGCATGCTAGGAAAAGTAGTACAAGGCCCTCGAACACGACGTTCCAGTCGAACGCATTGTAGATATCTGATGTCCCTTCTCTTCAGAAATTGTCCGTGGAATGAAATTGGTTTCACAACTTTTGGTTGGATAGCTGAATTAATTAAATCAGTTATTAGTCTGTCAGCACCCCAACCGGGAAATGTAATGATGCGTGCAAAACTGTGTTATCTGTTGGTGGTTCTCAGGAGATCAGACTTTAAAAGGTAAAAGTTCATGAGAAACACAAATACTGCTGGCCAGCTGTTGCTTGCAGTCTAGCTGTCTTTAATGAGGATCTTGTCCGGGTGTATGGGACTACTAACGAATCAGAATAAATCAATAATTAACTCTTTGATGGTTATGAACAAGTCCAACTCGCATTCGAATAGCGCACTACGATGCCTGCAAACAAGTTCAGTTCGTCCGAAATTTTTCGACCCAAATAGTTGCAGCCAAGCCCTACTCGTCTAGCGAAACTTTTCCCCAATGCACGCTGACGAGCTATGTTCATCCGCGTGAGATTATCCAGAGTTGTTTGTGTTACAAACGGTACCCACTACAAAATTTAGTTGGTTCGATAGCATATAGATGGCAGTATGAGTTAGGTGAATTTTTTTGTATAATGAGGAAAAATATTTTTCTTGTGCAATTGGGAGGGAATTCGTTACCGAAATGACTCAAAAGCGAAAGCTAGATGATTCTGATGAAAAATAAGTGCTATGATTATATATATATATATATATAAGATGAATAATTCCATGTTTTAAAGAGTATAACACACAAAAAGAGTTTTAAGTATAACAATTAAATGTTTCGTTAAAGTTTTAAATTGAGTGTTTTTATTTAGATATTTTAATTTAACATTTTACAAATTAATATTTCTAATATTTATCATTTACTGAGTTATTTAAAAGAGCCAATTACAATTGCTGTAAATATTACGTTAATATACTGCAATTAATTCTTTAAGGAGTATATTTTAAAATCGAGTGAGCTATCTTTATCAATGTCAGAAAAAAGGTGATGTTTTCAAGAGCAATTAGAGCAACTAGAGTGCATAGTAGGAGAACATTAACGGTTGATTTGCCCAACTATCAAAGGGTTAATGTTAGCTCCATGCGAGTGTTTGAACTAACGTTTAGAATACAAATTTAATTCAGCTCTTACTTCCCATTCGGGTTCGAGTGAATACACTAACAGGAATTGAAAATTAGGTCTTTTTTTATTTTATCTCTTCTAGAATTTTTCTGATAACTCCAAAAATTATGAACATTTGATTCCGACGTCTCACATTCATTCATTATCTCTCTCGGAAATTCCATCCTTCACTCTTATAAATGTAATATATCCAATACATTTATTACATTTCATAACTTCGGTTCAATTTCGTGAACCACGTTTCATTTTATTGGACGAGGATTCATTTCAAACAATTCAAACTAAAAAAATTTTGAGGTTAACTGATGGGAAAGTCATAATAGTGGATCAAAAATTAAAAAAATTATAGACTAGGATACTGTCTCTTAAGACACCAAAATGGGTGATGGCAATTTCAAGAGTGAATACTTTCTGAACTATTGCACGGAGATGCCATGAAATTTCTGATTATTGGATTTATAATGAGAGGATTCAAATATGTATAAATTCTAGCACATACCATATCCGACTTTTTATAGTAATTATTTAATTATTTATATTTTTCATACTAACATTACTTCTTCCAATGTTTATGTTTTTTTTAATTGGAAAAAAGCTTTGAAAAATGTTGAGAAGAAATAATTTTATTGCCAATTGTTCGAAACACCTATTTAACATTAGTATACCCATACTTTTTAAGTTCTTATAATTCAAAAATTTTCAAGCAGAATTTTACGAAGTTTGAATATTAGATCAATTTCCAGATGAGAAATCAGATACGCTAAAAATCGACACACTGATAATAAAACAGAAGTTGATTAACTCAGTTAATTAAATTTATTGACTAATCCATTTAACACCGTAATCTAATTTCCTTGTGCTATTTTTACCAATTTTTTCCAATTGCGGGAGTTTTTAAGAGTTGACCTCCCTTTTTTCTTTGACGATTGTGTCATATCACCCCTAGTGATATTGTTATGAAAAAATTCTAAATCCAGAAACTTATTAAATTTACAAGTTACGACTGCGAAATTAATGTCACAATTTTGATAAAAGTTTTCACTTTCGAATGTATTTTAAAAAATTTTAAAAAGCGTTCCTCTGTCATATGCAAAATGTTAATATTTAAAAGTTGTACTCATACCTCGTTATGCAGGACAGACTCCCGTCTATTGTGAACATAATGTTAATCCTATGGAATTTCTACTGCCTTCCTCAAATCTATAGTATTTTATATATTTGAAAGCAAAATAAAAAGTGCATTCGAAAGAGCAAAAAGTAATGAAGGTATCCGTAGAACTAGAACTACATTTTTTCCTTCGGGAAGAAAATGCACTTCCTCAGAAATATATTCTTTGTTTTGTAAATGGTCCGTTGTTATTCTATTTATTGAATTCCTTATTATTTTTGATTATATTCAAAAGCAGAAAAACTACTCATAAGCTTCAAAAGGCGAAAGTTTTGAATGTTTCTCTGTGTATCAAAGCATGGTCATCCTGTCAGAGATACAATTACGATTGATTTTTCTAGTAAAAAAACGTCCATCGACATACATCTCTGATATTGCCGTTTGTTAGATCGATAACAAGTATGAGTTGTGGATATTAAATAATGAGACTGATACTGCTACAGAACAAGTACACAAGCTCCAAACGTCAGCTACCGACAGCTGTTTAGCGTGAAGTCTTCTCTTTCGAATGCAGTGCCTCTCGCATCTGTAAACAAATTTGTATAGCCGTAGCCTTCGTTCACATTAGAGTTATTTTTTTGTTTCTCCGAAAAAATGATATGGGAGCAAGGAATTGTTGTGAAATTTCACATGAAACTTGGAAAAACTGCTACTGAAACTTATTATTTATTGAAAGAAGTGAATGGCAATGAAAGTTTATCGCGGCAACGTGTATTTGAGTGGTTAATGCGTTATCAAGATGCTCGAGAAGACGCTGAAGGTGATTCCCGCCCGGGTCGCCCTTCCACGTCAAAAATGAATGACAATATCGAAAAAAATCCTTCATCTGATTCGATCTGACCGTCTATTAAGAATTCGTATGATTGCCAAGAATGTAGGAACTGATAAAGAATCCTTGCGACAAATTTTGCATAACAATTTTAACATGCAAAAAGAGTGTGCCAAAATGGTGCGTAAAATTATCACGTTTAAACAACAAGAAGCTCTCAAAAATGTTTGTGTTGACACTTCGAATGCCATTGAAAATGACCCAAATTTATTTGAAAAGGATAATAATGTGTGAAGAATCATGGTTTTTTACTTATGATCCTGAAACGAAGAGCCCATCTTCACCGAGAGCCAAGAAAGCTCGAAAGACCAAATCAAAATTCGAAGTAATGATGATTGTTTTCTTTCGATATTCATGGGATTGTGTTCCTTCACTGGCTTCCTGTATATCAATCTATTAATATTACTACCTTCACGTTCTTGCTGATCTCCGTGAAAGAATAAGCAAAAAAAAAAAATCGACCCGAATTCTGGAAGGACAAATCAAGGGTTCCCCACCAAGACATTGTCTATCAAGAGGTTTCTAACCAAGTACAGCATCCCAGTGTGAAACCCTCCACCTTATTCGCCTGATCTTGCGCCATGCGACTTCTATCTGTTTTATGAGGTGAAACCTGCATTAAAAAGGAACAATATTTGAGTCCGCTGAAGCTGTGAAAGCGAAAGGGGTACGCGTCCTGAAGGAGCTGACAGAAAACTTCCACACTGTTTCGAACAATGGAAGATTCGCAAGGAGCGTTATAGGGGTAGAGGAGGGGTGTATATTGAAGGTGATTATAAGAAAATATATACGACATCAAAATAAAATGTTAACAGCGTCATCTCGTTATTTACTAGCTACACTTTGAAGTTGAAACGGTACGTGGTCGCCAGCTAGCGGCCGGGGTTGTTCCCGTCAAGTTGTGGATTCGAGTCTTCGATGCCATTAAAGATCTGCCGTTTAGCAGGACTGATGCACGTTCCAAATCTAAGGACTTATTAAATTTGTGACGTATTTCCTCCATTACTTAATTCTACTTTTGTCTTCAAGTTTATTTAAATATTTAATATCTTGAAGACTCCGAATGAAGATACGTCAGAAAAAGACAATACAGTGTATTTAGGATATTCAGGATCACCGTCTCGACACCTTTCAAAATGAATTAATTATGATTTATATTTTATACTCTTTGATTACCAAATCACTCATTACGATTCTAGCCCATTGAGATTATAACATATTCGACTCCTATTATTCTGATCAGGGGTGACTTCCAAGCTGTCAAAAAAAAAAAAAAAAAAAAAAAAACGATTAATTAAATTTACAACATATGTAATATTGTCATTATTCTCTATCTCTCTTCTATTTCCTTTCAATCCTATTTCTCTTATATATCACCATCATTAATTCAATTCACTACACTTCTGCGTCAAATTTACCTAATCTCGTTTCATTTTGCTTGGGAAAAAAATTGCAATTTTTAATCTTATACAATTCTAATTACCAAAAAGTCTTCGAGGTTAGTGAAGAGAAAATCCAAACATCACAAATATACAGGTTACGACTGAGAAATCATATCACAATTTGGATAAAAAAATTTCACTTTCGAATGTATTTAAAAAAAAATTTAATAATCATCCCTCTATCATATGCAAAATATTAGTATTTAAAAGTTGTGCACCCATACCTCGTTATGCACGGTACATAATTTACATGGTTTGATTGATCTTAAGGGATAAAGAGCAACAAAGGCTGTTATTCCTATACAGTTATTGAATGAAAACTAAACAAATTTGTTTTGGATTTTATTTGTGTCGTTTGGCATTACACCATTTGTAAATTAAAATGACTGGCATATTAATGGAGTACTTGCATATATTCGATATATATCTGGCTTTTCTGTCACCGGTTTCATACCTTCCGAAAATAAATCAATCGTAATTAACGAAATAGAAACTGTAGCCGAAACCTCAGTGACTGAATCAGTACCCTAGAAAGTGTTATTGAATTTTCTGTTATAACTCGAATAGCGATGTTACGCCTGCACAATTAAAATAAAAGAGAATTATAGATTTTTAAAGGGTAATGACTGATTTTTTTTTTTAATTTTAGTTGTTACGCAAGTTATGTGCTCAAATTTTTTTATTATTTTTATTTGTTCAGAATATTGTTAATTTGTTTATTCATTATATTGTTTTTATTTGTAAGAAACATGGTCAATTTATACTTGCAGGGTTTGGGAGGAAGGGGGAAGGAGGCAACAAATATTTTTAATTTGTGTTTATATTTTTAAATTCCTACTATTAGGGTACACTTTCCCTATATATATCTTGTTCAAATTTTCAATCGCTAATAAAATACTTTTTACTCATTTACTCAAGTTTAAATACATTTTTTAAAACTTGTAGCGGATGACACATGATGTTAGTACAGGTTTTTTCAAATATTAATTCACTAATAAAATTTAATTGGTGAAAATGTAGTTTTATCCAACCACTTGGCGTGATTTCAAAAATTGCCAAACTTGGCGATTTTTTTCTCTTTTTTTTGGCTGAGCGTTAAGTCCGCGAAACGGACCACATTTGGCAAAATACCACCAAATAATTCCTGTCGCCAAGGGTGGTTGGGCTAAACTGCATTCCAATTATTTAATTTACCAGATGTATTAAAAAACGAGCCAATGCTTCTTCTATGTCATTTGTCTTGCAATGGCAAAGTTGTAGAGAGTCGGTGAAGAATCTTCATGCCTTCGGATCGAATCTCGTCGAAGCATGAAATTTTTTTATTTGATTTTTAAATAATTAGTTTTACAAGGGAGAAAAAAATGTCTCTTATATAAGATATTGAGCAGAATATAAATTTAGGAATAAATACCGTCAGTGACGAAGCGTGCAGATCGCTGGAAAAAAATTTCTTTTTCATATTTTGTGTGTGAGAGAGAGTGAATTTTTTCAAACTTAAAAAAATGAATGATTTGCCACTTGATACTGTGATTCTGTCGTATGTACATACATATTTATATTAATAGTAATTATTTAATAAAAAAGAGTAACTAAAATAAAAACTTTCTTTGTTGACCTAAGTAGAAACTGACTTAATTTTTTTATATATTACTTGCTTTATTTTCAAAAATAAACTGAAAAAGTATAAACATTGAAATGTCTCTAAGAATTAAGGGGGCAGTCCACTTTTTTCGAGCAAAACCCTTATTTTATTTCACACGTTTTCAGTTAGCACAGTTTTCCATACAACACATCTGCCTTATAAATCAAGGGATTGTGCTGCATTTATATTTCTTTTTTAAACAGTAAGTGAGTCTTAGGAAAAGTTATAAAACCATACCAACAGATCAGCCTAAAAGTGTGGAATAAGGAAAACTTGTGTTTAGGAACGCATGCAACTTTTTGTTTATCCTATAATAATATTTCATTATTTTACTATAATCTTTCTTTTCCCATATTCTGTTATTCCATTATTATCTTATCAAAAATTGAATGAGTCATTTGTGATAATTTCAAACAAATACACTTCGAGACTCACTCAAAGCAAAGTGAAATTTCTTTTTTAAAATAATTTTGGTGAAAAGAAAACCCTGTTTCAATAACAGACTCTCAAGAGAACACAGATTTCCTCTCAAGATAACAAAACTTGGTTGGGGGAAAAAAAGTTCGCATTTTTTTCTTCTTCTTCTTTAAGTGTTCAATGATAAATTCATAGCGTATAACTAACGGGTCAGAACACTAATTTAATATGAAATCGGTAAAAAGTTGCTCTGTCTTTAAAACTACCTAGAATGAACATTATTTAATTCGAATCCTAAATTCTAATTTACCCATATATTGATTGTTTCACTATTAATGTCACACTTAGAAGTGACACACGGGCTATTGGCGACGGACCTCGTTATTCTGAACCATAGTCAAATGATGACAGAGACACCCAAACAGGTGCTTTATTCTCCAAACTACCACACCAATGTGAGGATTTTGAGTCTAGACAGAATTTATGCGCAATTTATCTACACGAGAGTCTTTAGGGACATCAGGAACTCGAATCCCCGACTCGACTGACAGAAACCAACAGTGAGCTCATGACCATAATCACACAATGACCGTGGCGTAGAGTATCCCGGGGGCGCGTCACCAGTATTAACAAAAAAAAATGCCGGGTATTGTGAAAGAAAGGTAAGATCATTCATTCACCTCAGTGTTGGTAATTTGTTTTGCAATAAATGCATTATGTTTAGTTGAATCATTAAATTTTGTTTAACAGATTATAACGCCTGTTCTTCCTTATTTAATTCTATCGCCATCTGTCCGACAAAAACTAGTCAATAATTACGAGACTCCAACTGAATATTTGAAAGAACTAGAAAAAATATTTTTTTTTTTTTTTTAATTCTTGAAGAGTAGATTTGGTAGCTCGCTTTCGAATCCCTCTCAACTCAACAATCCTGGATTATGATAAAAATAGGATGCCTCAGTTAAGCGTTCTGATTTCAATCCTTCTCGATAACAGTAACTACATTTCCTGGACCAAGAATCACTTCTATCCAAAAGATTAATTACGATATTTCAAACTTCTGCTGAACGTTACATTCTATCTCCCTTCATTTTCCCTTTCAGTTCTATTTCATTTTTATATCACTATCTATAATTCAATTCACTTCACTTCTATCTTCCTTTAATTTACCTAATCCCGTTTCATTTTGAACAGGAAGAAATTGTAATTTTATGCACCTCGAATTCATAAAGTCCCCAATGGTACTGAAGTGAAAATCGCAAATACTCCAATGTCAAAATATTATTTATTTCAATCCTTTATTTTGAAACATTTTTATCTTATCATCGCATCTTCAAAACATTCCAAGCATCCAGTTTTAATAAGAGCGAGTGAATAGCTTGAAAAGTATTTCAAGTGTTTGAAGTTATGGTTTATAATATCGATTAACATTGAGAAACAAGTAGAAAAACCAACGATTAAAACTATAGTCTCAATTATAATAATATGTGATCAACATAAATACGAATAAAATGGGAAGTATACAATCATTATAATATGTATTTTATAAACAATTATTAATGCAGTCAATTTGAAAAGTATAGTAATTTACAAACCTCAAATTTTTCTTCTTTTTTTTAAAAAAATCATCATTTGAAGTTTTACTCTTTGCGGAAGAATTATTTTGCAGTTTACTGATTCATACTATCACAAGAATGCAATCATTTGTTCGAAAACAAAAAATTGAACAGATAAAATAAATGAAATATTCATGTCAATCTTCGATGAAATATTCTAAATTTTCTGAAAAATTCCAAATATAATCCGATATCTCTGGATGCCTTCTGACAAAATACTTCCTTCAATCTGGTAACCATGGAAGATGTAAAGGAATTGTGTATATAACCCGAAAACTTGAAATAATTTTTACGTAAACAAGCAGCATTATCTTGTTTTGGAACAAATTTCTGCATTCCTAGATGAAGAATCCTGTGAAGATTTTATTTTTCAGACAAAAACCTCCATCAAACGATTACCACATTTACTGCCACTTTTGATCATATGCTCACATAATTCCAGCTAATTTTGATGTTTCTGTAAACTCATTAGGAAGACTTACACCAGGGCAATTTAAAAAAATGCACGTGTCAGTATAAAGAATGGAATAATTCACTTCTATTATATCATTTTTCATTTTTTTTTTTGCAAATTCAGGGACATGACACTCTTTGAAACGCCCGCTCAAAAAAAATCATCGCAGTAACGTTTTCTGCCGATGAGACCGACTTCGCCTTCTTTGGAGCAGAAAGTTTGGGTTGCTGTTTGGTTTCCGGAGTAAAATGCTGAATCGAGATCTCACTAACGGAGACAACTCAACGTGAATTCAACATGGCAACGAATGGCTGTCAAATCAAAACTAACCAACAAATCAGGTTCAAATTTGCTTTTGCATCGTTTAACAGATGGTAGCATACAATGGTAACACCAAAGTACCTTAGCAGAGCCACCTGTATTCAAAAACATCGTTCTAAAACATTGTATTCAATTCTTGTATATTATATCATATTATAGTCTTGGAAGGTAAATATAGCGATGTTAAGTGACATTAAAAAATGGGGGGTGGAATATATCATTTGTTTTATAAATTTCACTAAATTAAACTAAAATAATTTGCATTTACCGTCATTTAAATTCGTAGAAAAGAGCAAAATAAAAGTTTCTATTAAAAATAAATTCAGATTTTTAATTATAAAAGTGAATCTATATGTTTCATTTATACATAATCTTGAGAATTTTATTCTTACACTAAAATCTTCCATCCCGGTTCAACCTGATTAGAAACCGAACTCCGGTCACTCCCTGCGGGAAATATATTCGAATCTTGTTTCCATCAAAGATTTTCCTGGAGCAAATGTTTTCAAAAACTTTTAAAATTCAAAATTCTTAACTCATTATTCTCAATTCAAAATTTATGATTTATCTATTATCATGCAAATAATTATTTATTTAAACTTAATTAAATTTCGACTATATGTAAAATTACTACAAAAACAACATTTGGGTATGTTCATAACTATATTTTATGAAGGGTCCATAAAATAATGTGTAAAACTAAATTATCATATAATCAGTTTAATATATTTTCAGATAAAGTGTTATATATTTGTAGTAATTATACTAATACTTTTAATAATATAGATCCACTGCATTAAACTGAATAAATAAAAAAAAATTTAAGAAATTCATATAATTTAACCATGAAATATTACAACTTTTGCTTATTAACATATATTAAACTTGACATTTCCATATAGATTTTTTAGCAAAGCCTCTGAAAATTAGAACGATGAATGCACTTATTAAATAAGTACCTTACCTCCACAGACTTCTTGAAAATCGTGACAACAATCTCCAACCTTCAGACAGGCATGATCACAGTAACACGGCCTTCCATGGTCATTCTTCTGGTCATCGTCCGAATCTATGGAATTATGAGACTGGGGGTGCACCACACAGCTTCCATCCCTCCCCGTACAGCAAAGCTGGGCCTCTCGACAGGAACCTCTGCCAACCCCCTGGGCTTTATGCAAAGCCAAAGCAAAGACAAAAAAGCATGCCAATTGAAAACGCGCCACCATCACTGCAGACTTTCACTCCGTGACTTCTCGGACCGTTCTGTGGTTATGTTCTTGTTCTTGTTCCCCCTCCAACTTTCCGAGGATGACTCCTAGCCTTATCTTCATTTTCTGACATCCCCTTCAGCGATCTGTCCGTCAAAAAGTTCCTTCCCACCCGTTTGTCGAATTCTCCCCTCCCTATGGGTTAACCTTCGAGGTTGCCAATGGGAGCAAAAGTGGTGCCAAGTTTTTCGCCAGATTATGGACTCAGACAATAGTTTTCGCTCCGTCTAACGAGGGGAGAATGGCTCTTGATTATGGGTCACTAATCTGCGGCTCAGGTTTTCTACCCCGCGCGCGGTACAAAGGAAATTCTTAGAATAGTCGAAAAGGAGGAGGGGATTTTGAGGTATTTGTCACGGATGTAGGGGAATGCTGAAATCCAAATGAGAATGTTAAAAAGCCATTAGTTTCACTTCCTTTACCATCCTTTTAGACATGTATGTACTTAAAATCGAAAAAGATGTGAGCTAGAATAGTCAAATGAATCGAAAGAGAATCCAGATTTTTTTTTTTTTAAGGACAAAAGCAAGAAATTGAATTTTGTGAAAAGTTTTCGTTTCGCATGGAAAATAAAAATTCTTTATTAAAATTATTTTTGCGTTCTTTCCTTGCTTAGCATTATTACTTCAAATTTTTTTTTAAAAAATTGTGTTTGAGGTTGAAAACTGATGTTATACTTCTAATACATTTTCGGATTAAAAAAATAGTTTCAAAAAAGCTCATATGGTTTTTAAATACATAATTATTTATAATATTGCGTTCTTAAATTTTTGAAATATTTCATAAATACACTATTTTTTTTTTTTTAACGACTAAAATAAAACACCAGTTAAGCATTACAATACAGAAGAAGTATGGAACATATTTTACTCATGAAAATTTGAATTAAGCCAATCAAAATTCAATAATATATATATATATATAGGTTAGTGAAATAATGAAAAATAAAAATTATTTATTAAATTCATCTTTATTTTCTTCTTTTCTGAGAATAATGACTTCAAATATATATATATATATATATATATATATATATATATATATATATTCTAATACATTTTAAGATTAGAAAAAGCTTTTCTTTATTAAGTTCGTATGGTTATAAAAGAGATAAAGAGCACTTATTTATAATACTGAGTTCTTAAAACTTTGAAATAATTCACAATTTTTTTTAACTTTAACGACAAAAGTAAGATATTTATTTAGCAATATAATACAGAAGAAGTAAGGAACACGTTTTATACAAGGAAATGCGTATTAATCCAATCCAAATTAAGTAATGTAATAAAATATTCTATTCTTTATATATGTTAGTGCAATAAGAATGTAATATTAACGTTGGAGGAATTTCAATCTAAGAAAAATGCGATAAGCTTGTATGTTCATCGGGCGTAAAATCAGATTGAAACACGGGAGTCTTTGAAATATTATTTTACTCATTAGTTTAAGGTAAAGTAATCCACGATTTCTCATACTTTCGGTCCCAAAAATTAATTCCATTATTCAGATCAAAGAAAATAATTTGATTGTTTATTAACGTCACACTTAGAAACAACCCGAGGGCAATTCATAATGAACCTGGTAATTTTATATTTTGAACAAATGACGAAAGCGAGACTTGCGCTGGTATCTCCCTTTCCAAAATTCCACACCACGTCAATGGAAGAACTTGGAGCCACGAAAATTTAATGTCCACAGCTCTGCTACGTGTTTTATAAAGAAGAAGAAAAATTGGAGATTAGTAAAATTCTAAAATAACTAATACTATTATTCAACTAAATTTTCATTTAAATTGAAATACATACAAGTACCACTGACTGACTCATCACGAGATCTCTAAGAATATACAACCGATTGACTTGAAATTTAGCTCAATTACTCATTTTGCGACGTAGACGCTCACTAAGATCGGATATTAAGGAAACCTTATCCAAAATGTAATTTTCATCTTTTAATCTCCTCTTATCCATCTGTTAAGTGATTTTTGGTCCCTTTATCGCCAAAAATGATATGAGCGACGCCAAACGGAATATATTTTTTTATATGTATACTGTGTATTGTCACCAACTAAGTTTACTTGGTGAGATTTGCGTGTGCGAAATGGAAAAATACCAAATAATTTAATATTGAAGCGCTGATGGAGGATTAGCAAGATTTTGGCAAAGGGAATCTTTATGGGAAGTTTCATGCATGTCGAAAATAGGAAACGTACATATTTAGCGATAGAAATGAATGAGTTTGGAATCCTACGGTTAGTGAAAGTGTAGTTCAGCTCCAAAACTTAGCGGGATTTTGAAAAGTACTAAAATGGCGACTTCTTACGGAGTAGCGCTCATGCAAGACAATCTTCGTTTACTGGAGAACCTCGCTACATGTATGAACGAACTCAAGACGCTATGACATACGTAAGACATTTTGGACGTCTTGACTTGCACGACTTTTTTTTTTTTAGAATTGCAGTCACTTGCAGTCCTAAATGGTCAGAAATCAAAATCTCTTGAGGCAGGGACAAAAATCTTATGACAGACACGATGCCATTGCGAGGGTATTTCATTTGAAAGCTAAGCACATGATAAATTTCATGAAAATAAGCACATGATAAATTTCATGAAAATAAGCACATAATATGGTGGAATGAATTATATATATATATATATATATATATATATATATATATATATATATATATATATGGGGGGACTTTTTAATATATATTTTTTAATTTTTCTCATATATTTGAAAGGGGTGGATAACCATTATTACAGACAATTAATTTCTTAAAATTTTAAATTTAGATTATAATTATCGTTTAAAAATTTAAAATTCTTTTTGATATTTTACGCATAGGTTCCAAAATATAATATTATCGTCTTCCCAGCGAAGCGGATGGGTATCAGTTGGTATTTTATATGTTCAATTATTTGAATAGTTCAAAAGTAAACTATTACTAGATTAGCGATAACTGAAATCTACATATAACATATGATCCGTAACATTTGACTACCATAACGTATGACTCAATCACCTTTTCCCTTCCACTAACACTATGAAGTATTTTATGTGACGTTATTTGAGTTGTAAGTCTCTTTCAATCAAAGGAACGTAATTTATGTAGTTTAGATTAGAATCATTAAAGTGTAATGAATAGAATTGAGGAGATACATATACGAGGATAATTCAATAAGTCCTTGGAAATCCCAAAAGATGGCGCTCGTAGCATCGGAAATGATTTGTTTTTACTAAGCATCGTGATTCACTGGGCAGCTGTGTAAGTCTCGATTACTCATATTCGTGATCACGATACCTTTCGCACCTCAAAAATTCTTCTATATAAGGTTCCGGCCGATGAGTTCATCCTCGCCGTCTTTAGAGCAGGATTCACCGGAAGCAACCCATTTATTTGATTTATGCTTGATTTCTGGTGCATAATGATGTATCCAGGTATCACTGACAGTGACTACTAGACGGAAAATGACGTTGACAACTCGACACGACAGCAATCAAATTTTGATTCGGCACCAAATGAACACCATACCACAACTAACTTATGAATCAATGTCAGTTTTGTTTCGTCTCGTTTTAGCAGATGACAGCAGCCAAAAGTAACAGCAATTTACCTCAATGACACCATTCGTCTTCAAATATAAGTACTTTTTGAACCGTCCTCGCATGAGAAATGAAGCGAGTGTTCGTAACTGAGATAGTAGTTGAGAGAGTGAGAGGAGGGTATCAACGAAGGAGTAGTAATTAAATTGTTACGAACATGAAATGACGCTTCCCTGCAACAGTTCTCATTTGAAGGAAAAGAAACATTCACAGAGATATCATCAGAGCCTAAAAAAATTTAATCAGTGACTCCTCGACTTTATGAAGGATTTGGTGACCATTTTGGTGAGTTGGCGAGAAACTTGGTGAGCTTGGCGACAAATCGAAGATCCCAAAAAGTGCTGAAATCCCGTCGAAATATCGACTGGGAAGCAAGTTACGGACTTTTCCTGAATTTTTCGAGTTTCGTCATACTGGCCCAGACCAGGTATAAATACGCCGAAAACTGGAGAGAGTCAGTCTGTTTATGGAGTCTGGTTTGGAGATCGATTGGGAAGCATTCGGTATTTGGACAAGCAGTTCCGCCGAGGAACTGACGGTTGCGTGGTCGAGTGAATTTGAGAGCTGTCGGAGTCTACCTTGGAAGTACAGAGAATTACGGTACGGATTTATCCATAGCTCGAATTAGTCAGCTGAGCGGTGCTGATGTAACTGTGACTGTCATTAAAAGTGCTATTTTTGTTCCTGTATCAATGTCACTAATCTGTACAAGTCATGTGTATTTTCTGCTTGTGCTGTAACTGTCCAAGCTCTGCTAACTGTGAGTTGTCTTGCCCTGAAAATTTGCAAATAAAGTGTAATTTAACGTTATCTTTCGTGTTGGACTTGATGGCCACTGGGTTACTGCGGACTGTGAGGGTTTGATTGAATGATTGGTTTTATTAACGTCGCACTAGAAGCAACACGATGGCTAATGGAGATGGATCTCGAAATTTTGAACATCGGTCAAGTGACGAGGACGACATCTGAGCTGGCACCTCCGCATCCAAACTTCCTCATCACGGCAAAGGAAGGACTTTGAACTTCGACAGATTTAATGTTTGATGTCCCCGGTTACACGGCGGGTCTTTAGCGGGCATCAACGCCCTAACCCGTGATTCGACGAAAACCGCAGGCGGCGAGTCTATGACAATAACAAACTAGGCTACCGAGGCCACGGGATGTGAGAGACAAGAATTTTAATTTTTCATCATTTGAAAGGCGAAATAATTTGCAGTGATTGAAAGACTGCATTCAAAGTGGCAGGATTTTTTTAAACCTTGTAACTGTTAAGGAATATACCAATAAAAATATTTAATTTAAAATTAAAGAAAAAAAAACAAAACATGAATACGGTGCTTTCTCGTTTATTCGGCGTATATCTAACCAAAGTATTGCCTTATTACCAAAAACGGTGGATTACTAGAAAAACATTAATAATAACACATTTTAACATGAAAAGCGATGTATTACTGTACTAAATGTAGTAAGGCGCATGCAAATAAAATGTGAAACACACGAAATAGCTAAAATGCGGTGGAGAAAAAAACCTTTTCATAATGTACTACGCGTATATTTTGCAAAATAAAGCTCGTGTGTCAAATCTTTGATCTTGGAGCTAACTCTTTTAAAAATTTACCTCTTCTCTTTAGGAAAACATGTAATTCAAAAAAATTTCATATATCCCGTCAGTATTAAATAATTAAACTTTGACCATGCATGTTTATTGGAAAGAAACTAGGTTTCTTTAAAAATTAGACAAGTGAATTTCATTACTTATTTTTCAGTAGGATTGCTTATGTTGTGAATCACAGAATGCATTGTATCTGAATTTTTTTTTTTTTTTGATTCTGAAGTGTTCAGATTTTTTTTTTATTAGCAATCAAAGGGGCTGTTGTCTTAGTTAACGATAAAATGTCGCAGCTGAACACTTTTCAGAATTTTATCATAAAAGCTTTTGCGCACATGTTTGATGTCTGCTTTCACCAGTTATGAGCTTAATTTTAAAAAATATGTCATTTCTCCTAAATTTTATACTGGATTAGAATAAAACATAAATGAAAACTAAATATTTTATTTACCTGATGATTAATGTATTACCTTAAATCATACGTAATCAGGAACCAAGAAATGATTGAAAATAAATAAAATTCTTCAGAATTTTAAGATAGTTGTGAGGCAACCATTATTGCATCAGTATTTTCAAACTCCTTTTTAATATGACTTCTTTCTTGAAATTTTTTTGAGTCAAATGATTTTTAATATTTATTTGCCAATATTAGACAGATAAAAATAAATCTTCCTAAACAAATCACATCATTAAATTAAAAAAAGTTCTATTTAATGAATTGCAAAGGGGGAAACAAGTCTCTTTGGTGGAATCTGTTCTTCGTAACGCACTGAACACAATAAATTTTAAATTTGATTTGATTTAATTTTTACATATTTTAGTTGGTTCGGGATATCTGAACAAATCAAAATTAATCATATTAAAGTATAATTTATCGCAAACAAATATTCATAATGTTTTCTATAACGTTTAAAACACTTTAAAATATTGAAAGTAGACTTTGGAACTCTTAAAAAATTATCAAAAAGAATCTTTTTCGCATCAAATGTTATTCCTAAAAGATTGTTTTTCATAGTATATATTTTAATATGAAGCACATATATTGTTTGTAACTTCAAATTTGAAGTTATTGATTATATTTTTATTTAATTGTAAAAGCTACTTTTTGATTTAATTTCTCTTATTTTCAACTCCTTTTGTATCAAATTCTGTTAACGTCAAAAAAAAATTTATGTTGCAGATGAGTTAGTTCCTATCAGAAAAAAAAAAAAAAAAATGTGAGAAAAAATGCATCCAAATGTTTATGAAAAAATAAACATCGATAATATGATTATATCAGCCTTATTATTTATTTTTAGGTGACTTATAAAAAAATATGTCATTAAATTCATTCCAAATTTCAAACATTTTTTTTTATTTATAGATCGTATCATGATATATAAACATGAATCCAAAATATTATTGAAACTGATTTGAAATCAAACATATTATTAAAACAGATACACATTAACCGTTTAGGAAAAATTAGCCGTTAGGAACCATTTTTGTTGCGTGAACTTTAAAATAACAGATGCATTTTTTTAAAACTTTATAATGGGTTCTCACTTGCATTTCCCTTTAACTAACCTCTAGGCTTGCTTCATTCCGATGTTCCAAATGAGAACCTTTCCTTGTGAAAGAATCGTTACGCGCAGAAAAGAGATTTACTCTACAAGAAGTGTAGTGAATAGGACTGAGAAGGGAGATAGAGAATTTAGAGAGATTCATAGGAATATTATATTGGTTGGAGAAACTGTGAAGCGTTGTGCTGTTCATTTTGCCTGACTCGGATTCCGTCACTAGAAGTCTTCTTGAACCTGATCCAGTGGTTTGTTTACAGGAACCCATATATCAGTAGAACTCTTCTTTAGAATATTTGATTAGGACGTGATTAAGTAATCGTTTGTCCGTCGCTTTTTTTCAATGCTTTTATCAACTGGGCCAAAAGGAATTCTCCCCCTCTGACTTGTTATTAAGGCGATTCAACTTTTGACGTCCTTGTTGAAGATGGCCGCCGCATACTCCCCTTTCAATATCGAAGAGGAATATTTTGAACGATATTTAAGCGAAAGTTTCCAGGCAGTACTGCAATTGATATACATCTCCTTCCCGATGTATTGATTTATCTTTGGGGCAGTTTCCATTTGACACCATTGGCTGTTTCTAGTTGAGATGGAGGGTATATGACCATGGTTCCGGCGATATAGTTTTCCCGCCATGGTGGGGAATGGGATTTCCACCCCATGGCGGAGGAGGTCAGTTGAATTTTGAACAACGGGGGTGATTTGAATCCTCGATCCATCGGTTTGGAGGTAACTTATTCGCTCGCTTTTTGCAGTGGTCTTATCAACTAGGCTAAAAGGAATTCTCTCTCGGGCTTATTATCAATTCGTTTTAACTATATCGTCTTTACTGAAGAGGGCTGCCGCTTAACGTTTACTTGTTTTGCGTCCGTGAGTTGTTAGTGTGTGCTCGACTACACGTGTGTTGTCATGCGTAGACGAACGTTTAATCGTAATCACTTCCATTACTCACTATTCTATTGCACTTATCATTCAGTAAAAAATATTGAAGTTTTTGAAGACCGAGTTAACTCGGGTTGCTGAAATATATCCAATTTTATGTGCAGTTTTTGGCAGAGATTAAGTTATTTCTTGTAAATTATAAGCGTTTTTAATACAATGCATCATGAAATTAAATAAAAATCAACAATAAAAAATGGGTGTGGAAAAAAAAGGGAAGATTTTTTTTTATTTTATTTTTTGATGATGCTTTATGAGGTTAATCTTTGACGAAATTTTTTTTTTTTTCACATTTTAAGCCTAAAAATCAGGGGGTGCTATATACCTGAAAGTGTCTTATACACGTTAAAATACGGTAAATTGGCTTCCTCGAATGAAAAGTAAAATTTTTATATAACCTCCAATTGATGAAAGCGGCTATGTCACTGTTAGGATATCATTCATCCTTATTTTTCACCATATATTAATATTAAACACATTATACGGAAGAAAAAAATCCCACGAAGAGATGTGCTCTTCATTTCGCTCCTTTTTTATGTTTCATAGAATTAACGCCGAATGACGTCATCGATAATCCAACGTGTAATCGTAAGGCGTCGTAAATCAAAAACTGATTCCTTGAGTGAAAGAATAATTACTTTTATTCATCTCTGCAATTTGCTTATGCTCATCTCGCCTGCCAACTATTTCACCAGACAATATTTCCCCCTCCGCGTTCCATTTCTTTCTTCAAGATCGTTTCGAAAAAAAGAATAAAAAGTGACCCCATTTCTGAGAGCTTCATCCCCCTCTTCCCCCGGGGACTTCAAGGGTGGTCTGGGTTTCAAGGATAAATTATTAGGTCTACACCATGTTCTCCCCAAGACTTTCTTTTCTTTCGTAAACTAGACTTGTTCGCCTGGTGTGTTTATTTTTAAATTCGAAGTTGGGGTTAAAAGGGTGCATGCACTACTCAAGGTCGTTAGTATTTTAAGTGTAAACACGTTGTTGAGGTTGGTTTTTGAAATCAAAAATAGATCTTAGCGCTGTTTGATAAGGGAGGTATGCGAGGGACGCAGAAATCTAACGCTCTGTTTATCGTATTAAAATGCCACATGGAAAATCA
>BMAW01021482.1:693681-729501 GCA_019974015.1 Nephila pilipes | reverse complement strand
AAATATCGTGCAGTAAATATCGTAAATATCGTGCAGTAAATATCGTAAGTCTTTGTTGGAATTGCTCATGGATTAATGAAAAACACGTTCTAAATATGTTGGATAATTCTTTATTGTAAATAATCCATTGATTGATTGGTTTTATCAACGTCACACTAGAAGCAACACGAGGGCTATTGACGACTCTTGATTTTGAACCTTTGTCAGGTGACGAGGACGACACTTGTCCGAGCACCTCCCAACTTCCGCACCACGCCAACGGGAGGACTTTGAGTCCCACACATTTAACGTGCACCAGCCCCGGCTACACGGCGAGTTTTAAGTGGCATCTAGGCTCGAACTCCCAATTTGAGCAAACTTTTCCTGTTTTTGAGTATTCACATTCTACATCGCAATGCATTTAGGCTCCGATAGTTCTGTAGAATTTAAATGAAAATGCGTGATGAAGGATTATACTTTTTATTAATAATGTTTTTAAAAAAATAATTACCAAGTAACAACATTGTCTTGAATTATGTAAATGAGAGTCGCGGCAGGAAATATGTAGACCAAAGAATCTCTAGAAATAAGGTACCAGTCCACTGACGATTCCTGTAATAAGTAAAAAAGGGGAAATGAAAAATACTTTAATAAGAGCAAATTTACTAATTAAAGTTAATTTAAAGTTATTTAAAGTTTTCATACTAATCTTCGGTATCAAACTCACATTCGTAATTTTGTTATCAAGTTAACTGTATTCTGCGTAACGAAACAGCATTATTTCTTCTAGGAAAGTAGCATTATACCTTAATTTTCATGTATACCTTAATTTTCCTTAATTATACCTTAAGTACCATTATATCTCAATTTTCATGTATATTATCATAAGAATTTAATAAATCTCAAAACAAAGGACGGCTAGAGTCAAGACTGTGATTCTTAAAACAAAATTCGGTTGAGATGAAACGAGCGATCCATCTCAATTCTATCAAAATATGCGGAAATAATTGTAATAATTTCAAAGCCCTTCAAAAGAGTGTGAGTATTTATCAACTGCGAGTACTATTTTGATACAGCCATTTTGGCACGTGTTTCCAAGTGTGGTTTCAGTGCCTGCCGGAAAATGTCAAATATTTATTCAAAAAAACCTCAAATGTAACTATTCCCAGCTAGAGTGGCAGACTTCCAACGAAACAACGTGTTAATTCATACATCAAAGTCAAATAAACCTTGGTTTCACATAGCGGAAATGAAATTCTTTGCTAGTTCAGAGCTCTGAAGAAATATTCATGGAAAAGGAATGAAATATCTTCACTGCACTCATTTTTATTGATGGTAAATAAAATGACAGACATAGATAATAAAGAAATGTATACGTTCTTAGCTCATTCCAGTTCCATGGACTTTCACAAAATTGGACATATACCAAATAATTTCTCTTGTAAGAAATAAAAGGACGTTTCTTATAATTTCTCTTGCAAGAAGTGAAATGAAAGTGATTAATCTGTTCCTATGAAAAAAATCCTTATTGTTATTTTTTTATTGCCTCTGTTTCTCTATTGTTGTTGTGTGACACTGAGCCGTTCGCGATTTTCTCTTCACTAACCACAAGGACTTTTTTGATAATTTGAATTGTATACAATTAGAACTTCTTACCAACCAAAAGAAACGTGATTAGGTAAATTAAATGATCATAAGAAGTGTACTGAATTGAATTAAAGGCAGTGATACATCAAGGCAATAGAATTGAAAGGAAAGAGTATGGAGTTAGAGGAAAATGACGAGATGAGAGTTATTTGTAAATTGAATTGAACCATCGTAATTAACCGTTTACATTGAAAGTAGTTGGAAGTGATTCCTGATCAGATTAATAGGGATCAAATCCGTAATAATCGAGAAGTAATTGAATCGAAATGAGTGATTTGGTAAGTTAAAACTTTATTATTTGAAAATAAAATAGGATTAATTGAATTATAAGGGAGTTGAGAGTGAGAGAAAACGATCTTGCATATTCTTTGATTGATAATAAAGTATGTTGTCCACATTCTTCGACTGATAATAAATTATGTCATCCATATTTTTTTTGACTTATAATAAAGTATGTTATTCTTCATTTACTTATCTTCAATTAGAGTATTGAGCTTATTGATTATTTAATTAGACTTCAAGATGGCTGTAGAGTAAAATAACGAACGAAGGCCATCACAATCGTTTCTGTTAACCTCTTTAGTCTTGTATTAGTAGTTCTTCAAAATTGGGATATTCTTTGAAAACACCCAGTATATTGATGAGGTTATATAACATTATTTAAACACTATTTAATACTAAAATGCATAAATAAATATACAGTAAAACCTAGTGAAGTCGGATTAATTAGGACCAGAGTCGGCCCGGTTATCAAAAAGCCAATTAACCAGACAAATGAAAAAAACAGAAAAAGTTCCGTGCAAAGTTTTGCAAAGAATAGATTTAGCCACCCAAAGTGCTAACTTTTTTTAAAATTAATTACTCGATTAAATATTAAAATTAAAGTAAACAATAAATATTGAAATGGACAATACTATAAGCTACATGTAATTAAAATTAAAGCAAACGATAAATTATTTGAGTAAATATATTTGAGCTAAATGTAATTAAAATTGAAGCAAAAGATACATATAAATTATTTAATTGAATATTATATAAGGTACAAGTAATTGGAACTAAAGCAAAACGATAAATTGTTAAACTGAATATATTTTAAGCTAAATGTAATTAAAATAAAAGAAAACGGCATATTATTAAACGGAATATATATTTAAGCTAAATGGAATTGAAATTGAATAAAATGATAAATAGTTAACCTGAATATATTTTTAGTTAATAATAACTAAAATTAAAGGAAATGGTACATTATTAAACTCAATGTATTTTAAGCTAAATGTACTTAAAATGAAAGGAAATGGTAAATTGTTAAATTGAATATAAAGGAATATAGAAAAATTTAACATTAAGTCTATGAACAGAACCGTAAAATTAATATATTTGAATAATATCCTAGTTATTAGTTAAAATTATAAAGTGTCTAAAGTTAACATTAGAGTTATAAATATATAACCATCAAGTATAGTTTAAGAGAATATAGAAAAAGTTAACATTAAGTCTATGGATAGAACGGTGAAATCAGGAACTAGTACATAGTTATAAAAAATATAATTTACGTATTAAAAAATGGAAAAGTGATCTATTAAGCTAATTTACAGCCTATCGAAAACTACAGCTCCTTGGGTGGCTGAAAAATGATTTACAGATATCCATCTTTATATTGAGAAATTCTAGCATGAATCCTATTTATACAGAAGTTGAAGTCGTCGACTTTAGGAACAATAGAAGTGCGTACTGCATTTTTCATTCAAACAATGTAATACAGAATGCGATTTTTGATATCGATCTTTGAGTGTGAAGTCCTCCTCCTCTCAATTTTTCTTTCATATATTTATAACTGTTAGAAGATTTCAGTAAAGATTTTTTTTTTCAAGACGTGTATAAAATAAATAAATGTTATTGAGAAAATCTTCAGATCGATTCTCTGAAAAAAAAAATTCTTCGGGCAAATCGACCCGGGTTATTTGGAAATCGGAGTTATACGCCAAAGTATAGCATTCCGAAACATGGCACTTATATTCATTTATTCAGTGATTCTCTTCCACAATGATGTAATCATCATCAATAATATTTTTTTTTTTTGTAAAATTCACAGCGCCAGAGCAAAATAAAAACATCTTTCATGAACTCCCAAAAACGAACTCTGATATTTTTCTAATAGGCGTTATTTTTATGGGTTCGGTATACTTTGTTATCACCACAAATTACCATATTATGAAAACGAATATAAAAATAAGAAAATCAAACATAATTTTATAATTAAAATAAACAACGTTTTTTTTATACAAAATCAGACTCATTAATGTCAGAACTTAACAAAGGACCATCAGTGTCACTTTCATCACTCTGTTCTAAATTGTGGTGGTGTTCCGTTTCATGGCTCTTGTGTAAGGTGACCAGACGTCCCGATTTTAGCGGGACAGTCGCGATTTTTAACAATTTATGCCGCGTCCCACGGGGTCTTAAGAAAGTCCCGATCTTTAGAAAGAATGCACAACAAACAAGGTAATGGCATGAGAACGGGAAGGGAATATACGGTTTTCGGCTTCCATGTAACTATTTCATCAGGATATGAGCTTTATATTATTTTTGTAAATTTTATAATGTTAAACTTTAATAATAAAGTAATGGTTGAGAACTGATTATCAGGAATTTCTTATCAAAGTTCGCCCTGATCAGTTGCTAGAATACGATCACCATTGTTTGACTTAATGAACAATGGCATTTTTCGGCAGCGACGAAGACATTTTGTAGCTGTAAAATGAAGAGAGAACACTTTGTACATTTCCCCAGATTGTATTCTTATGACGACATGTCCCTCTAGTGATCTAGTCATTTGGAACATTGTTGCAAAGGAATTACATCTTATACAAAAATTGGAAATGGAGGGGAAATTTAGAGAGGAGATGGTCCAGGTGTAAAGAGTTTGTTGACGTCCACGAAGTAACGCTTTCGCATATTGAATTTTGTAACTGTCTCTCATACGGTACACATCGTACAGCGTGCTAGTACTAGTTAAATAAGCGTAGTCAACAAATATGCTAATCAGATGATTTATATTTGTAATTTATTTAAGTAGTAAAGGTAGGTATTTTTAGGTACCAAATTTTTAATCAAGACCCCCCCACACACCAATGGTGTCCCACTTTTCGATTGTTAAAATATGGTCACCTTATTCTTGTGCCATAAGTCAATTTAATATATTAAGCTTCAAGAGACAAAAAATTTAAGAAAACTCGAGACTAAACAAACGAACTTATTTGTTATCAATACCTAAAAATCTAAAAGCTCTCTCCGCCGTTCTACTCCAGCTAACAGTTCTAATAATAATTGGAAAAGGTATTTTCTTATCGAGTCTTTTGCTATTAGTTATCTGAAATGTCCACCTTAGATTAATAAGGTTAGTCCAATTCCATACAATCCATCAGATCATCACAATTTTCTAGTTTCTTCATTCAGGCTTCCCATTCTTAGCCTCTATATCTCTTCTAATTTCCTCTCATCACTAATATATCTGAATTACTTCACTTCATTTCGACCTGCATCTAATTAACACAATCCCGTTTCCTTTTGGTTGGGAAGAAATTATTTTTTATGCAATTAAGCTCAATAAAAGTTCTCGAAGTTTGTGAAGAGAAAATCGCGAATAACCCAACAAGTCGTAAAATCACTCATTTCAATGCCGTTAACTTTATTTTCAATTTCTTTTTCGATGATTTCCAACTTAATGAGCGCTGATTTGATCATATCAACTCGGTCTGATTATCGTGTTTTGTTGACCCATAAGGAAACAGTACATGCATCGCGATGTCTTTACACTGAGCTCACTCTACCGTAGTTAAGCGAGTTCGAACTTGTAGCACTGCCTTAGCACAACCTGATTACCGAAACATGTCGTTTCGAATCCTCTCTCGCGAACAGTTTCTTCAAGTTCCAAAAACAGCGGAAAAGTGAAATTCCACCAGATACGCCGTTGACGTTAAATTTCAATTTTTAAACACCCGCAATTCATTACTTATTTGTTCGAAATTACGACAGATGTAAAAAAGGAAAATTCCACGAACTTCACTTTTCACTTTTCTCTACTTAGACCAGGTGGAGAAATATCCAGTTTAACCTCTACAAAAAAAAAAATATGTTCAAAAAAACTTTGCACCTGTCGTCTCCGGATGTTTCGAAAATGTGACATCGTATGGGGATTCAAGACGAGGCCATTATGGCTTGTTTGGTCCTTGTTACATAATGACATGACATGGTATGCAGCACAGAAGTCCCGGATACGAATGCCACATATATACTTTTCAACAATTTCATTTTTATGCGTTCATGGGGTGATCCTAACCATTTTCTCGTTGTTTTTATTCATGCATTTCCCTAAACATTTTCTTATTCTTTTCGATGTTTTTCTTTGAACACACGGGTATATAATTAATTAACTTACAAAAAAAAAAAAACGCGAAAAAGCACAAAATTACATGAAAATTAGCAGAGAACTATTACGGCGTGGGTTTTTCTCTATGAGTGGTGATCCAAACAAAGTTACGAACTATTGATCCATCCGCTATTGGATATTGATGAAGTCGAACATTATATGTATATTTAAAAGGTCCAACCTTTCTTCTCATTAGCTTCAGTTTCAGAAATCTTTAAAGGAAGACGCTCACACATTTAACAGACAAAGAACTGAAGAATTACTTTTATTAATTAATTAAATACGAGTAATTAAAATACTCGTAGTTTTAGAGATATAGCTAGAAAAAGTCACAGTTTGAAATAAACAGATAAAAATTAAGAGAATTGAGGGGAAAATACAGGTTACAGCTAAATTCATTCGCAAATTAGAACATAATATCTAAGTTCGATACACTTCAATTTAAATCCACTTCAGCTAAATGATCATGCGCTTGAAGTATTCATAGTGGGAAGAGAACAATTGGGAACAACAGTATCTCTCATCAAATGCAATCAAATGCCTATTTACGTACTGAAATAGAAAGGCAGTCTACTTTTGTCATTATATTTGCGTAAATAATTCCAGAAAATGAACATGGCTTTTCAGGGAGGAAGGCGAATTGATAGAACAGAAAGAAGTCGCTCATAAACTGAAATAGTTGAAAATAAGATCATATATCTGATGACCAAAAACAAGTTGAATCAATAATAGCTCTGTATGAAAAGTTTCCAACAAGTAATGTAAAAAAAAAAAAAAAATAAGTCAGTTCCTATTTAGGTAAACAAAGAAATTTTTTATTTTATTTACTTTTTTACTAAATCATTGCAATTAATATAAATATAAACATATGACAGAATCATAATGCTAAGTAGCAAAAGAAAATTTTTTCCAGCGATCCACACACTTCGTCACTGACGGTATTTATTCCTAAATTTATATCCCGCTAAACATCTTATATAAGAGAATTTCTTTTCTCCCATATAAAACTAAAATTTGAAAATCAAATAAAAAAATTTTATGCTTCGACGAGATTCGATCCGAAGCATGAATATTCTATGCCGATGCTCTACCACATTTGCCATTGCAAGACAAATGACATATTAGATGCATTGGCTTGTTTCTTAATTTATCCGGTAAATTAAATAGTTGGAATGCAGTTCAGCCCAACCACCCTTGGCGACAGGGATTCTTTGGCGGTATTTCGCCAGATGTGGTTACCCTGGAACGCTTCGCGGACTTAACGTTCAGCCAAAAAAAAAAAAACCGCCAAGTGTGGTAATTTTTGAAATTGCGCCAAGCGGTTGGGCTAAACTGCATTTCCACCAAAAAATTTAATTAAATGAATTAATATTTGAAAAAACTGTATTAACATCAAGTGTCATCCACTACAAGTTTAAAAAAATGTATTTGGACTTGAGTGGATGAGTAAAAAGTATTTTATTAACGATTGAAAATTTGAACAAAATATATATCGAGTGTGAGCTAATAGTAGGAATTTAAAAAGAGACTAAAAAAAGGAAAACAAAGCATGCTTTTCCATCACCTTTTATTTTCCGATCGCATGGATGTGCATCATGTGGCATGGCCTAGGACGCCGATAGTGTAGGGCTCAAATTCTTGAAGATCCACGCACATTGTAAGAGGCGTGGCTATTAAATAACGAGACTGATCTTGCTGCGGAAGAAGTACACATGCGCCTAACTTCAGCATCAGACAACAGCTTATGTGAATTCTTCTCTTTAGAGATTAGTGCCCCTCGTTTACTTTTAACACATACTTATACTCGTACCGTTCGTACGCATTAGGGTTATTTTTCTGTTTCGCCGGATATATTGACAAATGATCAACGAGTTATTGCGAAATTTTACGTGAAACTTAGAAAAACCGCAGCTGATAATTTATTGAAAGGAGGGTATAGCAATGAATGCTTATCGCATGCATGTGTTTTTGAGTTGTTTAAACGTTTTCAAGATGGCCGAAAAGACTTTGAAGATGAGAATGATGATATGGAAAAAAAAACTGTTAATCTGGTTCGGTCTGACCATCGGTTAAGTATTTGTGTGATTACTAAGACTGTAGGAAAAATCTGTATGGCAAATTTTTCCATCAAGACAATGCGCCGGCTTATTCCACATTATCTGTCAAGGGGTTTCTAGCCAAGTTCAGCATCCCAGTGTTAGACCATCCACCTTATTCACCAGATTTTGAGCCATGCGACTTCTGTCTGTTTCCTAAGGTGAAATCTGCATTAAAAGGAACAAGATTTGTGTCGTTGAAGTTGTGAAAGAGAAAGCGGCACGTGTTCTGAAGGAGCTAACAGAAGACTTCCAGCACTGTTTCGAACAATGGAAGATTCGCATGGAACATTGTAGGGATAGAGGAGGGGTGTATATTGAAGGTGTTAATAAGTAAATATGTATGAAATCGAAATAAAATGTTTTACAGCGCCTGTCTCATTATTTAATAGCCACACCTCGTATGGTTGCGGATTGGAATTCGGTAGAAAGAAAAGCAAGTGGGAAGCTAACCGATTACTCCGGAACTGAGAGTGAGATAGAGAGACCTATTCTTTCCCCCTTTACATTGTGTTTCGGCTGGTTCGGCGAACGATGGGACTTGACTCCCACTACTTCAGGTGGACAATACTCCAACGCCAAGACGCAAGTGGTTTATTTCATAGATAATCCAAGTGCGTTTGTGTAGGTTTGTCTCGCATCAGTTCTACTCAATTGCTTCCATAACCTTAATAATTCACAATTTCATGTATAGTACTCTCACAAATTCCACCGTCATCTTTGGATTATTAATTGGTTAAATTTCACTGATTAATATCAATTAGTACCATGAACTAGGACGTCTTAAGACTTCTTGAGGCCCTGGGCTCTTTAATCTAATTTGGTGTATTTACATGTACAGTTCAATTAATGCAATTCATAGTAAAATGAGGTTTTACGTGAATATTCTTTTTCTACATTTTAAATTGGCAAAATCATTAATTAGTTCTTCAAAATCAATTTTTAATAATATTTCATTTTCAATCCTCATCAAGCTTAAATTATTCACGTGATTGAGTCATGATTTCTTAATTCATTTCTGACTAATTTGAGTTTTAAAAATGAACACTCGCCACTCGCGTTAGCAATCATCATTGATAAGAAAATTCTCATTATTATTTCAATATTGAGAAACACCGTAAATAGTCTTTCATTATATATGTATGGATAGAGTGTGTTGATCCCAATTCCAATTCCCCCATCCGACAACTGTTCTTCATTTTCATCTGCATTTGTAGAATTATATTTTTATTAATCTTTCTTTTTTCCATTTCTTGTTTTTGCTTTTTCTTCGGCTTTTAGCCATCAAGGATCATACACAACTTGAAATGTTGACATTCCAAGTTCAGTTTCTCTCCATTAATGCCTTTATCGTAAAATTTGGATATTATTAAGACTGTAAGGTACTAGTCTATTAAAGCGGCACCCGCCAAATTAAGAATACGCCAATGTCGCCAAGCTAGTTAAAAGCGCTAAGTAAGCGGAGAGCGAAATTGAAATGTAGGAAAATAAATGACACACCAATAAGTAATATAAAACTTTTTTAATTAATATTTTTATTTAATAATCTTTTATATGTTTAATGATAAATCTCATCCCAATAAGTATTATAAAAATTTTGATGTTTAATATTAATATTTACATCACTTTTAGAACATCAAACTACATAAAAGACCATATTTTCCAAATTGCGTTCACTATTTTACAGAAAGCATTTTTTTCCCTACATATTTCTTCCACATAAATTCTGCCAGATACGATTCTAGATGATGCCGTGCCGCGCTGTTTCTTGTTACGTCACTTTGCGGAACACCACATTCGTTCAACATTTTGTGTGTGAACTCCCGTTGACGGATCTACAAAATTGTACTTATGGTTCACCGTGAAATGTGTAAAACCATCATCCATTTCGCTGTTTGGTAAATTGAAAAATTTTAACGACATTGTCAAAGGCAGCAAAATAGGTATTTTTAAAAAAATATGAAATCGGTAACGTTAACAGGCAAGCGATATTTTACTGAAATGATGAAGTGCTGTTTCTTTAGAACTGCAACCTTAGGAGTTTACAACCAAACATGGCGATAAATCTTACTGCTTGGCGATTTTCCAAAATCTTAATTTGGCGGGCGCCGCTTTAATGGACAAGTACCGACTGTAATATCCAAACATACTATTTTAATTTCTGTCTCATCCAAATTAGAATTATTTTCAAAAAATTCAAACATGTAAAAAAGTTCATCATATTTTTTACTACGAGTTTGTATATTATAAATTAGAGAGTCGATTATTGGCAAAAAGGTTTCTCTCTATTTTAAATTTCTGGCTGTGGCTATTTTCAAACGTTGTGTCGATGTCTCTATTTTCTTCAAGGAAAATTACCTTGCTTTGCCTTACATTTGATTTGGTGAACACTTTGATACTCCGTTATGAAGAACACTTCCTTGGCTTTTGACTCATAATAGTCAAAAAATGTCATTTTTGGTTTTTATATATATGATTAACGATTTTAATAATTTTACACCTTTCAACAACTCCATATTTTTACTCTGGAGAAATAAATTTACTTTGTCAATACGTGTCAAATTGTCATTCCAAAGGATAGTTAAAAAAAGTAGTTTCTAATTCATATATCTTAATTTTTAATTTTTTTAGCAGAAAGTCAAGTATCCGCTGTCTGTGATTCATCATTAATTAAACAATCCATGCTCATGAAAATATTTAAATATTTAAAAATACTTGTAAACATTTTGAAAAAGTCGAAAACCAGAGACACATTTACATTTTTTGCTCTTTCGAATGCATTTTATTCCATGCAATTAAATGCAATATCCTAGATGTAAATAGAAAAGCACGAAACTCCATAGGATTAACGTTACACTCGGGATTTCTTGGAGTCGTGTCGACGGGAGCCTTTAAAATTTTATATCAATATTAACTGAGTACCCATTTTCCACATGCGTGAAGTTTTAAAATAAAATGATCAGTTATTAAAAAATAAATGCCCAATAAAATTTAAAATAAATGACCAGTTATAGCTTAGAATCCACTTTTAAACCGGTACGAGATGATATTGTGATACATTCAATTTTTAAAAGCAAACGATTTAAACTTAAAGTGATACTTTTTTTCAATATTCTTTACTAAGCTATATATTTTTTTAATTGCTTAAAGTTTTTACAAAGAAATAAAATTATGCTTTTGGTAACACCAGATCATATTTTTGTTTTTAGAAAATTTACTGTCAACGAACAAAAAAAAAAAAAAAAAAAAATAGAATTGAATTTGGTTCCAAGATGTAAAAAAACGTTGAAAAATTGTGCTAGTGGAAATTGTGTATAAAATTTATGTTCGAAAAGATGTGCGCAAATAAATGTAATGTCCTGAAAAGAAGTCATCTTTATTAATAGTCTGCAATACAGTACAATATACAGAAAAATTAAGAATAATTTAGTAAATGATGGTTCCCTTTTTATTAATATCCTAAAAATGCCTAAGGTATTTTTTTAAATAACACTCACACACATTTTGGGGGCGAGTTATTCGAAAAAGAATTGTTATTTTGCTACTAAAAATAAATAAATAAATACACTGTTCTAAAAATCATTATGCCATATTTCATATAATATGCACATTACTATATGTAGCATTTCGCTTTTTTTTCTTCCTGTTCAAGGGGCAAAAAAAAGGAGAAAACTCTCTCACTGGTTTGTAAATAACAAGGTGTATAAAATTAAAATGTATGTAATTAATTTCAATTTTCTGCAGGAAAATCTGATTAAACATACACACGCAAATAGAACATTTCTAGTGAGGGTTCTTATACACCAAAAATCTCTTATTTTGTACTGCATTGAACAAGAATTTCTCCATTTTTGATGTTTACTCTAATGACATCAAATTAATATACAGGCATTTATTTATCCAATTATCAAATCGTACTCAAGGATTCCCGTTATATGTTTGTTTTTCTACATTTATATTACATTTTCTACAATCTGTAGTAATGTAATATATTCGTTTTATAAATGTTCTTATTTATTTGTGTTTCAATGATAATAAAAAGGACAGTCATTTGAATTTTTAAGCGAGTAAAATAATACTTTCCATATCAGAAGCAAATAAAAATATTTCTCTCTTTACAGTACACATCGGAAATTCTTTTGGAAGATCATAGTGCATTCAAAATGAAGGAAGCGCACAATTATGTATATTAATGAATATTAAAATATTCTAAATAGTCCATTGAAATATTTATATATAATTTTATAAACATTTAAGAGATTATTTCACGTTGTTCAGAGGGAGAGAGAGAAAATTTATAAAAAAGAGCAGAATTGTTTTTAAAACTGGATATTATTTTTATAACTCTTTCTATAAAAAAAAGCAAATACAATTACATATTATTTTACTTTTTTTAATGCGATGTAAATATTTGTATATTATCTTAAATCTCAACGAAATACAATTCAAAAATAAAAGCATAAGTACCTTTACCGTTTCAAAGAAATTAAATTTAATGGAAGGAATTGCCGATTTAGACTTGTTGGACATATCGCGCTTTAGAAATAAAAATAATATTTTCCTTGATTTTCAGCAAAATTTGTAAATAGAAATAACTGTCTTCAACCAGTCATGTCCGGGAATAACATTTGACGATTAAAATTATTCTGATTTTGATCTTATTGAGGCTGAGTCGAGAACGAGACGAGGCCGCCATCAAAGGTGGGGCCTGGGCTCAGTTGGCCCATGCCTTAAGACATCCCTGACCATGAATTTATTAACCTGAATTAGAAACACGAATTTCTCCATTTAACCTGATTTTCCCCTATTTGTTTGAATTTTAACACTTCATCCCCAAGAATCCAACAGGCTTAAGTGACATGAAACAACAGTGTACCATCTACTATTTTTCACCTCATACGAATTTCAATTTTCCACTGCATTTTAAAAATACATTACATCCAGAAAAAAAATACTTTTTTAATTTTAATGAAGGTTTAGTCTATGTATGCAAAGGTAGGAGGTGCTTCAATTATTTCGCACAGGATGCTGAATGCTCTGAAGTTGGCCTTGCTACTTCGATAACTGTATAAACAATTGGATACTTATCTTCAAGAAATATTCAGAAATTTTCCTCTACGAATCCATCGAAATCGTTTTCTATGATGTTTAATTTAAGTGGTGCTGCCATCTATTCTTTATTTATAAAACTATAATTTCAGTAGAAAATTGTCTGTAAATATGGTTAAAAATAATTTATCGAACAAATTTTCCCTTTCTCATTGTTTTGATTTGAAACCATATTTAAAAAAAGTTTAATTCGTTATTTTTTAAAATTTTAATTTTCAAATATTATTCAACAATAATGTGAGTCATAAGTTGATTGGCATGATACAGAGTGAATAACTGAAGATTGAATCGAAAATTATAACAATAATTATATTATTATAACGAACTTTCAAGAATACGATGAAATTAAATTAAGCAGACATAAATCATCCCATATATGATATGGGTAAAGTTTTAGGGTCAATTTATTTTCGTAAGAACCTGTAAATAATTCTTACTACTAGTAATTCAAATTACTTCTAAATAATCTAAAATTTAAAATTCCAAAAACATTAATTGATAAAACAATGTAGAACTATCCAATTAATTGTAATATAGTGCTTAATTGCATTAAAAATATTATATTTCAAATTATAGAGAAAATTATTTTTAGTTAAGTTTTTCTCAAAATGTATTTTTTTTCTGGATTCTAGTACACTTTTCTCAAAGTCTACTCTATCCATAAAGCTGATAATTTGCACATTTTGAAACCAGTCTATTTTCTACGCTGCGAAATTAATGTTTTTTTATAATAAGAATTCCTAAATTTTAGGTATTCCAAAATATTTATATAAAAATTATGGGAAATTTTAATTATGAAATTCTAAAAATTTTAAATTTAATTTTTTAATCTTTTCATTAAGTTTAGTGTATAGAATGATATGTGTTTCAGTACCTGCAAATTTTTTAAAGTTGTAAATGAAGTAGATTTTATGCAAGATAAATCTGAAGGCAAGTACATAACTTATTAATATAAATAGGACTATTGATTATTTATTACTTGTAATTACTAATTGCTTGTACTAACTAAAATAAAAAATTTTTTTTGTTGTACTAAGTAGGAATTGACTTAAAATGTTTTTTTTATATATAACTTTTTATATAGTAGATTTGAAAATGTTTAAGTTTTATATTCTTATTTGTCGTTTTGGTCATTTACTCTTGTTTATGTTTTCATATAGATCTATAAATTACAAAATTGCCTCAAAATGTTTCTTAGGTATTTATCGCTTGGAATCGACACACACTGAAAATATGCACATTAAAGATAGATATAAATATAAACTCAATAATGATGTGTTTAAAAACTGAAGTGAAGAAAAATATTTTAAAATACTTATTCTTTAATATTTACTTTGGTATATGACACTTCTTTGTTTGAGATGTTGCGAAATACAATTTAATTCTGGAAAGGTTATCGCAATATTCACACACAGACAGTTTCTACTTAATGTCAGCCAGACGAAAAGTATCTAAATTACATTTACCATTGAAGCAATGACCACAATATTTTTACTTTCGTGGCTTTTCTCCAGTGTGAGTGCAGCGATGACTTTTTAGATGACTTGGTTTTCTGAAACCTTTTTTGCAGTATTCACAGTTATATAGCTTCTCTCTAGTGTGAGATCGACGATGTACTGTTAGTGCACCTGATGATTTAAAACACTTATTGCAGTATTCACACTTATATGTCTTCTCCCCAGTGTGAATGCGGCGATGCGTTTGAAGATGACTTGATTTTCTGAAACATTTTTTGCACTTTTCACAATTATATGGCTTCTCTCCGGTGTGAATGCGACGATGTGCTTTTAGTTCAAATGATGATTTGAAACACTTATTGCAGTATTCACACTTATACGGCTTCTCTCCAGTGTGAATGCGACGATGCCTTCGAAGATTTCCTGATAGTGAGAAACACACATTGCAATATTCACACTTATATGGCTTCTCCCCAGTGTGAGTACGGTGATGCTCTTGAAGATTTCTTGATTTTGAGAAACACATATTACAATATTCACACTTATATGGCTTCTCTCCAGTGTGAGTGCGACGATGTTCTGTTAGTTCAAATCTTGTTTTGAAACTTTTATTGCAGTATTCACACTTATTCGGCTTCTCTCCTGTGTGAGTGCGACGAAGTTCTGTTACTTCCCTTGCTGTCTTAAACCCTTTATTGTAGTATTTACATTTAAATGGGAGTTTAATGGAGTTACTTAAAGAGGAAGTTTTTGAAATTTGAGTTTCCTGGAAGTTATTAACATTCATGTGTAATTCTGTAGTTAGAATTGATGAATTCGATGGTTGCATATCACGGGAATAAATTTCATTTGAGATCGAATCTAGGTGATAGAAGGATGAGTTTGATTGTTGCTTGTTGAAGGAATTATTTTTATTTGAATGAGGTAAAGGAATGCAAAAGGATGACATTGTATTTTCCATAGTAGGGGATATCGTTTCTTGATACAGTAATAAGGGATATTCGGAGATTGATTTTGTGTTTCGTATATTATTTGATACATTTTCACTAGGGACTTGCCTGGAAGTAAACGGAATAAACAGGTCGTTCTGAACATCACAAGAAGCAGTTTCAGAGGAGGTGACAACCGAATGAACTAATGATACATTTGATTGTTCCATATCACAGATCGTACTTTTAAGAGATTTTGGTCTCGAAAAGTTTGAGGAATTGTAGGAATTTAGCATCTCATTGGTTACATATTTTCCTGTATCCCGTTCTGGATAAACCAACTGTGAGTGTGTTTGAGGATTTTCGAAGGAATTAATATCATTTAATGATGCTTCATGATAGTTAAAAGAGGAGCCGAGGTCTTTCATATCATGTGATATATATCCTCTTAAAGTGGATTCCAGATTAGCAAATGACGAGTTTGAGTTTTTAATATCATAGGAAATGTTTTTCTTCGCGTGTACTCCAATATTGTATGATGGCAATGGAATCTCCGTATACATGTTACGGGATGCACTTTCAGTTGAGTTTGAAACGGGGGCATACAATGATGAGCTGGAATGCTGCTTAGAACTTGAATTACTTTCATGAGACATTGATCCGTAGTAATTCATATATGATCTCGGATCCAGCATAGAAATTGAATTATTTTCACGATATATTGATTCAGGGTAATTCAAATATGAGCTCGAATGCTGCATAGAAATTGAATTATTTTCACGAGACATTGATCCAGAGTAATTCAAATATAAGCTCGAATGCTGCATAGAAATTGAATTATTTTCACGAGACATTGATCCGCGGTAATTCAAATGTGAGCTTGAATGCTGTACAGAATTTGCATTATTTTCACGAGACATTGATCCAGGATAATTCAAATATGAGCTTGATTTTTCCGTACTATAGGAAATACTTTCACTTAAATTGTCTACAGGATTATACAAAGAATTTTGTCGTTCTGGGAAATGTGTAACAAAATCATTTGATATTGATCCTGTATAATTCTGGGAAATACTTGATGATTGCATTTCTCTCGAAATAATTTCACTTGGTTTTAAACCAGAGGTATGCAGGAACGAGCTTGATTGTTGCATAGAACACGAATTATTTTCATTATAGATTTGTCTAGAATAATTTAAATATGAGTTGAATGGTTCCATACCATTGAAAAATATCTGATCTGATGTTGTTATGGGATTATACACTTGTTTTTGATCCTGCGTAAAATGCGTAAAAGATTCCTTTGAAATTGATTCTGTACAATTTAGAGGTATATTTGATTGTTGCACATTTTGCGAAATGCTTTCATTCGAGAATGGTTCGGGATAATAGATTCCCGAATTTGGTTGTTCCATTCTAGATTTATTAATCTCACTTGACATTACTCCGAGGTTAGAGACTAAACTTTCTCGATATGCGAAATGTGTAGAAGTGTCATTTGACATTGATTCTGGCTGATGGGGAAAAAGCCTTGATTGTTCCGTAGCAAACATAGCATTTTGACTTGATTCTGATTCAGAATAATTTATAGGATTGCTTGAATGTTCTATTTCAAGTGAAATATCTTCTTTTTCAAGTTGTTCAAAATTAGAAAAAGAACTTGATTGATGAGTTTTTTTAAGAGGTAATTTTGCTGATTTATTATCCTGGATTACAAAAAAACAAGTTGGAATTTCTTACCATGTTCTCGAAATATTACTTCGAGTGCAATGAATGTGATTTGATATCGAAACGTTGTAATGTGGATTTTCTTTCTTCAGAAGTTTATTCTTGGATTTAAAATCACTATAAATAAATACAATCCCAATTTTCTTTTTATTTTGCTTTTAATATTTCAAAACGCAATATACTTTTCAACAGATTCTTGTACCAGAGTGAAGATTAAGATTGTAATTTATGATCATGTATTTTATAATGTTTAAAATAAAAAAAAAGCTATTACATTTATTCACGGGAATCCTTTAATTTACTAAAAACTGTGACGTATCATCTTTAGTTGGCACGTTTTTTCCATTTTAACAACTGTTAAATTTCGCAAACGTATTAAAACTTTTCAATAGTTCAACAAGCTTCAAAATTTATGTTCTAATTCAACACGTCGAGTTCCTATATAATTTTTCTCGAAAATTCACTATTGATGAACGAGCCTTTCAAGACCCAACAAAAATTACGAGTTGTGCAAATCTGGGAACTTGTACATTTTTTTCAATAGTATCGATCATAGTTACAGTTATTTTTGTAGCTTCCAGACATATTTTGAAAGGATAAAATAATTTATTTTTAATACAACGAAAAAAGCATAGCGCTAAAATAATATACCATTATGATAAATAATTATTTGAAGATTCGAGTTCAGTTTTAATCTATTTAAAAGAAACCAACATTTAACCGAGGTTTTCTAATGAGTTTTTATTAATGTACTTTATCTTTACTATATGAAACATATGGGAATGAATCAATTTTTTATAATCCTTATCATTCAATTTATATTTTGGACGTAGACGTCCCAGACCCACATATAAATGGCGTGACGAATAGATTAGATTGAGTATGTATTTTTCGAAACTTCTGATTTCAGGTAATCGAAAAACAAGCCGCCTTAGACTAGTACTTAAGCCATCAGACTCGAAAACGGCGGATTTAATTCATTTGTAAGTTCGAGGCTCGATGACACAAAGGACCCACCTTGTAGCCGGGGCTGATACACGTAATATCTGTCGGTGCCCAAAGTCTTCCGTTAGGCAAGGTGTGGAAATTAAGAGAAGGGGGATGCCAGCTCAGGTGTCGTCCTAGTTGCTTGATCGAAGTTCAAAATGACGAAGACCTATGCAAATAGCCCTCGTGTTGCTTCTAGTGCGACATTAATAAAACCAATTAATCGAAAAACACAAAGGGGAATCGCAGTTCCTATTGTTCAATTTTTGTTGTGTTTTTATTCGTTCGCACTCTATATCATTGGTTCCAGAAATATACTTTTCTCCATGAATTTTTAAAAATTTTTCGAGAAAGTAATTTATTCTTACAGTGTAGAACAGCGTGAAATATAATATCCGAAACATTCGATTGTTCATTGTATACGTAAAATTTCTCTAACGCAGTCGTAACCGTAGATTTGAGAAAGTGCCGGGTTCCTACTTTTCCATGATCCATAGAACTTTCAATATATACTGACGTAGTGTATAAATTACGATATCGAGGTGTCTTTTAATGCGCTACTTTCGTCAATTGAAAGTAGCGAAAAAGGATTGTTGTCAACAACTGACATAGTTTGCTTTTAAAGGAATGTAATTAACAATCAACAAATCTATTTCCGGCTTAGGTTTGAATTTTATAAATTTCATATTGATGGGCTAGTGAAAGTTTCAATGACAGTTTTTTTAGTATGCTTATAATATTTAAGTCAATACTAATATTTTCGTCGAAACTTATCTCAGTATATTTTATACATCTCCGTATGCGTCCGTGCAGAAATTTACTGATAAAAATTGGGTTCGAAGCTCATTCTTGATTGCTATTAACGTTTATATAATAACCCTCATTTAAAAAGTCATAAGTCCTTGAATCAATACATTTGAGTTTCGATTAAAAACCGAAAACTTCTTAGCAAAGAAAATAATTGAAACATTCCATTCTATAATTGTTTTAGAGATAAATTATAGAAGTCAAATTTGAGTTCTTAATCCTTATGTTTGAAATACTTTACCAATAAAATATTTTTATATTTAGAGCATATTAAATATATTTTCAAAATTTTTAAATTTTAAAGAATATTTAATTGAAGCAATGCTTCGTTAATCAAATGTTTTGTTTAAAAACAATCAATTTCAATCTATATCTTGAATTCGTGCTGAAATACTTGATCAATTTCATACTCAAAGTATAAAAAATTTGTTTTCTCAAATCAGTAAATTTCCTCTTATGAAGCAACTGTTGAAATGTGATAATAGATTTCTTATCGCACAAGATCCAGATGTAGATATGCATTGCTAAACATGATTTGGGAATAAAATATGATATCTAGAATATACAAGAGCGATAAAATATTTCTTATGTATCGGTGAATTAATTACAAAAATCTAAAATTGGAAATAGAGCTTAAGTGATGATAGAGAAACAAACAAATAGAGAAAATATACAAAAACGAATATAAGATAAAAGCGTAAGACATAATATCTAAGGTCAATTTCAGGTCTTACTTTGTTTTCAATTTGATTCATAGCATACAAGTATTTGATTCACTTAATTGTAAGAAAAATATCAGTGATGGAAGAGGAACGAGTATAGAAAGTACGCAACGTAAACTGATGACGAAAGAGTAAAACACAATCACTAATATCAATTCTGGTTTGCTGTTGTTGTTTGAAACTACATCCATAGCATTCTGAGCCGAGGAACATCAATATCATATAGAATAAGATCATCGTCAACAGCATTTTTTGTCGTAGAGATTCAGTTGTGGGACATGTTAGCTGTCATATTAATATCAGTCGCTACATTATGTTCTATAATGCGGTGGGATATATTTCTCAAAGTTTGCTTCATTTTTGTGTTTACGTTATGTTTTTTTCCCCAGGCGTATATGACTTATCGGAGGAAGAGTGTATGTTGGATATGTCAGTACGTATGAAGTGTTGAAGCAGAAGTTTAAGTATTAGTGGCTTTTTCGTAATTTACTACACATGGTTAAATATCTTCTTGATTTAATGAGAGTGACGTGAAGACTTTTTATATGGAAGAAAAATAAGTTGCAAAAAAAAAGAAATTAATTGAAGTAATGGTTTCAGGTTATTTAAAAGTTGATATATGAAGATAACAATATTTTGAACCGTTTTGGTGGTAAAAAGGGGTACATTTAGTTCTTTAGCTTAAGTAAAATGTCTGGAAATATTTGTTTTTGTACATCTCTAAGCTAATTATTTTATTTTTTCTCAATTTCTTTGATTTCATTTTCTATTTTCCATTTGAGGTATAACTAATAATCCGGGAAATTGCGTGATGATAATTGATACATTTAATCTCTATATGGCGATCCGTAGACGCATCCTTTATAGATGCATATCTAAAGCATGTTAGTTGTTTCCTTTAGGAGATACTTAAGTATGCGAGAATCTATGACACGGTAAAAAGCCTAGAGAAATCGGCCTATATGGCCATATATTGTTGTACAAATACCTGCCTATAATGTATTTGGCAATTAGGAGCTGATAAATGCTAATATTAAGTTATTTTTAGAGAAATTAATTTCCCTTTTTTACTCTTATTCTTTTGACCTGAGGGACATCTAAAGCAGAAATTCTATCAAGGATATCTATGTCAGAGATACATAAGATTTTAGTTTCAGATATTACAATGCAACAAGGCTAATGTAAAGAATTGATAATTTATTGATATTTTGTTTCTAAATAAATTTATATATATATATATATATATATATATATATATATATATATATATATTCCATATCCGATATTCCATTATTCCATTGATTTGCTCTTACTCAAAGTATGATTGTCTAGGGGAGTAATTCCATTAACAAATTCTGTGTTGACTTCGTACTATTTACCAATTCAGTGATGAGGCGTGAAGTTCGTTCACTACTTTTATTCTTGAGTAGATGAGATGAAGAAGTAATATTTATAAAACTACTATATATAGATTTTTTCTTTTAAAGTAATTAGTTCTTCGGAGAAGAATAGTTGGCTTTCCAACTTTATCGCATATCGGTGACGGGCAGTAGAACGTGCCCTGGCGTTTAATTTTCAGCTACATTAGCAGAAGGTGGAGAAGAGCAGAGGAGAAGAGAGCGAAATCAAAACGTATCACAGTTTTGTTTAAGAATAGGGGGTGCTGCGTGAGTTATCGCATAATTCTGATCCGTACTGGAATTTGCAAGAATTCGCTAATTATATTTTATACTTTTCAAAATAATTAATAACACAAAAATAGAAAAAAAAATGAATTTCGAAGCTTTTCAGTATTCTACATGGAGCAAAATATGTAATTAATTTTCGAAACACTTTATCATATAGGAATGATAAAAATACTGATATAAAGCAGCATAAAATTTATTTAAGCATATATAGAAAATGTAAATAACACAAAATAATATCGACAGAGTACATAAAAAGGAAATACCATAGCATAAAATTAAATCAAACGAGCTTCACCAAACGATATCTTTCTACATTTGATATTTAAATGTTGTTGATAGAAAAAATGTTTTATCATAACTGCGGAGAGGATTGTAGAGTTCGGTCCTTCGTGATGACCTAGTTTTTCTCCTACATATCTATCATGAATGTTGTCTATGGTAATTTTATAGGGTCCTAAGAATTTCGGTCTTAATTTTAGTCCAACTCCAAACTGAGTTCTTTGAATGGCTACCAGATCACCTTTTTTGTTTGCCGGAGCTTTTTTCTGTTCTTGTTGTAGGTTCTCCAATTTTCAGATTGTATTTTTTCTATAAACTTTTTAGCATCTTTTCTTATTAATTCTCGTTGTTCGCGTAGTTCTTCGAACAATTCTTCGAGGAGCAAGTTTTTAAATCTGATATCTTCTTTGTTTCTCACTCCAGTACCAATCAAACTTAATAAGTAACATATGCAAATTCAGTGGCTATTACCTTAAGAAACTCTTTAAACTGTCTATGATTAAGTCTTTTTGCTCTTATAAAAATAATGGTTTTTATAACAATGCTTAATACACTTTCCATTTTTAAAATTTTTCCTCATAAATTGCGCTGATATACAATATTTTGATATGGCATCAAGATCGTTGAGTGGATACACACATAATTCGAAACGTTAATTCTTATGGCATACTACACTGCGAAAAACGGGTATGCAAAATCGAGTAGAAAGTGCTCACTTTTGAATACTTCACATACTCAAAATGGCTCCGATCCCAACGTATTCAAATTTGAGATTCGCACATACTCATTTTTAGTAACAAGCACATACTCAGAATGGCAACTTCACGTACTCACTTTTGAATACGTCATATACTCAAAATGGATCCGATCCCAACATACTCATATTTGAGACTCGCACATACTCATTTTTGTACGTACTCAAAATGGAAACTTCGCATACTCATTTTTGAATATAATCTTGTATCAATTATGAGTGTGGAATCGAAAAATGAGTGTCATGTATTCATTTGTGAATCTGTTACTGCATCAAATATGAGAATCAAACAATCCAGTGAGTATGTTTTGAATTTATTTTCCGATACTGTTGTATCGAAAATGAATTTTAAACAGAAAAATATATATCAATTAAAATTTTCAGGGAAATAAATAAGCGCTCCTTTATTTGCAAGTATCGTTTTCTTCATCTTATATATTATTTTACACTTTATGAAGTTTTTGTTACAAAACTTCCGATTCAAAATTCATTCATTTACTGTATGTAACAAAACTGTTACTTTTAGAAACAGAAATGCAACTGTTATGTGATCATAAATTGTAATTTGAGCTTATACCTCAAATTTAAATCAATTCGAGTGGTTTAATAAATCTTAAATTAACGAAAATCGATTCGATTCAAGAGTTAAATTCTTTTCAAAACAAATGTGTAAGGAATCTGAGCTATTAGTTACAGAAGCAATTCAGTTCATTAAGAATTATATTTATGTTTTTAGAAGCAATATATAGTTTGTTTCCTATATGTGCAGAAAATAGAGTTTTATTTAAAGTTCAGTCACTTAATAATAAGTTATTAGAAATATCTTGAAACATTATGATGAATATTAGATTTTCCATTATAAAAAACTTAATATTTTTTTTCATGTACATTGTTTACATGTGTAAAAAATGCTGTACATTACTGTGTACAGCATTTCCCCCCCATCTAATATATATTTACTTTTGAATTAACATCATAACTAAACTAATATCTAAAATTAATGATTTGCTGTACACAGAAAAAATAAAACCGTATCATATTTATGAAAAATTTATTCTGAATATCATGCACATAGATATTGGGTATTTAAAAACAAAACATTCACGATTTTGAAACAAGAATATTAAAAAAAAAATAATATTTTAACTCCTGCAGATGAAGGCAAGTCGCTTATAAACACTGCTATCTAATCCATGCTATATTCCAACTCTATCCCCATTCGTACAACATTGCTTATGTTTTAATCTAGCTTACAATGAGGTATTTAAAATATAGGAAGTTCTCATATGTAAAGGTAAGCAGATTTTTTACTTCTTTCAAAACAACATTTTGTCAGGTTACTAAATACGAGTGAAAATGCTTTTCAAACAACGCTGTTTCAAATAAATATACTATTTTTGTATTGTTATTATGTAGACATTCTTTAATTTTTCGAAAGAGAAGCAAGTCATCTACACAGCCATATAATACAGCTATATTTTTGGAATATACTTAACCATTATAGTATAAACTATTACATGTAAGAATTTCTGCTTGGTCTGTGAAACCATCCATTCTATAAAGCAGTTCTTGCTGCTTTGAATTATGAACTTTGACATACTTAGATCCCAAAACATGTGTTATACAAGGAATTTTAAAGTTTTTTTTCCCCTCCTAAACACGTGTTATTTTTAATTGGTGTTAATGGATTAAAATTTACTCGGACAGAGTTTGTCTCCTTATGACAATTGATATTTTTTATTATAAAAAAAATATCAATATAATAAGATTTTTTTTAGAAATATCACAAGTGTTTTCAATTAAAGCATTTTGCAATACGTATTATACAATAACATAAATCTAATTTAAACAACATGGATCAGTTCATAATTAAAACAAAATATACATTATGCATTAGTTTGTAAATACATTTAGTTTTTATACATAATGTCACATATTGTAAAGAAATTTTGGAATATAGAATAATAAAAAGTATTAAAACTGATTAACATGTTTCATTTTGCCAATTGATTATGTTCATTTTGTAATTTCTGTTCTAAAAAAAGTATTATAAATTTTACACCAAATTACTCTCTTAGAAAGGTTAATTGCATACAAAAGTTTTTTGTAAACCTGCCTATTTCAAGACTTGTAAGCCATTTTATTGGTTAGAAACCTTTAAAAGCGGAATTTTAAATTATGTGATTTTAGCACTTAGATTTGTGTCATGATATACATAAACTTTTTCAATTTTGTTTTGACCTACATTATGTTCTACTGCAACAGCCACTGCCATAATGTTTTGGTGTTGCTTAAAATTGAGTTCATTTTTTATCTGAATGAATCAAATAGTATGACTTATTAGGTGTCTAAGTAAATACATAAAACTTGCAACACAATATTTTTTAAATAATGTGCCAAAATGAGGTGAATATTTATTACATTCAGCATATAATTAAATTTATCATAAATCATTCATAGCAAAAAATTAATAATTTTACCGACATATGTCTACCAAAACAAACCTATGTGGTATGCGTTAACATTGGATTTCTCTATGAGCAAGCTGTTTACGTCTTGTACATCAGTTTTATTTCAATTCATATATTCAATACAATTCTCACATTATTCAATTATTTACATTCGAAAGGAAATAATCTGAGTTTTTTTTTATACATCTATAGACTTATGCTCGTTTAATTGTGTAGTTAAAATGTTGCTCAGTAAGCCTATTTAAACTTGCTTCTGGCATTTGTTTGTACACTTCCAATATAAGTTTTAAATTATTTTCTGCCTTAAACAGATGTATTTTTGAGCTGCTAACGACTATTCCAGTCTTTTGTTATGATTAAGCTTATTTTGTATTTCAAATTATTTCATGTTTTAATATTGTTATTCATCATTAGATCATCAGTTGATTCTGACATGTTAAAAATAAGGGCCTCAATATTTATTCTAGTATTGTAATTATTTTAAACCCTCTGAAAAATACATGTGAATACTTAAAGTGTAATTACGCTCTTCTGAATTATAGTATATTTTATATATAAACACTTTATATTTATCAGGCTGCTTGTTTAAAAAATAAAGCAATATTGGATTAAACTATTTTCTCATTTAATCAGGATAAATAATTAAAGCTGTAACAGTTATATAACATTTTATGATTTAAACGGGTGCAATTTTGTACCTTGAAGGTTTTTTTAATGTGTTTTGCAAACAAAATTAATTTAATCATAAGTTGATTATAATGTTTCAAATAGGTTTCAACAGTATTTAAGAAAAATATATGTGAATATGTAAATTCTATATACAATTTCAAATTTAATAATATATACTTAGCTAGCATTAAATTCTTTTTCTCAAAGTAATATTTATTAATCAAATACAATTTTTACTTATATGTTTTAATGTAAATGAAGAGAAATTTTAACTATTGTAAACAACAAAACACATACCTAAACTTATATTAGTGATAATCTAATAAATATGTATAAAATGTAATTTTATAAATATGTATAAAATGTTAATTTTTAAAATTATATTTGAATAGGAATGATACAGTTGGGGATAAAAAACAGAATTTTGAGGAAATAGAAAATTTTACATTCTATAAATCTTGAGTACTGTTTAAGAATCTGTAACATTGCCTTGTCGTGCAAATGTCATTCGTGTTTCTTCCAACCAACACCAGAACAAAGTAATTCATCTCTGCACAAGCATATTAACTTTAAGAAATGCATGAATAAAGTGGTTAAATTGTGTAAATAAAAATACAACATATAAAAGGGGTAGATAATATGATTGGCCCTGTACTAAGGTGAACATTTATAAGTGTTTTTACAATTTATAATGAATTATACATATCTATAGTATTTGTGTCATGTATCGAATACAAAAGAGATTGTTTTATTTATTCAGTGTGCATAAAGGTTGGAGTTCATGAATAGAATAAAATCTGAATATACTGCACCAAATATTTATTCAAAATTTTGCAATAATTTTGGGCCACATTATAAAAATAAACCAAGATATGAAATATCTGTGTATAAACCTTAATTATATAAAAATCAAATTTTGAATTACAACACAAACAAGTAGTAGTTTCTAACCCCAAGTCATAGGAGTTTAAATTGGATTACTTAAAAAATGTGAGACAATAGTGATGAAACACAAGACAATCACTTATAATATGATGAACAATGAGACATAACAGGTAGGATGCCTGATTAGATTGTGAAAATTTGGTTCCAAAATAAACATTAAATTTGAGTTTAAATTAAAACCATATTCTTTAAAAAACATATATTCTGAAATATCTTACTCCTGTCATAAAGCATCTGAAATTTACTTCAATTCATAATAAAATTAATCAGGAATAAAAACTATTTTTGTCAACATTTTATTCTGAATGTATCATTTCTAACTTTTTTGATTACCACACAGTATTATTGGAACAAAATACGGATGTACAATTCTTCGAAAATAGTAAAACCTTACATACAAATATATATCTTAAAACAAGATAAAAATGTATAATAATTTCTCTGCCAATTAAAAAAAGACAGTTTCCTTACACACTTATGAAGTGAAAAAAAATGGAATTCTTGTCCAGCATCATCGCTGTATAGTCAACGATAAAAAAAATGGCTTAAAATTTTAACAACACTGCTTTTTTTATTCTATAAAATATAAGCTTCATACACAAATATTTACTTGTATGAGAATAATTTTAATGCAAATTAAAGTAAGAAGTCACTAAGCTACGATTACGATGTGAATACAGACATGAATACAGACAAAAAAACACCTGTAAAGCACAAATAACTACTCACAGAAAATCATTTTCAAATCAAAAAATCATGATCAATAACAATTCAACACATTTTTAAATCTTAAATAAAAGAATCTTTCTCATGAAGTATATATTCCGTGACTGAGACAAAAATGTAAACAAACACAGACGCGAAAATGAGTATGCGTACATACTCATTTTAGTATTCCTGTATTCTACCGCGTGTAGCGTGGTAAATACGAAATATAGTTCGAAATATTAAAGCAAACCATATTTGTTTTTGAAACCCACTTTGTAAAATACGTAGTCAGTATATAAAAGGAACTTTTATAGTCCTTATATCTGTAATAATTTTTTGAGAATGCTGATTTCCCATTTTTTTTTGGTTTTGAATACTTGTAATGTTCACATTCGATAAAGGTATACGCTCAAATCTGATACAAACATACTCATTTCAAAATGAGTACGTCTAGGTATTCATTTTTGAGTATTTCTTTTTTCTCCGTGTAAGATATTTTTATTTAATTTTTTAAATAAATGTCAACGAATCGGTTATATCTGAAAATATTGCAAATATTTGTTTTTTTTAATAAAAATGTATAAATTGAAATATATAAATTGAAATATATAATTGAAATGTATAAATTAAAATATATATTTGAAATGTATAAATTGAAATGTATAAATTGAAATATATAATTGAAATGTATAAATTGAAATATATAATTGAAATGTATAAATTGAAATATTTTATTGAAATGTGTAAATTGAATTTTTATATAATTTGCGCTTAGGCCGCATTTTAAAGGTTTTGGGGCCGCACTTTAGACAAGCATGTTTTAGTGCTTCGACAGGCTGTGCTGTTAAGGATTCTTTGAAGTCGATCGATATACTTGTACCATTTAGTAGAGTCATCTTAAATTAGTTTGGTTAAAACTGGGATAAGTGTACGGTGGATTCTTTCAAGTAATCTATTTTCTCGTGGTACACCAGTGGCTATTTGTAAAAGTTGGATACCTTCTTTTGTGCAATAATCGCTAAACATTTTTGAAGTAAACACTGATCCTATATTCGATATGACTCTTATGGGGTTTTCAAAGTTTTTTGTTTTTCTTTTAACCTCTCTAAAACGTATTCAGCCGACACTGTTTATACAGGGTATAGCCCAATAAATTTGTAATGGTGAAAATGTGTCGATAATTTTTTTTTTTTTTTTGTTAGTGGTAACAGTCCTAAGAAATCAATATGGTACGTGCTTAAAGGGTTGTCTTCCTTTGGAATTGGATTTAAAAAACATTCTTTATTGCCACTCTTTCTATCAGCTAACATACATAGTATATAATTTATTATTACGGTCTTTACTAACTTTCTTAAATTTGGAATAAAAACTCCTTCCTTGATGATCTCTTCTGTTTTTGCTACTGAAAAATGACCATTTTCGTGAGCTAATTTAATTAATTCAATTTGCATATCTTTTGGAGCTACTATGAGAGCAACTCTATCGTTTAAGTATTTGTAAAGTATTCCATTTCTTTCAAAAAAGACTTCCGAATTTTATTTTCCTAATGTCGACTTGAATGTTACAATGTTTTCAACCTCTTCTTAGGTTTTCTTTAATTTAGCTGATAAGAGTGTCACTGCTGATTATCATGAAAGGATGTCTACTCAAAGCATCTACGTCTTATATTATAGTTCCTGTTCGATGTCCGTTTTCGTAGTCGAATTCTTCTAATTGAAGAGCCCGTCTGGTTATACGTGTATCAGGTCTTTTTTATGCTTGGTCTTTTTAACGCAGAAAAATCTGTGACTTTTTTGAAATGCAGACCTAAGATGTATACTCGAAACTCCTTTCAGAATGTTATATAATTGCGAGAACTTCTAATTCATAACTGTCATAATTCTCAGGCACTGGAGTATTTTCTTTGACATATAATAAATAAGACGTAATTTGTCATCGCCATCTTCTTGCAATAAAAAAGCTCCGGTCTTAGTTTACTTGCGTCCGTGTGTAATTCTGTTCTTCTTCCATATTTGTAAATGTGTAAGACTGGATTTTCAGACAATGATTTATTTAACTTTTCGAATGCTTCTTTCTGCTGTGTTTCAAATACAAATGAATCTTCTTTCCTTGTGAGGTCGCTTAAGGGTTTCGTTATTTTTAAGTAAACTTTGATGTATTTTCGAAAATATCCAGTTTTGAATATCCTAGAAAACTTTGAATTTTTTTTAAGGTCATTGGTATTGTAAATTTGGCAACTGCAAATATCTTTGCCACTGAGGGCTTGATGATTCCATTTTCTACTATGTCACCTAAAAATTCAACTTTTTGCACATTAGGAACTGACACTTCTTGAAGTTTATCTCAGGACCATATTTCTTTGCAACTTCGAACACTATTTTAAGGTTTTGGAATCCTTCCTTTTTGTCTTTTACTGGAGCAATAAGCTCATCCATATAACTTACTAAAATTCTTTTACTAGTAATTTCTCCAAAAATGCTTGTGACAATTCTTTTCAAAACACCTAGGCTGGTGCTTAATACAAAATAAACTTTGTTGAATTCGAATTGTCCATCTGGAACTATAAAAGACGTGTGAATTTTCTGCAAATTTCATTAACGTTGACGTGGAAAAAACCGTTTTGTAAATCTAATGTGGAGTAAACGTTTGCCTCTTGTAGCGTATCAAAAACATCTTCGATGAGAGTTAAAGAAAATTTATCTTTAACCAGCTTCTGTTTGTGTTTTCGTTAATCGACGCACATTCTCGATGTTCCACCTTTCTTTTTGACCATACGACTGGACTGGCGTATTTTGATGAGCTTGGGGGTATGATGCTTTTTTGAATCATTCATCTATCTGTTTATTTACTTCTTCTCTTTCCGTAAATGCTAATCGGCCTTGTGATTGATAAACTAATTCATCATACTTCAAAAAAATTTGCATGATGACGTCGGAGCTTACCGGCTTTTAATTTTCTATCATTTTCATAAGTTCTTTTTTGATCTCAGGATCTCCTACGTGATTCAGTTCTACTTTTTCGACGTTTTCCCTCTAGGATCTGCATCAAGAATGCTTAATTGACATATTTAGCAAATTCTAGACCATTCTATGCGAAGTTGACAGATGCTCAATTTAAAATATTTGAACCTAGGACTACTTTGAACTTCAGTTTTGTTGTAGGTATCACATTCTAAGTTAGTGTATAGTTTCCTCCATCTTTCTAAAATTCTATCGTAGTGACTTAAGCATCACCTATGCCGGTTAAGAGAATTTTGCTCTCTGCTAGCTTAGTTGGATTGATGATTCTTCAGCTGGTATTTTCTCGTAGTAGACTAATGGTACTTCCAGTGTCGATAAGCGGAGTAATTTCCTAGTTTCCAAACTTTATTTCCTTGGCGCGTAGACGTTTTTCACTGATAGCGGTACGTTTGTACATAGGCTTGCTTGTTTCTCTCGTGAAATTCGTTGTTCTCTACGGCTGGCTTGCATTTGGCTCTTTCGCCGAATCATCGAATCTTATAATCAATCTGGAGTGATTCGTTTGAACGAGATTAGAAACATTTAAACTTGAATATCATTCTCTTCTGTGAATTCGATTTTGGATTCGTCGATTTGAGGTTTTGTAATTTCCTTCATAACTTCAGTGACTGGCGGATTGAGCATCGTGATGTCGATTATAAATAGTGGTCGCTGCAACTTTCCTAATTCACCTATCCTGCTGGAATTTTCGTGGCGATTCAAATTGTCGAAATTTTTCTGGTGCTCTGAAAACTTGTTTGCCTCTAAAATACGTATCGTCAGGCTTTTGATTTAGTGTTCTCTTAATGTCTTCGTACTCTGAATTTTTCTGTTAATTCGGCTGGCGAATTTATTGTTGTCCATGTAACGAGAGCTCAATTTCTTTTTTTGTATAGTATAATAAATTGCGATTGGCAACGCCAGTCGAATTCGGAGAAAGAAAACAGAACTTAGGAACATGGCGATGCTGCAAATGCATCGAATTCGAACTGCTATCTAGAACGATAATTCACCCCACCTTCTGATTTGAACTATTTCTTTTTGTGTGTATCCGTCCAAGTCATTAATAAACTGTTGTAAAATATTGAAGCTCTCCCAATTCTTCTAATGAAAACCTTTTAGACATAACAGTCTATTCGTCTAGAAAATGTTGCTTGAAATCCATAGGAGCTTTGCGTTTTATTTGATCTGAGATAATCAGTTTAATTCTTTCTTCAAATGATTGGATTTTTAACCCTTATGTCCACCATTCGAACTATGTAGCAAGTGCATGATAAAAATCGACCAAATGTTGATGCAAATTTTTTTGATGCGTCTTAAATAACTCGCGAAATTTTTATGGCGTTAATTTAAATCTTTTTAGCAGAAGTTCTTTTACGTGGTCATAATTGTTTGCTTTGGTTCACGTGTGACGACGTTAGAAATTTCAGATGGCAAGAGTCCTAAAAGATATGAAATCCAATATTCTTTTGGAATAATTAAACGTTACACTTAAAGTTCGAATAAGATTAAATATTTGCTAATATCTTCTTTAACTTCATATTTATATAGAAATTTGGATATTTCCATGCCTAGTAATTTTGAATTGTTAGTTTCGTCGACCATCGCGTGTAATTTGAGTTGATCTTCTAATTTTAATCCCTCTAGCGCAATTTCGTATTGATTTTGACGTCGTTTCTTTTCTATACCAAGGGTTTCTAGACACAACTTTTCTTCAAATTCTTTTTTCGTTTCGATTCAGCAACAGTTTCAAAGCGCAATGTTTCTTCTCTTTTTTTCACTGATCTATTATACTCGCAAACAAATATTTTGTGAATTCCTCTTCATATTCAGTAACTTTAACGATTAAGTCTTTAACTTTCTTAACTGTCATTGAAGAGAATCAGGCATCATATCTAATTCTTCCACGAGGATAAACATATCTTCCCGAAGACCTTCAGCGCGGTACGACATTTTGAAATAATTATGTGAATAATTAAATAGAATGAATTAATTTGAAAATTTATTCTTTAATCGTTTTTGAGTATTAATAATAATAAGTTATTTTAGAATAAAATACGCTTATACACTGACAATTCTGTAATTTGGTTAAAGTACTTTTTTTTCTTAAAAAAAAGAATCATTTATCATTTCATCCTGAAAACTCTTTGTTAAAATTTTCTTCAGAAATAAACAGTTCATGAAAGAATATAAAGTAATTCATTTAGAACAGATAATAACCAAAACATATTTAGACATACAGTGTGATAAACAGAGAATCAAAAATAATAAAATCATTTATTTTGATAATACACTTTCAATTTGCTCAATTTAGAATTCAATATTCAGCCAAACCTAATTTTTCTTTCTTTAAAAAATAATAAGTTGACATTCATTGAAACTCAGTGAGAAAAAACAGCCAATATCATTGTTTAGGCGAAAAGCTGAAGTTTTCTCATGTGAAAGCCAGAATGTTCCGTTGTCTGGACAGGGAAACTAATTACTTATGCATTTATTCGATTAGGCTTCTGGGAAAGGTTGAGTGATTCGAAATACCATCGCACATCAATTCACACACCTCCAATAATAAGAAAAAAATAGACGCCCCTAGATTTTCAATTCAAGTATGACAATTTGTAAAATTATGTATATAACAAATAATATAATTTTTTTAAAAAAAAATCAATTACTACTTAGGTCAACAAAGAAATTTTTTATTTTAGTTACTTTCTTATTAAATAATTACAAATAATATAAATATGTATATACATATGACACAATCACTACATTAAGTCGAAAAGAAATTTTTTTCCAGCTATCTACGCGCTTCGACACTGGCTGTATTTATTCCTAAAATTATTATCCTGCTTAATATCTTATACAAGAGAATTTTTTTCTCCCATATAAAACTAAAATTAATTATTTGAAAATCAAATAATAAAATTTTATGCTTCGGTTAGATTCCATCCGAAGCCATGTAGATTCTACGCCGAGGATCAATCAACTTTGCTATTGCAAGACAAATGATATAGTAGAAGCATTGGCTTGTTTCTTAATTCATTTTGTAAATTAGATTTAATTAATGAATTAATATTTGAATAAAACTGTATTAAAATCAAGTGTCATCCACTACAAGTTCAAAAGATATATCTGAAATTGAGTGGATGAATAAAAAGTATTTTATTAAAGATTGAAAATTTAACAAGTTATATAAATATATAAAGAGAAAGTGTGAACTAATGATAGGAATTTAATTATAAAAAATGCACTTAAAAATAATACGTTTATTTTACTTTTGCTTCATATATTTCTTTTTATAATTTAAAACATTAAATCTTAGCACTTCTGTTATATTTGACAGATTACCCGAAAAAATAAATGTGTTTTACAGACCTTGGAGCGGCAGAATCCATAGATTTACCCGATGTTGAATACAAAAAGTTTTCACACTAATACACGCTGAATTTCTTCACTTAATGCTCTTTCAGGGATCGACGTCCTATTATAGAGCATAAATTAAACATAATTTAGATTATCATTCTGTCTATACTCTCGGAACGATAGAGTGAGAAAAAATGCTTATTATATACACGAAGAAGCAAGTGATGCATGTTGTGGGTAATGTTTTTTTCTGGAAACTGGTTGTGGATCCTGAATTGCTGTTTTACATGTAGATGGACACAATCGTCGTCGTAAAAACTGTAGTATTGAATGTGTATGAGGCACACTTTTTCTCTGTAGTGAGTCTGTCGTGGCTGGAAACTGGCTTTTCTTGATGTAGAGGCATATGTCCACATCAGCATCTGTAAATTTAGTAGACAGCCCGGGACGAACGCCCATTAAGTTCATTCACTACTTTTATTCTTGAATACACGAGATGAAGCAATAATATTTTTAAAACTACTATACTTTGTCGTATCGATCATTTACTCTTGTTTACGTTTTCTTATTGATCTCTAATTACAAAATTGCCTCAAAATGTTTCCTAAGTATTTAAAGCTTGGAATCGAACCACACTGAAAACAAACACATTAAAGATGGATATAAATATCAAATCAATAATGATCTGTTTTAAAACTGATGTGAAGAAAAATGTCTTAAAACACTTATTCTTTAATATTAACTTTGGTATATGACACATCTTAAGATATTGCGAAATACAATTCAACTCCGTAAAGGTTAAAGTAATATTCACACTCATACAGTTGCTACCTAATGTCAATCTGACGATGAGTATCTAAATTATATTTTCCTTTGAAAGAATGACCACAAAATGTTCACTTTCATGGCTTCTCTATAATGTGAGTTCGGCGATGCTGTTGAAGATTTCCTGAAGTTGAAAAACACTTATTGCAATATACACACTTAAATGGTTTCTCTCCAGTGTGAGTGCGACGATGTTCAGTTAATGCACCTGATGCTTTGAAACTTTTATTGCAGTATTCACACTTAAAAGGCTTCTCTCTAGTGTGAATACGACGATGATTTTTTAGATGACTTGATTGTCTGAAACTTTTATTGCAGTATTCACACTTAAAACACTTCTCTCCAGTGTGAATGCGACAATGTATTGTTAGTGCACCTGATGATTTAAAACTCTTATTGCATTGTCCGCACTTGTATGGCTTCTCTCCAGTGTGAATGCGACGATGAATTGTTAGATGACTTGATTGTCTGAAACTTATATTGCAGTATTCACACTTATAAGGCTTCTCTCCAGTGTGAATGCGACGATGTTCAGTTAGTGCACTTGAAGATATGAAACTTATATTGCAGTATTCACACATATATGGCTTCTCTCCAGTGTGTTTGCGACAAAGGGTTGTCAGGACATTAGATGTCTTGAAACTTTTATTGCAGTATTCAGACTTATATGGCTTCCCTCCAGTGTGAGACCAGTTTGAGTAATTATAGGAATTCAGCATATCATTGGTTACATATTCTCTTGAAGCCGGTTGTGGATAAACCAAAGGTGAATGTGTTTGAGGATTTTCGAAGGAAATATTATCATTTGACGGTGTTTCCTGATGGTTAAAAGAGGAGCTGAGGTCTTGCATATCATGTGATATATATCCTCTTAAAGTGGATTCATGATTAGCAAATGACGAATTTGAAACGAGGGCATGCAATGATGAGCTTGAATGCTGCATAGGACTTGAATTATTTTCAACAGAAATTGATTCAGGGAAATTTACATATAAACTCAAGTGCTGCATAGACCTGGAATTATTTTCACCAGAAATTGATTCAGGGCAATTCAAGTATGAGCTCGAGTGCTGCATAGAACTTAAATTATTATCACGAGACATTAACCCAAAGTAATTCAAATTTGAGCTCGAATGCTGAATAGAATTTGAATTATTTTCAACAGAAATTGATCCACGGTAATTCAAACATGAACTCGAATCCTGCAAAGAACTTGAATTATTTCCATGAGA